>VRYO01002774.1:2573441-2613602 GCA_009812075.1 Sialia sialis
GAAAAGATAAAGAACACTGCCCCAGCTGGTTTCAGTGGATGGCCCATTAGCAGATAATATCTGCCATGGAGATAAGGATCATTGCCCCACCTGGTCTCAACAGATAGTGATAGAATACACACTCTCAGTCACATCCTGTATTGCAACCCAAGACAGTAGTTCACTTGATAAAATTAAGGTTTGTTATAAAAGGTCCAGTACCTTAAAGAAGTTTTAGTACCTTTCTGTTTTGGGGAGTGAGCACAAGTGTGAAAACGAGAGTATTCTCAGATCCAGAAGGCTCCCTCCAGTGAGTAATTTTATTCTGTTCCCTGTATCAGTCAAGTCAGGCACATGCTCAGGTAACTGCACTGCTAAGGTACTCTGTAGTTGCAGAGAGATGAGCAAATCACAGAATGGAAAAGAGACAGATGAACCAAGGAATGTCACAAAATCACAGACTGCTTGGATTGGAAGGGGCCTTAAAGCTCATGCTGTTTCAGCCTACTGCCATGGGCAGGGACACTTCACTGGACCAGGTTTCTCCAAGTCCAGTGAACTGTTATCTGCAGTCCTAGGCTTTTACATTTTAGTAGCTCCAGTCTGGTCCTGTGGGCTGAGTACCCATTAATTGTTGTTGTGGGATGTCATGCCAGTTTAACTTACATTCTTTTCTCAGATGATGCAACTGCTTAAGTGTTTTTAATTATGAGTAGCAGTGAATCAGAAGGAAAACACAGTTTCTTGCAAATGATGTATCCATAAATAAAGGATAAAAAGAGCTGCCTTTGGTATATGGAAGATGTTTTTCACCCTTGACATCATTTTAGACCATTGAGTGAGTGTGTGAAAATCAGTGATGCAGATGAAATAGGTGAATATTAAGTGATGGGAGCATAAAATAAAATTATGAGTAAAAAAATAAATGTATTACAACAAAATTAGAAATTTAAAAAATTGTAGTGCAGTTTTATAGTACTGATTTTTATCTTGGATTCCAGCAGTAGCATGCTATAGAATGATATTAAATTTAAGACTTATTTAAGTCACACGTGTTAATAATGCCAATTACAGTAATTTTATGCATATACGGCGCACCTTTTTGACTGAAGTTTTGAGCCTGACCCAGAAGTGCGCCTTATAATCCAGTGTGCCTTATATATGGACAAAGTTCGAAAATTTGCCAAACTGGAAGTGCAAGCCGAGCCGTGAAGCCACAGCATCGGCGGAGCCCCGCCGACCCTTCCATCCCTCGCACCCCCCACTCCATCCCTGTCCAGCCCGCGCCTGGGGCAGTGCAGCACTGCGGGCACGCCGAGGCCTCGCGGCCCTGCCCGCTGCGCCTCTGCCGGGCTCTCGGGCCCCAGTGCAGTGCCGCGCTCACCCCACGCACAGGGCATGGCCGGGGGCGGTGGCAGCAGCAGCAGCAGTGAGGGGCCCAGCGATACCCTTGGCCGATCACCACCACCTGGCCGCCCTCCGTCTTCCAGGGGAATCGGGGAGCCGAGCGCAGACAGACTGTGGCACCGCGGCGCCTCTGCCCAGCCCCCTGCTGCTGGCCGCTCCACCCTGGAGCTGCTGCTCTGGAATCCCTGCCGAGGCCACGCTGGGTCTGGCGGCGGCCTCAGAGGAGCCCGGCCGGTTCGAGCGCGCTGAGGGGCCCAGCGAGAGTGCAGCATAGCAAGGAGGGGAGGACAGAGGGGAGGAGGCCGGCCGCCCCGCCGCACGTGTCAGCCAAACTCCTTTGTGGCTCCATCCACCCTCAGTCTCGCTCAAGGGGCACACACACTGCTGATGGCTCCCGCTCCCCTTCGCTGCACACCCGGGGTGCTGCACTCAGCAGCCGCATGCTGGGGCCCCATGGAGAGCATGCCCGCTGTGGGGCAGCGCTGACCGCTCTGCCGCCCGCATCCACCTCTCTCCTCGCCGCCGGTGCCGGAGCTCCAGGATTTGCTGCCAAGCTGCGGGCAGAGAGCAAGCATGGCCCCTCCAGGCGGCTCCGCCGGGCTCCGGCCAGTCCCATGAGAGAGTGCGCGGTGCTCCGCCTGCTGGTCCGCCCAAGACAGTGGCTCGTTGGCCCCGGTGCCTTGGCAGGATCTGCCGCCTTGCCTCCCATGTTGCCCGCCCCACTGCCCCCTGCCGCTCCCTCACCTCTCCCGCTTAGTGGCCCCGGCCCGCGGCTCCCCCGTGCCCCGCACTCACTGCGCAGTGTTCCCGTGGCCCTGCTGGGCGCGCCCGCCCTACCCTGGGGTCTCAGGGGTGCTGGCCCCGCTGCCGGCTCGGCTCCGCAGCTGCCGAAAAAAGTGCGCCTTATACACCAGTGCGTTTTATATATGGACAAATTACGTGGACTTGCTGGCCATCCGGAAGTGCGCCTTATAATCTGGTGTGCCTTATAAGTGTGAAATTACTGTAAATTGTTGGATCATTTAAAACTTTAATGGTTGTACCATTGGTAGTATGTCCTTTGACAATTGTTTTATTGTAAGTAGAGCTTAATTTACATTAGTTTCATGGTTTCCTATGCATTCAGTTTAATTTAAGTTTTTAATTAGATTATTTTCCCCCCTATGCTTAAAGCACTAAAGCATGTGTAATGTGCTATACCTTAGTGAGTCCTTCCCATTTTTCTTATGTATCTTGCCACACGTGACATAGGAGGATGTAGTGTTTTTGAGATGTGGTTTTGGTTGGCTAAGCTGCTGTGATGGTTGGTAAGGAGAAGTACTGAAATGGTCTTCTGGGATTGGACCTTTCCAGGAGGCAAACCTGATCCTGGGAAAGGACGTCCATGGTCGCAGTCTTGTTGAGTGCCTACTTGGGTTACCAAAAAGACTGAGTAATAACAGCTCCTTCAGACACCACTGTGTGTTCTTGATGCTACAGCAAAGTTGTCTTTTAGTACCAAAAGATAAGATTGCCCCGTCTCTTCCAGAATTAGATGCACTTTCCAGAGCTCTCTCTTTCAAGAAGCAGTACGGTTCAGGTTTGGGTGGATCTTTAATCACCAGCTAAAGATTTCTCTAAGTAATTTGCTGTCACAGAAATGTTCCTTCTTCTTTGGAACAATGTTCCATGTCAAAGTTTGTTCTTGTTTCCTAAGAGAGTTTTCTCTCCTCCTCTTTTAAAGCTTTGTTCAACTGAACCTTTTCCATTTAAAAACATTTAGGAATGAGTGTTGTTGTGAAGCCTTGATTGTAATTGGCAGATTAATGAAGTATATTAATGGCAGCGAACCTCTTAATTGATAGAGAAGCTAAATATTTGTATTCTAGAGGAAAAATATGTAATAGGTCATTAAGAAATTTAAAACCCATGTCTCTAAAACATGTGTATGTAAATTAAGAATATTAAAATTTGATATTTTCAGGACATAGTGGTAGTTACGCTGGGGAAAAAAACGTATGCGGCGTCCTCCTTTGGATGGAACTGCTGTGGAATAATCAATAAACTATCCATGGTGTGTACCAGGAAATAATGATACTTGACCTATTGACTTACTAGTATGAGTAGTTTATTCTTTAGGATTACCTGGGTGGGTTTTGCCTTTGGAACCTGATGCTTTTCCAAGTGTTTGGTTGTTGTAAAGTGCCTGATGGAGCAGAAATGATAGGGCCAAGACTGTCACCTTTGTTCCAAGCACTGTTCTTGTCCTCATTAGTGTTTACTGCCATTACTTCATTAGCAAATGCTTCAACGTAGGCAGAGGGAGGCTGGACAGTGGCTGAATTTGAGGAATGTGTTTATGTAAAACAAAACAAAAGAGAAAACAACACCTCCTTGACCTCCAGGAGTGTGATAAAATGTTGTTACGCAACAAAAATACTTTGCTTGAATGACCTGCAACAGGAAATTAGTGTTTTTTCCTAACTACAGGGGATGTAGCAATAGTGGTAATCTGTTCTGTCATAAAACTGATAATGATTATTTCTGGTTTTAAAAGGGTGCAAAACCTGAAACTTCCAGTTGCACATAATTCCTTTATAATTTTAGTGTTTTGGAAGGGAATATATCTTGTCTTTAGTTTTCTGCTATAAGGAATTGAATTATAAATTATTTATCTTTTTTGTTTTTTAATTGAAAATGGTCTCGTGGCAAAGTTGGTCTCATTTTGGTCTTTAGTTTGTAGAGAAATCCTAACATGGATTTCAGTTCACTTCAGTGTTGGAGCTAACATTAAAAATTATAGTTCTGTATTTTCTGAACTGAATTGACGGTTGTAGGAGTGAGAGTAGTTTAGCCATTCTTTTTATGTGTTGCAAAAACACAAGACTCTTGTACCTGGATCATATGCTGTGTGAAAAAAGCATGAAAGAACTCATGAAAATTTGAACTCTGAGTTTCTTACTATACATGTGTGAAAATGCCAGTTTTCTATGTGATACTTGTGTTTGTTTGGTCTGTGTGAGAAAGTTGTAGTTGTTATGTTGTTTATGACTATATTGCAGTCATGTAATTTAAGTATTTTTTTCTTTTCCTTCAGTAGACCATTAACAAAACAAAAACTTGTCAGGGGAAGCTGTTGTGCTCCTATTAATTGTTATTCTTTAACCTAACTGGATTTCACAGAGAATTTCTTTGTTCCAATAATTTGAAGCTTCTCTTGAGTAACTTCACAGCCTCAGAGAATCACAGAATGATTTGTGATGAAAAGGACTTTTAAGCTCACCTGGTTCCACCTCCTTGCCATGGCCAGGGACTCCTTCCGCTAGGTGAGGTTGCTTCAAGCTCCATCCAACTTGGCCTTTAGCAATTCCAAGGATGGGGCAGCCACAGCTTCTCTTGACAACCTGTACCAGGGCCTCACCACCATCACAGGGAAGAATTTCTTCCTAATATCTACTCAAAACCTCCCCTTCTTCAGCTTAGTTTAGTTTAGTTAGTCTTTCAGCTTCAGTTTAGTTCCTTAAATTCTTTTCCCATGGTCACATGTATCCCACAAAAGTTTTAGAGTGTTGTTAATAAACAGTCTTTTTAAAACATTCTGTAGAAAGTGGTGGTGGTTTCAGTTGATCTTTGCCATTGAGATAACCATGTATGTAACTCAAATCTTGTGTGGCAGGAGTTTCAAATAATACTTGTTAAAACATAACCCCAGTGGAAACAGAGCGGACTCACTGTTTAAGGGTTTGTCTCCACCCTTGTCTTAACTTCCTTCTAATTCACACTTTAATCCCTGCTTTGCATTAACCAGTTCTTCAGTTATCTCAGCTACTGATAGGTGAGAAAATGTGATTGATGTTGACAGTCTGAGTTTGTAACATGGCAGCTGCAACTACTGAACTTCTAATCCAGCCACTGTGCTGCTTATCAAGGAGTTTGTTTTATGTGCTGGGGTTGTGGAATCACTTTCCCTTGTGCCCAGGGAGTGAGCAGGTCAAACATTCCCACCTCAGGCTAATGGGTCAAGAGTGAAGACAAGCTTACTTAATATGCAACACCAGATATATTCAATTCCAGGTACCACTACAGTCACAAATGGATTGATTCAAGAGGTTATTGGTCTGTAACATACCCCACATCCCCCAGCAGTGTCTAGCTCAGTCCTCTTTTGCTGGTAGCTTCAGCACCCTCACATCTGATTGTATGGTGCCTTCTCCAGAGGTGACTTCTCTAAAATCACTTCTGTTGTTCAGTGTCTCAAAGGAAAGTCTCCTGTTAGAGTCGATGAGCTAAAGCACATCACGTTGTTTTTAGCGACTTTACTCAGCTGCTGTCTTATACTGCCCATCATGCTCTGTTTCATTTATGTTCTTTCATACTTCTTAAACAGAACCCATCACCATGACCCACTCCTTGTGATGGTGCAAGTAGCAACACAAAGACAGAGGTCACAGGTTAAGGCTCAAAGTTCAAAAAGAGGTTCTCTGTTCCCCCCTTTGCTAGGAGAATGAAGGGATGATGGAGAGTTGAGGGAGCTTGCATTAAAAATGCTATGTGCTGAGTAGTATTTTGGGGTCTTTGGAATTTATGTATATTTGTTTTTACAAGGCCTGTTTAATTAAAATTTACTAAGACTTTCTTGTGAGAACTGAAATGTATTGTGAGTGGTAATACAATACTTACAGTGGTAAGTAATAATGATTTTACAAAAGAACATTCTTTATATTTGGACTTTACACAGCAGGCTGTGATGAGGGATGCTGAATAAAGTAAAATATTATGGTAATGATACTATCTAATTGCATTTTTAGTAGAACAGTTTTCATCAAAAATTTTTGATTTTTAACAGCATGGACCGTTGCCTGTTATTTTTGTTACTGAAAAGGTAAAATAGGCTGTTCATCTTATTCCTGTTTGTTTGCTTTTTTTCCATCCCACTCTAGTTTTGGCAAGCAGTCTGGGGGAAAGCGAGGATGTGAATGCATCATACTGGAACCTTCAGAAATGATTGTGGTAAGACAATTTTTTTTAACATATTTAAATCTACTGGTTTCAGCAAATTGTTTCACAGCAGAAAGTTTATTGTAAAGTATTCTATGAAATTGCAGTAAAATTGCCTTGATTTCAATTATACCTATGGCTGATCTTGTAACATATAGCATATAGCAGTCGCTATATGTATTTAATCTAGACGGGTAAATGATGATGATGATGATGATTAGGTCATTCTTTCTAAAATTGTGCTTACTTGAGTTTCAAAAGCCTAACAGACACGGCTGAGTTGAGCATTCCTGAGTCAGGCTATGGCAGCCTTCTATCTTGAAAATTTTATTTACACTCCCATTCTCCATTTCATGTCTTTTATTGGTCATGTCTGGGTGGAAGAGCCTTCTTCCTCCAGGCCTTTGCAGTGCCACATAGTGTGAAGGCTTGTAGGTAGGAGAAGAAACATGAGAGTGCTTAGCCATGCACCATCCCTTAATGTCCAGGATTCCTTCTGTTTCTTCAGAACACTTACTGTTACTGCCAAGTGCATAAATAGATGCATGTACATGTATATACAAGTGCTTAGACAGGGTAGCTTAGTCCTTCCCAGGTTTTTTGTACACATGCTGTGATCAGTTGGACTATTTGGATTGCTTTTCCATAGTGAAGACCAATGTTGTATCCCAGCGGTGTGCCTGGGGACACAGGCAGATCTCTTCCAACTTTCACCTTAGATGTTTTTAATGGAGCTGAAACAAAGCAGTTTGTTTCCTCAGAACCCATGTGTCTGTTAATCAGACTCTGATCTCCAGACTGCTATTGATTTAGCTGCCCGAGGTATAGATACAGTAACATTAAAACTAATATTTGACAGTGTCTCTTACTGAGCATGTAAATAATCAGCTTCCATAAAATATTTGTTTCTCACAGTGCATTACCACAGGGATGTCAGCAGTGTCCTGCACCAAGTCCACTTGCTGTCCTTTGTGCAGTTTGCTCTGTGCAATGTCAGTCTGGCTCTGCTCGTGGGCTCTGATAGCATCAGTAATATGCTCTGTGCTGCACCACATATTTTAAGCTACAGTCTGCCATGAAGTGCAGGTTAAGAGTGCAAGATACCTCTCTGCATGGTTGGAGTGAAGCAGTTAATTTGTTTTATTCTGAATTGTCCAGTCTCTTCTCAAAGCTGGAATTCTGGGGGAAGATCTATGTCTGGAGGGATGCCATAGGACTGTTCGGTGGCAGTGTATACAGCCATGTCATGGGAATGCCCCAGGCTTCTGATTTGCATTTGCTGCTTTGCATTTTTACTTTTTAATTGCAACTAGTGAGGATCTAGTGTGCTGAACTGAGCATCTGGTATATTGAGTGTGCCTGAGTGCTGTGCCTGGACTGAGCTGAGTCTTGCATCTCAGTGCTCCTGTATCAGAGTGACAAACACTCACTTATCCAGTCATGTCTATTATTAGGTGTTAGGAAGAAGTTCTTCCCTGTGGGAGTGTTGAGGCCCTGGCGCAGGTTGCCCAGAGAGGCTGAGACTGCTCCATCCCTGGAAGTGTTCAAGACAAGGTTGAATGGGGCTTGGAGAAACTTGGTTTAGTGGAAGACTAGACCTGCCTGGTCTGACTGGTGACTTGACTCACTGCACTGCAAGTGCATTTGTAAGTTTACATAAAAATGTTTCATGGCCAAAGGAAGTCTTAAGAAATACCTACATCCTTCTTTGGTCATATTACCATATCACCATTGCAAGTAAAAAAAAAAACAAAAAAGGAAATAAAAGAGGAGCTTCTGTGCAGTGTGTGCTTCCAGAGAGAAACTGATGCTGTTGAAATATTTATTGAAGAAACTAGTGTTGTGTGTGTAACTTGAGTAGGCCCAACTGTGATTACTGCTTTCAGGGGAACACAGTATCACAGTAGCTGGGGAAGCCAGCATTGGCCATGTCAGCAGCCTCACACACTGCTGGGTGTTCCTGGAGACAGAGACACCGCCCAGACAGCTGTTCGCTCTGTTTTAAATCTCCTGAATTGTCTTTAATTGTAATTAAGTGCCAGTGAGAGAACAGACACTCTTAAAAGTATTTTACTTTCTTCTCTGGAACTTCAGTATCATTTTCCATAGGAAAATCAGAGAATTAAAACTGCATAGTAGTTTTTTCATTATATTTATGATCATATTTTACAGATAACTGTAGCCAAAGGTACCATTAGCTGTATTTTCTAGGAAGCACCAAATAGAGTGAGAAAAAAGCATCAGTGTGGTGGCATGGACCTTGCTTATGATGTGCACTCACACAAGGTGCACTTGAGTTTCAGTTCCCTGATTAACTCTTACTAATTCATCTTAATTCTTTTATTTTATCTAGTTTTTAATTTGCAACATAGTAGTGAGGTTTAATACATAGTGAATATTTATCTTCAAGCAAAAGAACTAATTAGCTACTTTAATGGAGTTACAGGACGCTATTGTTTCTTGCTGGTGACTGGTTTTTTTGATTTCCTCCCCCCCATCTCCTGTCATTTTAGAATGTAAATCAGTTTTGTAGTGGGAATCCTCTGGGAACAGACCCATTTTAAAGGCCATAAAATGTGGTCAGCTTAAGTTAATGAGGATAACAGTGCGCGAATGGGCATTGTAACTCATATTTTTGGAGGCTGAGCAATCTATTGAATTAATAATAGCCCCATTTATCATTTAGGAAGATGGCCCAGAATTGCAGCATGTCTTGGTGTATTGAAGTGTCATTACTGTTGTTCCTTGGTGCTTTCATTTTCTTCTTCGTATCTAAGTGTAAGATTTCAGAAGAGCAGTGTGATACTTGCGGGTGGAAAATATTTCATTGCTGTTTTGGACTGCAGAGTAAACCAGGGCAATCCTATGGTTCTTGATTTCTGTGTGGCAGCCAGTGCCTGGGTGAAGCTGATGGTGTGGAAGCATCCTGCTGCTGCCAGTGTTCGAAGTTAATAAAGAACACTTTTTGATTAGGATATAGTTAATGTGCTATTCCAGACCTCTTGGCACAAGAGCACAGGTGTGGTGAGGAGCAGCTTAGGGACCTGGGCGTGCTCAGCCTGGAGAAAAGGAGGCTCAGTACTCAGACCCCATCACTCGCTACAACTTCCTGACAGGAGCTTATAGCCAGGTGAGGATCAGCGTGTTCTCCCAGCTTACAAAGGATGAAATAAGAGGAAATGGCCTCAAGTTGTGGGCCATTCCACCCAGGGAAGGTTTAGATTGGATATTAGGGAAATTTTCTTCATGGGAAGGGTCAAGCCCTGGCGTAGGCTGCCCAGGGCAGTGGTGGAGTCACCATCCCTGTAAGGATTTCTTGGATGTGTAGGTGTGGCACTTGGGGACATGATTTAGTGGTGGGACTGGCCGGGCTAGGGGCATGGTGGGACACGATGATCTCTTCCAACCTTAACAATTCTATGATACCATATAAAAAGTGAAATAATGAGAAGCAGTCTGTGGGACAGTGTCTCCATCTGACTTGATGGCAGCCTGGTTCTCCTGGCTCTACAGTGGCCCAGGGAATCTGTCCTCCCTTTGCTCCCACACTGGGACCCGGCTCACAGCATCCACAGAGAAGCCAGATTCCTCCATAGGAGTGTGATGAGGGTGACACCTCTCTGTCAACAGGAATTTTTAGTTTTAACCATGTGAAAGCAGGGCTGAGTGAGGTGCCCAGGTGTGCCTATCCTGTTGTTAAACAGAACATCAAAAGCAGTTCTTGTAAATCATAAGTGTTGACAGCCTGGTGGTCAGCTGGACTCAAAATACTGCTCATGCTGGAGGTACTAAGCTGGAATCTCTGTGGCATGGAGGTCTTTCCTGGTTTCTGATTTCCATGTTGTTTTTGTCAACAGCAGTTCACTAAACAAAGGTGATCTCATTTTCCGCCATTTGTTTGTTTTGACTTAGTGCTATCAAATTATTTATGCTTGCGTCTTAGTTTTCAGTTAAAACTGTGAAAGAAAAATGATTTCTTATGTAATGGTTTGTTTTAATTTAGCCTTAAAAATACCTGTTTCTTTTGGGGCTTCTTGATAATAAAGGATATATGTATTGAAAGAGTCTCGGCAGTTTCTCAGGTCCAGGATAAGGCATTTATTGAAGGAGCTCACATACAAAAATGAAAAATTAAATCAGCACAATTTTGTTTATTTAGTGAATAATTGTACAAAACCAAAATTCCTTATTTCTGGAGGACTTCTGTACAATTTGAAAGCAACATTATTTTTAGCAAGAACTCCATATTTATGCTACATGAAGAAAGGCTTCTATATCAATCATCTTGGTGCATTTTTTGATGATACTGGGTGGCTTGTTTAAAAAGATTTTTTTGCTTCTTTTTGTGTTTCTGCCTGCATGCACTGTATTCTTTAGACCCTTTCACCATTGTGTTTACAGCAGTGCTGCAAATAAATATCTGAGTGTTGCCCTGTTCTTTTGCAAAGAGGTAGTAAAATTACAGTGAAAAGTGTGGTTTTGACTTGCTGGGGGAACATGGCTTTTCTGAATTGTTTTTTTGAAAATATTGTGATGTGAGCTTCACTCTTCTAACTTTTCTAACTAACTCTTGTATCTTTAACCCAAGTTATTAATGTATGATTTCTGTATGGAATCAAAAATAACCCACAAGACAAGCTCAACTGCTTGTACCTTCCTTAGACCTGAGAGGGACTGTAGGTGTTTGGAAAAAGTGATGAGGAAGGTAGATGTGATCTTGTTTTTGTGATGGTGTAGTTTGGTTACTTTCCTTTCTCTGTCTGTTGAGTCCTTCTGGGTTTCTTTCCTTGGTGTCTTTTGGATTTTAATTTTAAGATCATTTACTTCAGTATGTGAAGTGAGAGCTGTGTAAGATCATACAGAGGTTCTTCTCCTGTTCCAGTATTACAGTCTTAATGGTTAGGATCTTGCAGTGAAATTTGGAGGAAAAAAAATTAAAATAAGCCATCAAAAATAGTAGAATCTTCTACATAGTAAATATATTGTAGGGAAGCTTCTTGCTTGTGGCAGCCTATTTGTATGAATGTCTCCCCTGCTTCCTGCTGGGAGATATTTTTCCAAAAGGTCAAAAGGAAATGGGAAAGGATGAGACTGCTTTTTGTAGAAAAAAAGAATTGTAGCTATTGAGATAAAAGGTTTCATGCTGGCTTTTACTAACAAGATAAATTTACCTAATTTTTAATGTTTACTCAGAAATAATATTTAACATGAAGTTATGAATCAAGTTCCAGCCACTTCTCCATAGTCCACTGGAAGTAATTAGAAGGCAATATGACATAGGTGAAGTAGCTATTTATAAAAAGCTGGAATATTTCAAGTTGTTTACGTATGACTGGTATTAGAAATAAATTTTGCTTTTAAAAATTACACTACTTAAAATAGGGTATAATTCAGTATTATTGCCAGGTTGTCAGTGCACAAAAATGGTAGCTCCTGTGTTGAAGATAAACTTGAGTTATAGTGCCTGTAACTCCTTCGTGATACATGTGGGTGCAGAAGGACTTCTGCTTGTGAGTGACATTGTTTAGAGGATATGTGTGCCATTTTTTTCTCTTTGTTTTTTTGGTTTGGGTTTTTTTTTTTTTTTTCTTTCTTTTTTTCTCTTAAATACACCGTTTCCTGAAAGGAAACTGTGGCCTCTGTTTCATTAGGCACTTCTGAGATCTGCAGCAGTGTTCTCTGAAACAAGCATGGTAGTTTTCTCCTGAAAGATTTAGCTGCCCAGAACTTATGATTGTTCCTTCCCCATGAGTTTCATACGGCTCCATCGCCTCTCGGTGCTATGGAAGAACTGGATGTTTAACCAGGCACCTGAACATGTGTTTCAGGTGGAGAACTCTAAAGAAAATGAGGAAAACATTTTGCAAAGAGAAGTCCCACTCCGGCAGTCCCGTCGGAGGTACAGGAAGATCAACCAGAGGGGAGAACGTCAGACCATCACGGACAACGCGGATTCCAGCAGCTATGTGTCGGTGAGTCCGCTCTCCCTTCGCCCATCTCCTTGGCATGATGTCTGCTTGGCTGGCTGGAATTTTCTTTCGGTGACAAAACTGATAGAATGAAATAGTCCATGCTTCCCATTTTTGAAAGCATTTTTGTGTGAGGGGCAGTGAAGTGATTTGGATTGGAACACCATAGGTGGAAGTGAATGTAGTAATTGGAAAAGATGGGAGTTTTTTGGTTTTTAGATCTTCAGCTGAGCACTAGAAATAAATCTTAACCTCCTCATTGGACAGAGAAATGGTCATTCTTCATTTTTTTTGTTGGTTTTACCTGGAGTTCTTTTGGTAAGATGTAAGAATTGGTGGGTTTCTTTCTTTTTTTCTTAATAAATTTGAACTGTGATTTAGAGTTATTTGCAAGTGTAGATCAATATAGTGTTGATGCTCTTGTACCTGGTTGTGTTTACTTGTTTAAAAATAGTGTAATGGTAGTTCAGACATCAGAAAGAGTAACAACTTGTCTGCTAGCCTGAAATAGCAGCAGAGACCATAAACTCTGCACTTTGTACCTCTGTGGTTTCAGGGCTGCAAAGCATATGTGAAGATTTTTCTTCACCGTTACTTTTCAAACTTCCTGCTTGGTAACAGGATATGTGTGCTGTAGACAAATAATTTAATTGAAAAATGATTGTTCTGGATAATTTGATCTGATTTGAAAATCAAAGGTTAAAATCAGTACTAACCTTGACGTACAAGCCTGGAATTCATGCTTATAAGAGAAAAAAAAACAATTTCTCCTCCTTTTCCCCATCTTCCTTTTCATCTCCCTAAAAGAGTTGCATTTTCAGTTGATAATGCTTCAAAATAGCAGATGTGCGCAGTCAGGCATGAGCCTATAACTTATATAAACTGATAATTTTTCTGCATGTTGGTAGCAGTTGAGTCGCAGGTGATTTTGGACCCTACATGGCATTACTACGTCCTGTGACAGGAGGAGGAGAATATGCTGCTTGAAGTTTAACATCCTCTGCCATCTCATTTCTAGAACTGTCACATATCTTGGATTTTATCATTAGTAAGACATTAAATTGAAGAAATTGAAGAAATTATTGAAGAAATACTGTTGCGATTGTTGAAAGTTGTTGGATCCTCACACTCTGGGCAGATACGCATAAAGCTTTATTAGGAATTCAATTCCAGTCTGTGTATGACAGAATCTCTTTCTGTCTCTTTAGTGTTTGTGCCAGTGAATCAGCACATGGATAATAATTCTCAGGTTTCATTGCTAAGAGTAGGAGAGTCTTAGGAACAGCTGACTCTGGTGCTACCCATGCAGCTTCCCTGGAGGGATGTGTGAGAGGGGACGTGGCATCTTTGTTCTGAGAAGGACCAAGTTTCACGGCTTCGTGAATGATTTCACAGGCTGTCAGTTATAGCTGCAAGGAGTCAGTGTGGTGTGCTCACAAGACTGCGGTTAGTCAACAGATGATGTCCTCATTGAGATTTCTCTTCAAGTTGGTTTATTTTTCTTCATGTTAATTTTTTCATTGTTACCAACAATACAGAGCACCTGTGCCTTTATAGTTGCTTATTGTAAACCTGGTGGCTTCCTCATATTTGTGAATATATTTGTGTGTGTGTGTGTATGAATATACACATATATATGAGGCATTTGATGGAAAGTGGTATAAACTTCTTAAATCAGCAGCACATTCCTAAATCTGCTTTTTGTGTCTGTTAATTAGGAATATATAAGGAGAGTCCTATAGCACTATATGTTTTCCTGTATGAGTGAGTGCTACATGGCAAGGATTAAACAAACACCTCTGTGCTACCAAAGCTCCAAGATTTTGGGTTTTTAGCAGTCTGAATTAAAGTACCAATCCTTGCTTTGTAGACTGTAAGCTTTTAATTGGAAAGCTCAACAGATGACTAAGGAATCAAAACACAGTAACAAGCTGCCTGTGTGACAAGTAAGGAAAAGTTAGTATTTTTCCATATTCCATTATAAACTAGTAAAGTAATAAATGTTTTTAGGTATAGTTAGTTTTAAGCCTATATGAATGTGCTAATACATTGTTTCCCAGTGATTCTGAAAAGTGATTTCATGGTGTAACCTTTTATGTAGGTCATGAGGGAAGGGTAGGATCGTAGAATGGTTTGAGTTGGAAAGGACCTTCTGCTCTAGGCAGGGGATCAGGATAAGGAGGAGGGTAAGTCAAGCTTCCATTTTACAGGAACTTGAAGTAGGGTTTCTGCCAGAATGGGAAAAGTGTTTACAAACTCTCTAGCAGATTTCCTGTCTGGCTTAATGCTAATGAATGATCACAGAGTTGTATTTCACTCTCCAGCCTGTTGCTGAGTTCTCTGTGAAAGGTGCTGCATGCAGCCTCATGGGGCTTTTGTGAGTACTGTGTGCTGGGGGGAGGGCTTGGAGCTTTCCAGCCTCCACATGGGACTCCAGCCTGTCTCCCGTGATTGATAGTGGAATACTTAGTGTGACACCATTTAAGTTTTTACATGCCTGATCGTTCATATGTAAGTAGTTTTCTACTTTCTAAAGAAAACTCAGATCCTTTAGGTACTGAAATTCAGTGCTTCTTTAACCCAGCTAGGAACATTTCCTTAAATGTAAGATTTCTTGGGTTTGCTTTTAAGGGGAATTATCCATACAATCTCTGTTAGCTCCTTGGAATGTAAATCTCTGCACATTAAATATACTGTGATTATATTTATAATTAAGGGTAATCTGTGTTTTGTAAAACATTACCTGTTGGATTGGGACATGAGCTAACATCTTCTCACGTGGAGTACTTGTTGTCAGTGCTGCAACTTCTTCTGTAGAAATACCTGTTTGGCCACAAAACTAAGATTTACATGCAGTTAATTTAAATAATAAATGATTGATACTATCCTTGAAGCTCTTCTTTTCTCTTATGCCTCTTAATTCAGTAAAAGAGTTCTAGTTCTTGGTTTAACAGTACCATGTTTTTTGGACTATAAGGCACACTGAAATCCTAAAGTTTGATCAAAAACTGCAGTGCGCCTTATAATCCGGTGTGCCATATATATGAACCTTGAGTATTGAAGGGATCTCAAAACAATTTCTGTTTCACATTGCACGGGAACAAACATGAAGCTTGCAATGGAATGACCGTGAGCAGGCACGCACACGTTCCTTGGGTCCGTCCCTCCCGATTTTATGCTGTTATCATGACCTTGACCCCCTTTTCCTGCAAAAGTTATGCATGGGTCAATATTGCAAAAAATAAAAAAAAAGTGCGCCTTATATATGAAAATAGTTGGAAAATTTACCGTTAGCTGATACCGCACCTTATAATCTGGTGCGCTGGTATATCTTCAGGATAGTTGGCATTAAAATTATTGTGGGTATTTTAAATTTCTTCCCTTCTTCCCTTCCTCCAAATGAGCTAATGTTATACATGGATCGTTTGGTTGGTTTATTTGATGAAGGTGTTACCATTTAAATGCCTGCTCTATATTTTTGTGGTTCATAGAAGAGTGTCATTGCAGTAGGGCAGTGTCACAATGGAGATGAGTGATTCTTTTATATTCTCAGTCTACTTCTCAACCCAATCAACGCTAAATGTGTTTTATGATTGCAAAAGAAGAAAGTAGTAGTACAATCATGTTTTTTACTTGCCAAAGAAGTAATTGTGATAATCTCTGTTAAACTACATCCCAAACTTCTATGCTCATGTGGTAGGAGCTTGCAAAACTGCAGCCAGAATAACAGCAAGTGACTTTTTAATGATAATACTTTAAAAAATATATAGTTCTGGTGCTTTATAAAAATGAAATTGCTGTTTTGATCTTGGATCAAGTTTATAGGAAAGTAAATAGTTCAATTATTTATCTTCACAGTTAAAAAATAAAACCTAACATAGTAAGTTTTGCATTTATATTTCTGGCAGTGTTCAATTCCAACCAGGGTTTAACGGTTCAGTACAAATTTCCATGTGACTCAAATCTGTAAATGCAAATATTTTTTTCATTACAGTAAAATTTTTCTAATTCTTGTTTATGGTCAGTAATTTGAGGTTGTGGACTCTCCATCCCTGGAAGTGTTCAAGGCCAAGTTGGATGCGGCTTGGAGCAACCTGATCTAATGGAAGGTGTCTGTCCCTGCCTTGGGGGTTGGAACAAGATGATCCTTAAAATCCCTTCCAACCCAAACCATTCTGTGATTCTCTGCATTTATTACCCGTAAACATTTTTGACAAGTCTCTGTGATTTTTTTATTTTCAAATTAAAAATACTTGTAGCTCTAAAAGTAGTGTATGATCTAATGCCTCTTTCTGTGGAGTTATGACAACATACAGAATTTTTTCACCTGTTAGTTTATTGTAGAGCAGAATAAAGAAATTGTACCAAACTTCAGTAGTAATTCACTTTCTCAGCACTGCAATTTTTTAAAACTACTGTAAGAGGATGATGAAGTTTAAAAGATTCATTATTAATACTGCGTTTTATGGACAGTAGCTTAATATTTGCGCTAAGTAAAATTTGTCCTGGAGCCTTGTAGAAGCATTTATCTTCAGAAAAGTCTGTTGCTGCAGACTGCTTGAGTGGCAAGTTTCTTGTTCTTTGATCATTACTTAATGTAATCCTGTCACAGGCTGGAGGTAGAATGGGGGGGTCTCATAATTGGAGGGAATTAATTCACATTTCAATATACTGGATCAAACCCATTAGGTGCTTTACCATTACCAGTCCTTTTCTTTTTAAATGCTGTGAAACACTCCGGGTCTTTTATAATCTACTTTTAGCTACCAGATAAATTTGCTGAAATTGTACCTTTTATTGATACAAACCAAGTTAGACTGACTTAGAGCATGTCTCCAGCTGCCTATTGTTAAACCTGGACACAGCAATGCTGGCTTCTGTTTATTTGGAATATTAGTTTATTTTGATGAGGCTGTGGCTGATCTTGTGAATGGCTGAAATGACTAGTTCTTGAGCTTGGAGGATGGTTCTCTTTGCAGTTCATTGCTTTTTGTTGTGTTTGTGTCCACACTTCCTCTTTTTGACACTTAAAAAAAATACTTGACAAAATTTAAACTATCTTAACTAATGACAGGCTGAAAGAGTTGTGACTGGTTGTTTTCTAAGATCGCTTCCAAGCCAAACTGTTACATGATTCTATCAAAAGAATATTTTCAAAATATTTCAAAATCAAAAGAAAATTCAGGTCTTGCTGAAATCCATGGGTCTTGCAGTGCACTTAGAGGATTAATTAACAGAAATGGATGTTGTCGTTATCTCTCCGGAGGTGTTGTGTGATACAAAGAGATAATGCACGTTCCTTCTTCCTGATGCTGTTTTTTAACAGCGTGAGGATTTTCTCTAATCTCTGTCTTTAATTTTGCATGGCCTAGGTGGGATCCCAGCTCTCAGGTGCTCAGGAGCAGGCATGTGCTCAGGTTCCAGAGCATGTGCCAGAGCCTCTGTTACCAGGCACCCTGTGTGGAACAGGACCCTGGAAAAGACCACATATGGTGTCTGTGTTTGCAGCTCTTACAAACTCCTGCATATGTGCTTCTTGCTTCTGTGATCAAAAGAAGCAGCATCTGCAGTGTTCACTTCCTGTGTTGGCCCCTGTGGGTTTGATTTGTTGTGGGTTGCACACAAAGGGTGTGTGGGTGTGGATCCACCACTGTCTGGCGAAGGAGTGGAGATGTACATGGATGGAGCTCTGTGCTTTCTGGAAAGGAAAATTACTGTTAGGCTGGGCTTTGGGGGTGGGGGAAGAGGATGTGAATCAGGTAGCAGTTAAGCAGCTCTGTTAATGAATGGCGTACAGGTGTCTGCTTCCCAGGCCAGACATCTGGGGAAGGGTCTGCAGCATGAATCTTGATGAAGAACAGCTGAGGGAGCTGGTGGGGCTCAGCCTGGAGCAAAGGAGGCTCAGAAAGGACCTTACCATGCTCTACAACCAACTTCATGACAGGACTCTTGGAACCACATGAGGGTTGATCTGTTCTCCCCGGTAGAAGTGATGGGATGAGCAGAAACAGTGTCAGGTTGAGCCAGGGAATGTTTAGGTTGGATATTAAGAAAAGTTTATTCACAGAAAGAGTTGTAAAGCGTTTAAAAACTGGCTGCCTAGGGCAGTGGTGGATCACCATCTCTGGATGTGTTTAAAAAATCTGTGGGTAAGGCAGGGAGGGCATGGTTAAGTGGTGAACATGCTGGTGGTACTGGACTGAAGGTTGAACTTCCTGATCTCAGAGGTCTTCTCAGCCATAACTATACTGTGGTTGTATGATTCTACTGCTTCACTGGTAGAGCTGGAAACAAGCTCTGGCAGGGTCACACCGGCATCCAGCATGGGAACCTGTGCTCATCTTAAACTTGCTCTGATCTGCTGAGCTGTCCATGGGCACTTCTTGCCTCTGCTTTTGTAAGTAAGGTGGGAAAATTGCCAACTGCATGTTCTCTCATACTTTATTTTACATACTGATTTTGTCTCCTCATTTAGTCAGTAGTGTTAATTGCAAGGGTGCCTCAAAGTGTGCTGTGCATTAAAAGTTGTCCTAGGAATTTCCCTTGACCACTGGTGTTTCCTAATCCAATTAATGAGTGCTTGCAGTTTCAAACAAGTAATGACTTGAATAGGCTGTGCAGAAAGTATGAAAATACTTAATGAAAATAGTACCCTTTGGTTAAAATCTGTTTTTCAAATTTTTTTAAACTAATAATGTAATGCAACATCTCAACCACTTTCATTATGGATAAATTGGGATTGTTTTATTGTCCTTTTATTCAGGAGTTTCCCTACAGATTTTATGGACTTGACAAGCAGGTTATATGTAAACTGTGATTTACAGGAGCCACCTCACTCTGGAGGTGACATGTGTAACTGTGTAACAGTGGTTAAGAATAATGCACAAATGAAACTGCATCAGACTGAAACTCGGGAGGGTTTATTTTAAGCAAGCACCTGTACTTAGTGATATCTGGCTGCTGGCAGTACTTTTACATCCCTTTTCATAGCCCTGGGGAGAGCCTGTGGTGGGGGGTGATAGCACAGTGTTGGATGTGACATCTTTGTGTTGCAGGACAAATGGACAGAGTGTGTTCTGCCCTGCCAGGCTGTGGCTTCAGTCCTGGCACAAGGTACTGAGTTGCAGTTAGGGAGAGTACTTTCTGAGCTTGGTAATAGAACCTCTCTTCTTTGCTCTTCAAGGCCAGGTTGAACAAGGCTTGGAGCTACCTGGTCTAGTGGAAAGCGTCCCTGCCCATGAAAGGAGGATTGGAACGAGATGAGCTTTAAGGTCTCTCACAGCCTGTTCTCTGATTCTTGTCTCAAAGACTTGTTTTTGAACCTTTCTCCCTCTCAAGTAAGTTTAGCAGTCAGCTGTGCACCTGCCCCCTCCCCAGATGTTGGGGTGATGAGGGGCCCCCTGTCCCCAGGGTCACCTCACAGCAGGTTTGTTTGTTGCCCTCCCCTTGCTCAGCAGAGGAGCAGAACTGCATTGTTTGAGATATTTCAAGAAAAACTTGTGGATATTTTTACACTAATTTCCTACTTGCAGTCCAAACACATCAGTCTTTTTACTTGGTGACCACTCTCATCAGGAAGCCTGGAACTGTTTAAAAGCAGATCCAGAGCACAGTTTGTCCTTTGCAGGGAAATCATCCTGCTCTGTTGACTGGGGTCAGTCTGGAGAGTTGCTCAGACCTTGACCTCAGCTGGTGCTGACAGTATTATGGGAGGGATGTACTCTTGTGGCAGAAAAACCTTTCAAAACTTCTAAATATTTTGCAAATTGCCAGCACAAGAAGTAAAAGTCCAGTCATTACTGTGTTCTCCACACAATAACCGCTTGTATGTTTCTTTTTCCTTTTAGCACATAGACAAATTTATGCCATGGTAGAAATTAACTCAGTTCCTTGGAAAATGCCTGAGAAAATATTTTATGTAGCATGTTCAGAGAGTTAATCTCTGTTTTGATGGACCCTAAGGGTTTGGGTGGCAATTCCAAAGTCATTAATTCTTTATAAGCAACCTCTTATGCAGACTCAGTGGAGAATGATGTGGGGGGAGTTGTGCCCACTGCTTATAACTGCACTCGGGGTTGATGGTAAAAGATGATCTGCACCAGAGAGATGTTTTGTTCCTTTTGGAGACTTCTGTTGTGTGTGAGTTGCAGTTCTTTTTCTGATCCTTGTTTTTGACGTTATTGTTTCAGTCTCTTGAAATGACATATTGAGTGGCTTCTTGTAGGAATCTGACAGGGTAGTAGCCAGCAAGCTATTCTCTCTCTGTGCAGGGAGATGGTAGCATGCGTGGATCTGTTTTTTATTTCTTCTGTTCCATCTGGGCTGCTTCTGTCCAATATGCTCTACTCAAATATAACAGACTTGTAGTCTCACTTGTAGCCAACTCAACCTTTCACTTAGGTTAGATTTCTCCTGCCTTAGAGAAAAGTAGTTGACTGAAGGATTATTTTGTATGTTTTGTATCTTGCACTTGTAAAGTTGTAAGTTGGAGTTGGGTTGAATGTCACATAGTGCTGAAGGATTTCCTTACAGATTATGATGATGTTGTCTTCAACTTTGTGTTCAAAGTAAAATGGATTTCTGATGTAGAATATGGAAATTTGCACCAGCTCAGTCATGTTCTTCATGAGCCTCATGGACCATTTTAGAGATGGAGAATATCCTGAGCGATTTTCAATAAAAATCACCATGAGAAAATGTCAGTGCATAATTATAAGCATTTAGATGCTCTGTTTTCCTGGGAAAAACTTGGCATGAAAACCACTGCCTGTACGAGAGAATAGCTAGATAAGTATCTTTGGTTTTGGCATAAAACTTATTACTATCTAATGACATTTAACAGCATTTTAGTTTTATATTTGATATGTGGCATCTTTCTTAATAGTGATATGTCTGACTGTGCTAGGTTTGCACATATGACATTTAGTGAGGAAGGAAGAAGACACCCACGGAAAAAAAAAATTTAAAAGGATCTGCTGAGAGCTTCCTCTCTGTCTCACAAAAACCAATCAGTGATTAATTTTTAGAATGGACAACCTGTTAAACCACTGAGAGAAGCTGCACACGCCTCTGTGAACACACATTTTAAACCAAACAAACTCTGGGAAACTCTTCTTTCTTCCGCCTGAGTACGGGTAACAGGCAGGCCGGGCAGGAGGCTGCTGCGGGGCCGGGCAGAACTGGGCCTTGCCTTGGCTGCAGCGCGGCCAGGGCTGGCGTCCCCTCCACCCTGTGGCCCGGTGGGCGTGCAGCGTGGCTGCCATGCTGCTGCTGACATCTAGCTGACATGAAGCCCTGCCCTGCTGCTGGCCCGGGCTGGAGCTGCTCCTGGGGTCCCGTGGATCCCGGGGCCCACTCCTCTATGGCCCACGCGGCCCCGTGGGGGCCATGCTGGGCCCCTCTGGAATTGAATGCAGAAAAAGGCAGAAAATAGTCATGCAGCCAGAGCAACCACCATCATTTCTTGCTAGGCCCCTGCTGTCCTGGCCCAGCCCCCAGTGTGGTTGCCAAAAAACACTGCACAGTAAACAGCTCTAGACCACCACCCGGCAGGCAGCACATGACCATCTGCAGCCCTCGGGCAAGATATTAACTCTTTCACTTCATAGATGAAACCTGCAATCATCAGTTCTCTTTCTTGAGTGAAAGAAAAGGACAAAGATGAAGACAGGCACAGAAACAACATGGAGACATTGAGGTCAGACAAGAAGGAAGAGTCAGGTTCCAGCTGGGGGAGGGGATGAGGAGATGTCTTGGACTGAAATTTTCTTGTAAGCGATGGAGATGATATGATGGATAAGTCAGACACTTTTTTCCCCTGTAACTCGTTGAATGTGTTTTGGGGAGGTGAAGTGTTCTAACCACCGTTGTGAGCAGAAGCACCAGTGCTGAAGTAAGCAGATGTTGAAGTAGCTGTGATCCCATGGGAAGTTTGACAGAGAGAGAAAGAGAGAGAGAGAGGAGTGATGAAGACCCTTTGCCCTCAGGGAAGAAGAAGACCTCTGCTCCCAGAGCTGAAGATGACTTCAGAGTGTTGGATGAAGAGAATTTGTGTTTTGAACAGTTTAATCCTTAAAAATGAAAATAAAATAGAAATAAAAATCCTATAAGTTGACAAGGTCCTCAAAAACAGTTGTGGGGAAAATGAAGTTAAGGAAAGGGATTTTTACACAGTGATCAGATTTTCATTTTCCTGGGTGGCTGATTTACTGTGACATTGAAGCCACAAGATAACTCTTTCTTGTGGGGAAGTCTCCACAGACTGAAGAGAGAGACTCCTCTCCCTAAGTAATTTGGAGAAGGACTATTTTAGAGATGGTAAACTGATTGATTTGTTTCTGTACATTGTCAGTGTGAAAGAAAAGAGAGTGTGGGGAGAGAAGTATTCTAGAGGTTTTATTCTGATTCTTATTATTTTTTCTTTTAGTTTCTGTTAATAAAGTTCTTCTTTATGCCCTTCAAAGTTGGAGCCTGCTTTGGCCTTCCTTCTAATCCTCTCTTACAGCAGGAATGAGTAAATAATAATTCTAGTGGGGTGCACTGGTTCTTTAGCCAGCACTAAATCCACCACATAATTCAGTGCACCAGCCAGGAATCGAACCTGGATTGCAAGAATGGGAATCTTGCATGATACTGCTACCTGAAATTGGTGTTTCCACACAGTTTTGAATTGTGAAACTGCCACACTGACAGATAAAATACTAGACTAAATGGGACCATCACTGTATCTTAATTTGTCACTGTTCCTTTCCTTGTTCTTGAAGGTCAGACTTGCTTTTTGTCACTGAGTACTAATGGGTTTTGTGCTTATGTGATGAAGTTTCTAGTTGGAGGTAAAGTAGCCACAATACTTGTATTGTCTTAATGATTTTGATTTTATTTCCTTTAAAGTGTAGTAATGGTTTGTCAGCTTGGAGTGCAGGTATGGCATCTGGCTCACACCTCTTGCTTTATCTGTTAGATCAGTTTCTCAGATTGGGTGAGAAAGCTGGGGTTTTCCTTCTGTTTTATCCTCAGTGGAGAGAGGACACCAAATGACAATGGAGAAAACTTTCTCTGAGCATACTCAGCTTTGCATTTTTAAAGGTGATGACGCTGGATTTTACCAGAAAATGTGAAAGTTTAGAAATCACTGTACTGTGATGCTCCATCTGATGGCAGAAGCCTTGCAGAGCTGCTGTAGGGTCTGTGCTGTGCTTCCCCAGTGTGGCTGGTCTGGGGATCCAGATCTCGGGATCTGCAGACCCTGAGCACCTGATACCCTCCCCCTTATTCCCTGTTCACTTATTAGAGATGAGCCTGGTTGGTCCCAGCCTGGGTCCAGGGCCAGCTGAGCTGTTTGCATGAAGTTACACCTGAGCACAGGCAAGTCTGTCAGGGTGGGACACCTGCCTCTTCAAACTGGATGCACTGACCGCTAATAAGGGAGAGTGGGCTGTTCAAAATTACCTTCCCTTAGAAAAGAAATTTTAGTAGGAGGAGTCAAATCTCTCCTCTCTTCCCACGTGCAGGCTTCCAGTTTGGTGTTAATCCTCAAGCAAAAAGACAAAAGAAATACTGAAAGTAGCATTTTCATGATTTTTTTTAACCTTGTCTGTGGACTTCATGCATTATTCTCAAGGTTGTTTAATCAGAAGCCTTTTTCTTGTGAAAGCTGTGGTAGTACCTTGTATTCTAAATAACCTTAATCTACCTGGTTTAACCTCGGATGCTGTTTTGAATAGTGGAGGGAAGAAAAAGTGGTGTTTTGTATGTGTTTTTGTGTCAACTTTTGAAGAATGAGAATAATATATATATACCTCTATGGGCTTTGCAAATGGGAGACCCCACCTGGCTTCCCAGGACACTGTCAGCTGAGGAAATCACAGCCAGGACCATGTGAGGTTTAGGAGGTGATGTCATATTTGAGACTAGATTGAGGTTATGTTTCGTGAGCAAAATCCTAAATGTGTTTGGGTAATTTTGCTGTGGGATATTAGCAATTTTGTCCTTTCTGTGTCTCTGAGTGGATTCAGTCCCCCACACTGACCTTTTTGTGTTCGGTATCCATACCTTTTCATCACCCGGGATTTTTGGGTTGCAGACCTTCCCAGACTTCCCCACCCCTTGATGAAATGAGATGTCAGGAAGGAAGGGAGGAGCGTTGTATGAATCATCTCACATCAAACCATTGAAAGGAATTTTATTTGTTTGAGTCCATAGCAAAGGGGGCTTCCCCCTTCCCCCCCATTGCCGTCATCGCTATTTGTGATGCGGATCATGCTCTGCCCAGCTCTGCAGAGTGTGTAAGCGAAACAGAGCTGCAGGAGAGAGCTGTAATTTATAAACATATTATAAACCATATAAATCTGAATCGTTGCAAATAGAATATGACCTTTCCCTGCTTAGCACAGCAGCTGAAAAAATAGTTGGGGTATTGTGAAAGCAATGGAGAAATTCAATCCATGGTGCCTTTTTATTGTTCCTCCTATGTTGCTGGTGCTATATTTAGAAGCTTACATCACTTAAGGAATGATGACAGTCTCTGCCCTCCCCCTTCAGCTCTCTCCCTGCTTTCCCTCATTCCTTCCCTTAGGATGGATCGTGTTTTCATACTATTTATGAGTCTTGCAGATCTTTGGGTAGGATTTTTCTACAGCCTTTTAGTAAGTGGTACTGTAGAAAGTAACATGTGTAAGGATGTGATGGCACCATGGAATGTCACCCTGAAGGGGGAAAGGAGCTTGTGGTGCTTCTTTCCCTGCCTCCCCTTCCTAAAAGAGTCAGAAACAGGGTGGAGGTTTTTTTTTCCTTTTTCTCTCCTGAGAAACCCTAATGAGGGGATGACTATGCCACGACAATACAATGAGATGTTTTTGGTGTTTAAATTCAGAGGTGGGGAGAACCTCTGAGCAGCTGGCAGTGACACTGAATCCAGCAAGCTGTGCCAGCACGGCAGGGTCTGCAGCAGGCTCTGCCTTCTGCATCCCTTGCTCCCCATTGCCTGTCTATCCAAAAAGATGTAAAGTACTCAAATCTATGGAAATAACCTCTTGATGCAGGTGCCCTTAATGCTAAAATACTTCTGCATTATGCTGCTATGTTTGGCAATTTCCACTCGGAAAACTATTAAAATGAATTATTTTAGTCTGAAACATCTTTGCCTGAGTGTGTGCAATGACAGATTGCCTTCTGAGCAGCGGTTGCCTTCCCCAGCCCCCACTATGGGCTTGGAGTCAGGATGCGACCAGAGCTGCTGCACTGGAAATGGGGGGGTAAGTGAAAGTGGCTGCTCAGGTCTGAGCCCTGCGGGAAACTGTGTGGCAGGGACAGTGTGCCAGAGCCTCCTGGCTCTGAGGACAAAAGGACAGAAGTCCTTAAGCCCAGCTTGCAGCTCCAGGCCCCTCAGCTGGCAGCTCCTGCCTCGTCAGCCAGGGCAGTGATGGCTTTAAGACCGTCACTGTCCTCCCCACTGGAATTGCACAATGGGCTTTTCTTTCTCTGATTGATCAGGAAAAAGTCCTGCTGTTTGTGGGGTCCCTTCTGCCAGCAGCTGCCAGTGCTTCCCGCCTGTGCAGGGCTTGCATTTGTGGTGTCCTTAAATGAGGGAAGGCTCTAATCCTGCCTAACTGAATGTGTATTTAAATTATGAAAGACTTTACTATCCTTTTAAAAACAGCCCATTTTTCAGTGACTTACTGTTGTTAGACAATTAGAATGTGCAGATTTGGTTAACAGTCTGGAGGATTCAGGTAGCATTATGGGAGGATAACGAGAATGATGCAGAGAAATCTATGGAGTGGTATTTCTGCATGGAAATAAATCAGAGTTAAAGAACAAAGACTCCATTTATACAGAGATAGTATACTATTTTTTCCCTTAAGATCTTCTTAAAACTTGGATTCTGGCTTAAAATGTGGCTGGTGATTTTCTGTTTGTGATTCTGCACAGTGCTGCAGCTCTTCCCAAGTATTTCAATTGCCATCACTACAAAGTATTTGTAGCAGATATTTTTTCATCTCAGAGTTGCTCTAGTTTTGAGATCTGTCATTAAACAGATGATTTATAAAAAACTTACAGCCCTGTGCTGCAGGGAGTTGGTGCTGCAGGGAGGAATGCATTAAAATAAATAAATAAATGAAAGCAGAAAGGAGTGGGGGGATGCCCCAAAAGCCGGGGTGTGGAAGTAGGTCAGGTTTTCCCCCCCACCTGGGGCTGGGTGGGCAGGGCTGCACAGCGTGGGCTGCAGCCCCCCGGGACCCCTGCTACCGCCGCGCTCATTGGCGGCACAGCTGCAGGGATGATGTCATCTGCACTTAAAGGCAAAACTAGGAGGAAATAGAATTTCGTTCCCATTATTGAGCTGGTGTTTACAGTAGTTGTAAAATATGGCATCTGCGCCAAAATCTGTGCTGGATCGGGTTTGCCGCACAATGCAGCAGGATGAATCTGAGAGGAGGAGATCTGCCTGGAGAACTATTGGGGCAAGCAGGCAGGGAGAGGGGTCTTTCAGCTGCATGGGTTCTTTTCTCCTTCATATCAATTGTGTTTATTCTAACCATAATGCAGGTAACACCACATGGAAGTGTTTGGATGTTCATTACTGCTGAGGGTTTATCACTGTAGCATTACAGACATTTAAGATGCTTCTAAATACATTTTTATGAATTATTAGAAAAGAGGCAATACAGTCGTGTGTAAGATGAAGCTCACATATGCAGGCTATTGTTTAGTATTGAAAAAGCAGTGAAAGAAACAGCTATTTGTGTAGCTGTGTAGTGCTTTGTAAAAATCTAAGGTAGTTGGAATGTTTTCAGCTTTTAAAAATCAAATAGACTTTGTGTTTGCAAATTTAGCAAGCTCAGGATTCAAGTTCAGATTGTCCTTTATCTTTAAATACAAATTAAACCCAGTAATACTTTCTTACCCTGGTTGCATTCATTACTTTTATTGTTTGATAAGAGGTTGAGTAAATTCAGATATTGATGCCAATTTTTTCCTTTTAGGATAATTTTAGGAGGCACCAGGAGAAGGGCTTTCTTGGTTAAGGTGCAGCTCTCATCCTGGGTGTTGTACTTGGTGATCCTTCTATGTCTCTTTCAACTCCAGATACTCTGTGTTTCTGTGACAATTTGGGTTATACACCAGGAAGACTCCAGGATGACTGCTGAGGAGCTATTGGTATGAGATGGAGGGTGGTGCCCTGTTGGTACAACTTGGCTTCAAAAATGTGAGAATCTCTTTCCCCTTGCCCTTGGCACTGTAGATTGAAAAAAAAGAGCTTTCTGTGGATTGCTCAAACTGCCTGATTCAATATTCAAAAGGAAGCAAGCAAACAAAACAGAAAATTTCATTTTATAATTTTTTGCCCTCACTACCAGCAGGCCCCCATTAGCATCTCTGTGCACAGGAGGTGCAGCCATCAAGGCTAGTTTTGATTTGGAGAACTACCCTCAAGTCTGATTCTTTCCAAAAAGAGAGAAATGGCAACAGTGAGTGCCCCTTCTTGCAGATGAAGTAAATTATCCAGAGACCAAAATAATGGCTTTAACAGAACCAGCACCCTCTGTCCACTTGCCTGTCTCCTCCCTCCTTTCCTCCTTTGCGCAGTAGCAGAAGTCACTTGCCTTCTAGGAACCAAAAGCATCCCGGCAGACCCGGCTCAAAGGTGTGGAATCTCAGAGATCCTCTCCAGCGTACTGGGCTGCCATCCAAGACTCTAAGCTCCTTTCAAATATATCAGTTTTTAGTTGCAAAAAGAGATTATAGAACTAAATTGACAACTGCAGAATTAAGGCAAATTGGCTTGGAAACAGCATTGATTGAGTGGGGGAAAAAAAGCCCCACCCCCCAGAACTTCTAAAAAGTGTTTCAAGACCATTACAGTTGTGAGGATTATAAACCTTACTTTTTAAAAAGAAATTTAATTCTCATTCTGGATAAAAATCTCTGTATTGTGTAGGATGAGATAAAAGTGTTGAATATCTAGTGACACATATATAAAAGCAAAATTTTTTTATTGTGAGCCAATGACGTGTGTATCTGTGTGCATGTGAGTGGCTACAGATATTTATTTTACTTATTTCTAAATTTGAATGCAGAGATGAAAAATAATCCATTTAAATGCTGCTGAAAGTGTTAGTAGATACATGTGATTAATAAAAAAAAATTAGAAAAAGGAAAATAATCAGAGTTTCAGCACATCCATGAATAGATATAAAATGATATAAAAGCTGATGTGGAACAGGGTGTTTGCTGAGCAGTTGTACTGATATGTGTGTTTATATTAGGTCAAGATGCTCTGTTGGCTGCATCTGCAGATCCAGTAGCCAATTGATCTAATGCAGTTTCTAAAGGCTTTCTATACAGGTGATGTCATCCTTTTAGCTCCGTTCCCCTCCCACTCTCTTTCCTCCTTATTAGATATTTCATCTTGCTGCGGAGCATCCAATCGATGGGAGCTTCTCCTGAGGGAGCTGCTGAGAAGCAAGCAAAGATAGTAGGAATTAGGACTCCAGCAGTCTGCCTTTCTGTAGCTATGGACGTCCTGTTTTGTTTGGCATTACAGAAATGTTTTAATTGGAAAAGCTAGGCGTGGATTAGTCGTGTTATCTGACTGATGCATTAGAATACTAAGCAACACTGCAGAGTTGTAAACGGCATTAAAAGAAAGGAGGGGGGAAAAAGAGAAAAGGGTTTGTATTGCAGAGGCTTTTAATACATTCCACAGTGCAAAC
Source organism: Sialia sialis (assembly GCA_009812075.1). Taxonomy (NCBI): domain Eukaryota; kingdom Metazoa; phylum Chordata; class Aves; order Passeriformes; family Turdidae; genus Sialia; species Sialia sialis. The sequence continues at coordinate 2,602,489 of VRYO01002774.1, forward strand.
CTGTTAGAGCATATATCCTGGAGCTACAGTCTGGATGCGAATTCAATTTCTTCAGTTATGATGGACGTGAGTATAAAGAAGAAACTTTAATTTCCCAGGGTGTGGGATTCCTGGATAGCCTAAGATGCTGAAAAACCGTTGCAAAATTTCATCTTCAATATTAGTATGAAGTTTCTGAAAAGTGGACCTGAAGATAAGCCACTTGTAAATGCATTTTAGAAGAGAAAAAAATAAATTTGAAGAATTCATAGCTTGCTTTTTAATGTATTGTTGCTTTAACCTGCAGTTCTAATCCGTTTCTGAATTAATTCAATTTAAGCATCCCTTTTTGGGTGCATGTCTCTTGCCTGGAGGAACGTATGGATATTTGTATTTGAGAAGCTAGGAAACATTTTGATTTGAATTTATGTGCTTGTTAAAACTGGAACATTTTTATAGGAATTGCTGCTGCTGCTGCTGCTAACTCCCTGCAATACTGAAAACTCCTCAGATCTAGTGGAAGCTGTAATCGAATTCAGTGTGAAATCCAAGCCTGAGAAGTTGCATATACGTACATTGCTGCTTTATGATTTTTAAAGAGAAAGCAGAAGGGATTTTTCTCAATTTTCCCCCTGTGGCTTTTATTTGAGAAAGGAAACTTTTTTCCCAGCCTAAGAAATGGCTTTTCTTGTTCGATGTTACGCCAACTGCCTTCAGCCCTGGGCCTCCAAAGTAAGTAAGATTTTGTCTGTGCTGCATTTCTGTGACACATATTGACAGCCGTGGTGCTAGCCGTATATTCCCTTCTCAACCCAGCAGCATGCTGGGTTGAAGGTACTGGAATCCTGGCTGTGCATGAATTATTCTTGTAGAATCATTTCTAAACAGGAAGGGGGGACCTAGATAATCATGGAATTGTTTTATATACCAATAGCATAAAAATTACCAGGAAGTATAAAAAAAAGCCATTTGCTTATGAAATGTGTTAAGCTTGTTTTTTGGCCTATAAATATGAAGTATATATAAAACCTATAAATATTATTGAAGTCTAACATTTTTTAGCTGCTGGCATATTTTGCTAACTTGAAAATACTGGTATCCAAACCCACTGATGTTTTAATTTTCAAGCCCTACTGCTTCTTTCCTTTGTGCACCAGTATGGAATTGGTTAATTATTTAGCTGAACTGTGTAATTACAATTAGCTTTAAAGCACGCATATTATTTTTTGTGTCTGAGAATGCAGTATTTCTGTGAAACTGAGGAGGAGAGGGTGTTTCTTTTAAATGGCATACTGAAAGCTAGAACATTCGAACAAACCCACCTTTGAGATAAAAGCCTTTAAAGAAATTAAAAAGACAATATTTATGAGACTCTTACTGTTTGGTATGCTCAGTCAGAAAATTAGCTGAATTTCTGGTATTTTATTAAGACTACTACCAAGAAGGAGTCACCTAAAACACAGGAACTGCCTTACAAGTCCGGGGCCAGGCATATATTAAATATTATGTCTTTGCTATAATTTCATATTTACTGGATAGAAAAGACTGTGCAACTTGCTGACGTTTGGAGGCAGTGGGCAAAAGTGCTCATGGCAGCATGAGATAGAGCATTGACTTTGGAGCGGGAGATCACTCTTTCCCAAAAAGTTTAGAGTGTCAATGACATGATGGTGTGTAAAGGCACAGGGAGAAGCCAGCTGGGTGTGTGGACTCCCTGTCTGGGCTGATTTTTTTGATTTTTATGGCTGGTGCAATATAGAGGGAAGCTCATGGTGTATGGAGGTGAGAGCTCTGGGCTGTGGGGTTTCCTTGTGTGGATGTCAGAAGCGGTGTGGAAATGCGTCGGTGGATGTGTGGCTTTGGCTGTTTCATGTGTGCTGAGTACACCTCATCAGCAGGTGAAGTGGAGCTGCAGGTACTTACGGTCTTGGAGGCTGGCTGGGCACTGTGTGCTCAGACAGGTAATTACAGCTCCTCACCTTGCAGCTCCTGCTGGCAAAACCTGGCTTGTTTGTATTGCCATCCATGCCTCTGTGTACATGCAGACTCTTTCTTCTTTTCCTGCTCTGCAGACATTAATTATGAAAGGCTGAGTTTGCATAAGCTTGGCTTACCTGCGCTGCCCTTATTAAGAAGGCTTGAATGTTGTAATACTGCTTAAAAACTGGGAATGCGTTAGTCACCTTGGTACTTCAGCTGGGATTGCGCTCTCCACAGAGTTTGGGCTGAAGTGAGAAACCACAAAAAAGTCTGTGCTCAAATAAGGGCTTCATAAGGGTAAAATAATAATACAAAAAGAAGATTTTTGATCCCTATGTCAGCTTTGTGGACGATATCCAGTGGATTGCTGCTCTGTCAGCTAAGCCATTTATTCAGTCAGTTGCTATTCATAAAGGAAGTAGTATAAAATGTTAGGAAGGAGAAAGTTTATTTTTTTCTTAATAGTTTATGAGAACCCATTAACTGGTTTTGCATTGCAGTCCATAGCTAACAGTTCTTCACCTTTAAAACCACAAAAGATAAACCACTTCTATTCCTTTCTGGAAAAGCCCACAAGCCCCCCAAAACTCCTACAGCCCCCTCAGAATTCTGAAGGGTTCTCTTCATGTTGTTCAGTAACTCTGAGCAGTGTGGATAGAATTAAGGAAACTGATGAGCTGAATCACATATGAGTTTCTTCCATTTTGGTTTTAGCTGAGTTTTGTACTAAAAATGTTTTTATGTGGCATGTTTTTAATAATAATACATAATACAGCAAATAAGTCATGTCAGAATTTCAAACATGTATGTTTATGACTTGAAAATGTCAAGTATTTTGTGATACTGCTTTGAAACTAAAACTTGGATTTATGTAGGTCTGTGCCAGTATTATTTTAATCAGTCACTTTTAAACTGGTATAGGACAGTAGTCTGAAAATGAGCTGTTGACTCGATTGTAATTACAGCTGTTCTGAATGTGACAGTGTGATGATCCATAGATTGAATCAGAGCAAGATGAAGTCATATTTCTTATGACTAATCATAGAGGTAGGCTTTTGTGAGGGTAGAACACTTCTGAAGGTTACCCTTAGCCTAGGGAAGCTAAGTGGTGTGGCTGTGGAGGAAAGAGAAGCCAGCTTTAGGAGCTCTGTCGGCACCTGGAAGTCATTCTCCAAATACAAGGTGTCTCTGAGTACTGGTCCACTGGTCCACACCAGTTTCCATAGCACACACCAGTTAGTGCTGCACTCATCCTCATACCGTGGGCACTCCCTGGCTTTTGGTTTCTAAAAGTAAGGCTGCAGAGTAGACTTGTGTTAAGCAATCAATGCATTCTATTTCTCTGCATCAAGAGCTGTAAAAGGAGGATAAACAGTGGGAAAAAACAGTGAGTATGTTTCTCCAGTGCTCTTTCAGTCAGGTTCTTGTGGTGATCACTGTATTTCTCAGGACTGCTGATAACTGGAAACATGTCCAAGAGAGATCACCCTCTTCTTGGCAGGAAGAGATGATGGCCGTTCTCTGTCGGTTGCATCTGGAGGAACCAGTAGAGGGGCAGAATTGCACGTTGTAAGACATGGTCTCTACCCTGAGGACTGTGCCCTTTCTGGAATGATAGACTGTGGAAGATGAGATAAATAGATGCAGGCATTTGTAGGGAAATGTGATGAGGATGATAAAGCAGCAAGGAGTGTGGTGATCAGTGATCAGAGCTGTGCCAGCTGTCAAGCCACTGTGGCTCTGGAAGAGGATGAGGGAAGATGGAAGACTTTGCATGTCGTTTGTGGAGATCTGTTTCCACAGGCTGATTGTATTGTCAAGGACAAGAGACACTCAAATTACATTAAACAAAACTCCTGTACTCCATTGCAGTGCTTAAAAGCAAAAAAATAATTCACAAGTATCTCAGCGAGATTAGTTGTCTTTGTAATTCTGATAATAACTTTCTCTGTTCAGTTGTCTGTGATGCACTTTGTGGTCTTGGACTCTTAACTGTAAATGTGCTAGGAAGTCATTACAAAGGAGAGCCCTAAACTTACCGATTTAGATGTAGAGGATTCTTCTGTAATAAAAATTTCATGCACATTGTAGGAATTTTCCAAGCCTGAAATGTACTCACAGTTACTGTGTTTGTGAAGCATGAGAGTCTGATGTGGGGAGTATGGAGTGATTCGATAATGTTTCTATAGAGGATATTTAAAAGGGATGATTTTGAGATAATGTACTTTTTATAGGAAATAAGAGTTTTTGAATTAACATTTAAGGGTTTAATTTTTCTTTTCCTGAAGCAAAAGAGTTTAATTCAAGATCCCAGGTGCATGTCAAACTTACCTTACAGCATTAGGCAGTAATTTATTTTCTCTAGGCTTCTGTGCTCTTCTCTTTCTGCTGTTTAGATAAAAAATCTAATAATGTGAAGCATAATAATGATACATTTGCTCTGTAAAAGTTTGTGTTTGGGTTGGAACAGAGGACTCAGAGTCATTTTTCAGTTTCGTCTCAGAGGGACATAATACAATTTTTGGTTGTTTGTAGCTAAAATCAGCGTAACCTCATCTTCTGATTCCAAAGGGCATCAGTTTGATCTCCAGGATCTTGAGTTGAAACCTTCATGCAATTAAAGATTTAATTTCAGTTCCATAGAAGAAAAACAGAGCTTTGATGGTGTGTCCTTGATTTGATTTGATGTTATCCTTATCTTTGCTAACGTGCTTACATGGAAAGTAGCCCTAGTAGTATATGAATTTTAAATAGAGTAACTGATCCTTGACTTTATTTTTTCAGTCAGTTTTGATGAGGTCTTTCTCTTCTCCTTGGTCCTGCCTTTCCCACTGGTCTCTGTCTGTGCCTGTAGCTTCCAGGCCAGCTTTCAGCATTGGGGAGCTGGGCCATGCCATCCCTCAGTGTGATTGCTCTCTGAGCTCCTCTCCTGGCTCCTCATGGTTCTCTTCCCACCCGGGAGCTTTGCGTTGCATGGTTTAGCCCTCTTTGGAATTTTTGGAGTTTCAGCCAGCTCCTCAGATCATTCATAGTCTCTCCTACCCTATATTTTCTGATCCTTTTCCCCTTCGTCCACTGCTCAGGAGGATTGCTTTGATTCTTCACGTTATTTGTAGGAGCACAGCCTCTTGTTTCTTCAGTACTGTGATCCCTGAGTACTTGGCAAGTAAGGACTTAGACTGACAAATGACAATTTTTCTTACACTTAGATACAAGTTTTAGCTGTTTTCTGTAACCACTTGCAGGATACTTTTTGTAAAACTTCTTAAATGCATATTTTTGCTTGATAGTTTAAGATAAAAATGGTTTAGTATGAGCTATGTGGCCATTTACTCTGGAAAACCTGGATTTTCTTAAACTCTGAAGTATAATATGTTGAAGTTCAGTGCACATTGTGCTACTTTTCTGCAGAAAAAGCCTTTTCCTAAAGGCTATTGTTTTTATGGGAAATTGGCTCTTAGTATGCAAATAAACACCTATCTGCTCATTTATTTCCTCCTAGACTTTGGCTAAAACCTGCTTTGTTAGAATTCTCCTTCCAGCTAGAGCCTGGGTCAGGACCACCCTGTTTTGCCCCCCTTGCTTCCATGAATGCATTTCTTGATGAATACAGAAAGAAAACGTGGAAGCACCGATGGAAGGTTGTGCTGATTTGTTTTTTTTGCATGTGCAGTATCCGAGAGCCTCCTTACACAGGTCCTGTCTCAGAGATAACGCTGGCAGCATTGGCGTGCTCGCCGTGCTCCCGTGTCCTTGGAGCCCTGCTCGGTGCATCCCCAGGGCTGGCTGTGACCTGCATGTCATTACTGTAACGTGGGGTTGTAGCAGCCTGAGGATGTGTAACCAGGGATTGTCATCTTGCTGTATTTTACCAATCTGTGCATCCAGGAGTTGATAAATTATTTAGTCGATGAAGAATTCTATGCAGTACTGGCTTAGGATGGGAGTTCCCAAACATCAGGCTGCTGGTGACTGCTGGAGTTCCTGGGCTCCTTGTAGAACTCAGAGCATCACTAGTCCCTGTCACACTTTGTTTTCTACTATAAATATTTAGATAAGGTGCTTTTTAGTATTTTATTAATTTTCAGTGGCAAGATCAAAGAGTGAAATTTGAGCTCTGGCACTAAAAATAAGTATTTTTGAACATTCCTGTTCCAAATTCAAAATAAAAACAAGTCTAGACAATTTAAAAAATGTTACTTTGTGAATGGACCAGAGAAGAGTTGATTTTAATAAAGTTACATTTTTTGCAACCATGAATTATATTTACTTGCTGGATATTCCCTTTATAATGGAGCTCCCATCAATACTGGTACAGTTTTTTGTGGGTGAATTTTCAGACCCACTTCTCCTGAGATGTTTGCGTGCCAGATACTTAGCATTACTGTGAGTTAAGGCATAGTAGTAATCTATAATTTAGACATGAAAACCGAATTAAAATTGCATTACATGTGTGGTTTAAGGCAACACCCGAATTTAGTCTGAAATTCTGTCCTCATGTCACCTTACGGTAACTAAGGAAATGTAATACTTCAGAGGATTTAATTTCTATGGGCTATAGGAGCCAGAAAGACCAAAAAGCTCTTGGCTATCAGAGGCACAGAACAGCCTCTACAGATTATTAATTCTTCTAGATTTTTTTAATGTGTATATGTGCTTTTTTAACAATTTTGTAAGCCTGGAGACATTTTAGGAAGGCTTCAGAAATAATTTTGAGGCACTCAAGGCTGTCATGAATGATGTCGACTTGATCCTTATGTCTCTGAGATTCATATGTGTAGTACTGATACTATTAGGAGTAGATAGTGAATTGAAACTGTTTGGAAACAAATATTATCATGAAGTTTGTAAAGTTGTATAGGCACTGAGGTTTTTTGCACCATGTTATTGAAGGGCACAGGATTTTATCTGCACTTGTTGAGAAAAAGCTTGAGCCATCACTTGGCTTTAAAAACAACCAAAAACTCACCCCCTAGACATCATTGGTGCTTTTTAAAAAAGCTGAGGAAATCTGTTTTTGTGCCACTGGTGAACCATCTATGATCTTTAAGGAGGAAATGTCTTTGTTTGCATTAAGTCTGAGGGCTGATGTCAGCATGGGAATTCAGCTGGGCTCATCCTTTCTGTTGACTTGCTCCTCTCCCATTAATACAGCTGTAAGTATGTTTTGAACTGGAGGAGAGTTGTAGTTTGTATGCAAAAGGTTAACATAAAACAGAGTTAATTTATACAAATCCTTGTGAAAAAGGTTACCAGAAGTTCTACAGAATAACTTCAGAGAAGTCATGGGTTTTAGTAGTTTCTTGTTGATTTCCTGGCAGGATATATGAGATGATTAAAATAATTTACTGATGCCAAGAAAAAAAACACCCAAGAGGTTTGTTCCTTTTGCATTCTTTAGATGGAATGGAGGAGAGCAAAAAGTGGGACTTATAAAGGATTGCAGGTGAGACTGCTGTCAATGGGAGTGAGCAGTGCTGTTCCTATTTCCATAGGTTGTAGAAAGGAAAAATAGAAAGAATTAAATAAATTAATTATCTTATGTAAATGAACAAGCTGATGATGGAAACATAAGGACATAGTGAGACCATCAAAGCAACTTGAAAATAAGATGGTGGAATGTAGAATTTGCTGAAGAATAAGTTCAGTATTAAAGGTATGTAAGGTGTTGAATCAAGGGTATCAAAGAGAAAATGACGTTTGAAGGGACTGGAAGGATATGGTCACTGAAAGGGGAGATGTGGGAGCTGGAGAAGTCCTGTTTCAGAAAACTGGGGTCCTGTTCAGCTCTTTCATTGTGTGATCTTTTTGGTTTGGTAATGTAGTTTAATTTTTAAGACTTTCGGCAAACGTATTTGGGGTTTTTTTAACTGGCTTTTTGTGACAGTCCAGGCTTTCTGTGTCATCTGAGAAGGGAAAATTGCTGTCCTTAAACCACTTGGGTATGATGGAGGCTGAGCAGGAGTGTTTCCTAAGGCTCAGAGGTTATCCAGTGTCATCACAGTTAATGCTCGGGGTGTGTGTTAATGGGTTCCAGCCTATAACAGTGAAAACCTCAATAAACAGTAAACAAAATGCTCAATAAATGTGCCTTAAAATTGGAACTGTTTGTCTCATGGAGCTGGTTTTCACAGTGAGGTGGCTGGGTTGGGGTTTTGCAGTGACCCAGCAGCTGTATGTGTGCCCTGACACTGCAGGACTGTGCTACACTTGTCCTTGGGTGTTTTATGGAAAACAAATACTGTGTTGTTTCTGAATATTAGTCTTGCTGGCAACATTTCAGGGAACTTCAGAAAAGCAAGTAAGGTGTAAGGTTACTGACAATCTGTAAAACCAAGGATGGAAAATTTGCTTATACAGCCTGGAAAAGGACAGACTGTTCTCTCAGAGGCTGATGTTTCTGCTGTGTCCAGACTGTATTGATTGGTTGTAAAAATTCATATGCACTCCTAGAAAAAATGATTAAAGAGTTTGCTATCAAGTATTAAAGTGCTAAAGAAAGGGGCAAACCTTTTGATTATCTATTGCCCATTTTCTTTCCATTAATTTGAATTTGGAACGGACCAGAAGAGTTCAGTGGGTTGAGCTTCTTTTATTATTTTTTTTCCCTCATAATGAGTCCTTTGGCCACTGTCCTTATTGTGGGATCTTTCTGAATATATTTAATAAGCATATAGTTTACAGATTAAAAAACAGTCATGAAACTTCTTCTACACATAGGTCTTGTGTCTCTCTGTCAAGACTATTTTGCAAATTCATGTTGCCTATGCCTTTTCAGCATGTGTTTTTTGGTTATCCAAAGTGTAACAGTAAACACTGATACTTATTTTCAAAACTTGTAGCACAAAGACACAGATGTGGCTTTTTCTTAGGGCAAAGATACCAGCAAATCCTAAAGTAGATCACTATGGAAAAAAAGGATGAAGAGCATGGTTTCTGCCAGAAGAGGTTCTACTGATTCCTTTCTGCGATAGAAAATGGGAAGTAGAAAAGAAAAATTACTCAGTTTGGCCAGTCTGTGACAAAACTTGACTTCTGTGGTTGCCTTTCTCTCTATTTAAACTCTGCAATGACTTTCTATAGCCTTTATTTTTAGCAAACCCTTCATAGGGAGCACACGAAGGAAGCTTGTCCTCAGACTGACCATCACTTTTCGTGTCCTTTTCAGTGATGGGCAGTCATCTTGTCAAAGGTCACATCATTTGCTCTGTTGGACAGAGCATGTGCAGCCCTGAAGGTCTGTTATAGCAAAATTAGGTTTTAATTTAATTCCCAAGTATTCTGTGTGACTTCACTGCTGAGAGTAAATGGTGTTTACGTGGGAAGTAAATGTCATTGCAGACACACTGTCCTTGGTCTGCTGGCCAGTGAGTTGTACCATGCATCAGAGCTTATACGCCAATCAATTTCAAAATTACAGACATGAGACTTGGTGTAGATACACAGCCTTTGTTAATCCTTGTGCCATTCTTGCTGGAGAACAGTGGGAAACCTCAGCTGTCTCGAGGAGAAACCATCATATCATTATTCTGCTCTTGTTACCAAACTACTTTCAGAAAGTCAGTAATTCTGTGTAAAACCAAGATGTCCCGTGAAACAAACAAACAAACAAAAATAATGAAATAAAATACTCCTGAAGTAAATTTTGTATTATGTAATAGGAGAAAGGGCAGGTTTGGGGCTTGCAGAGGTTTTTGGTGTTTCTCTGGTTTGGCAGCAGTAGTGCTGCCTCTTGCAGCTGTGGCTGCATCCATGAAATTGATGGAAAAAGCTGAGCTCCTGGTGGACCTTTGGAGTCTTCACCTCAGGTTTTCAGGGCTGCTATGGGGAGAGTTTAGTATTTTGTGCATGTCATTTTTTATTAAATGTTTCTCAGTGCTGGCTTTCAACATTCCCATGTCCTCTCCCCCCACCTCCCCTCTTCCCTGGCTGAGGTGACTGGCCGTGGCTGCATCCTGGCAAATGAGATGGGATCAGCCTGTGAACCCTCATTGAAAATTTCAAATTCCTTTAACAAAAGCAAGTCCAGGCTGCTGATGTTTCTAGGTTTGTGTGGCATGGCAGGCTGATGCTAACATTAGGATGAGCTTCTGAAGGATGTAGTCTTTTTTCCTCTCCTTCTTCCTCTTGCAATTTGGAATATTGCTTTAGAAATTCCTTGTTGATCCAGGATTTTTCAGTGTAATCACCAGCTGTGTTTTCCTGACTCAGTGGGGGTGCAGAGCTGTAGGTGGGTGTGCCGATGATACCTTTTATTTTCTTAACTTTCTTTATGGTAAAATTCTGAATTGCAGGGTGATATTTCAATGGGGAGTTCGTTCCTAAATACCCCTTTGTTGGGAAAGGTCAGTCACAAGGATGTGCTGGCACTGATGCAGGGACAGGCTGTGCCAACATGTCAGATGCACTCACTCTCCAATTCTAGATTATCCCTTCTTGTGAAAAAATGAAATTGTTGTGGTTTAAAGTGGCAACTAGGTAGTCTGTTGGAGTGTTTATCAGAATGTTGTGGATGTTTGGGGTTTTCGTGTCTGAGTGGTGCTGGGGCACACAATTAGCCAGAAGATATATTGCAGATAGAAATGTCTGCATCCAAAAGCATCTAATATGGGCATAGTTGAACATTGTTATGTGGACCTTGTTACTGATGCTGTTGTAACAAGAGTTTCTAAGTTTCAGAAAAAAAAGTCTTAGTCACCAATAAGTCACCAATTTTATGTCACTTCCAGCAACTTCCCTGCCACAACCAGCAAGAGCTTCCCTTGTCCACTGTTGTGTTGGTACGGGAACATCCTCTCTGTATCTTGCTGCCTAGTGAGTTCTGCAAGAAAGAACAATCACTTTGGGTAATAAAAATGGTGTACAAAAGACAGAAGCTGTGATTTATTTTTGGAGATGAAGTAGAGGAGAGTAGGAGTAGATTACTTTAAAGGTCACTTGTCTCAAATAAACCTTCTCTCTCAAGTTTAAAGACATATTGTGATGTTTCCTTGCATCTAGCTTGCATTAATTGTCTTTTGCAAGAATATATTGCTGAGTCCAGAAGGAGTGTTGTATGTACCCATTGCTTTTTAGGTGATAGAAGTGAAGGGGAGTTCTGGCAGGGGAATTGAACAGCAGTTTTTATTAATTACAGTAATTTCACGATTATAAGC
>VRYO01002774.1:2614602-2742666 GCA_009812075.1 Sialia sialis
ATTCTGTTACTAACTTGTTACTTTGTGGCACATGGATCCTCAATTAAAATAAAAAAGCGGCTTATATTCAGGTGCGGGTTATATATGGACAAATCCCGTGGTCTACCTGGCTACCCAGATGTGTGGCTTATAATCAGGTGCAGCTTATAATTGTGAAATTACTGTTGTTTGGAAATACTCCTTTGGGAAGGCTGGCAGTGCTTTGAGTTGGTCATCAGTGGGTTTTTGTGAAAATGATACACAACCTGATACAACAAATATGCACAACTTGTTTATTTTGAGATGTCTTGTTCCGTCAGTACTTAGAATTACAGAATCACAGAATGGTTTGTGTTAGGAGGGACCTAAAAGCTAATCTTGTCCAAAGCTCCTGCCATGGGCAGGGACACTTTCCACTAGACCAGGTGGAGCCACACTTCTCAGTCTACGTACAGAAAACAGTGTTCACCACAAGAATCTTAAAATCTCAAATACATTAGAGAAGGCAAACTGTATGGGGCAGTGTATATATGCGGGTGCTGGGATGTCTTTGAGCCAGAATAGGCTTTAACATCTTTACTTGTTGGTAAAGAGAAGCATCTGCCATTGTTCTCCTGGGAAATCCTGAAGAATTGGTTCTACTCTGCTCACTGTTTTACTGGAGCTGTTTTTGAAGGTTTGAGAATCTGGATAGAAGGGAGCTTAGATTTCCTTATGTCTGTGTTACCACAGTCAGCATGGGATTTAATCATGGACAAAAAGATTGTAGCTGAAGTCAGCACTGTTTGTTGGAATAGGGAGGTTGTGAAGGTGGGGATGGGCTGAAGAGGTTGCAGCACACCTGTGGTCTTAAGCTAGAGGCAGTGAATCCATGTTGGCTGACTTGTTCTGTAATTTCCTAAAACTCCTGGATGTTTCAGTTCCACTGACCTTCAGCGCTCCAGCAGCTGCCAGCTGCCTTGCCCTGTCCATTTGCCAGTGAATGCCACAGTGCTGGTGTATGTGACCTCCCTGGGAAGTGGTGCTTTACCTTGTTGGGTTGTGGCTGGGAGCATGGCTGGGGCACTGCGGGGTGCTCCAGGAGCAGGGTCACCCTGCAGCACAGGCTGCTGCTTCCTGAGTGCTGCCACAGCACAGGAACATGCTTCATCCACACTGCAGGTGTCATCAGTGAAACGCTGGCGCTTGACCAATGTCCAGGTGTCCAAGGCTTTAGGGAGGAGAATGTGATGCTTCCTGCCTCATGCCCATTGGAAGTGGGACCTGGAGAGTGCTCCTCTGTGTGTGGCACAGAAATGGGTTCTGTAGGCAATGTGTCATTTAGATTCCAAAAGTAACCAGCCAATGCTCCAGACCAGAATTAAATCAGAATCAAATCTCAAGTTCACTATTGCACATTTTATTGTAGTTGAGAGGTCACATCTTGGTGTATGTCAGCTCTTCCCCATGTGCTGACAGAGAGGTTGCCTGTTGGCCGCTGGATTGAATTTTGTCACCTGAGTGCTTTGACGTTTTTGCTGTTCTCATATCCTGAAAATAGTTATTTTCAGCCTGTAAAACTTTCTGGTGGCTAAACATAGACTTTAAAGTGTTGCGTTTCCTTTGTATTTAGATCAAGTTCACTACAACTTAAGTTCCTTAACCTTCATTCTGCTGACCCCCTTTCTCCTGCTGCTGCTTGGATGTGAATTTGGTGTGATTTTCTGGGAGTTTAGCAACCTTTTGCTTTTCAGAGTTTCTTGTTTTCACATGATCATAGATATAAATTTACAAGTTGGATATTTTATACTTTCTTTTGTTAGGAAAAAAAACAAAGCTAGGATAAGGTGAAAATTAGGATAGTGAGAAAGAGTAATATTTTCTTTCATAGCCCGTATGGATTGTTGTGTTTCAGTAGTGATTGCCAGTGAATATGTCATTGGAAGTTGCAAGGGTATGCAGGATTCCACCATGTTCCTTATCACTATTTTGATAGTAAAATTATGTTGCATTTGTCAGAGGGTCTCAACTTTTTTTTTCCTGGGTGTGGGGAAGGTTTGACTCCTGAAAACGTAGGTGGTGCCACCTATGTTTTCAGAAAATATGTGAACCAGTATTTGGTGAAGTACTTCTCTTGTGTGCTCTTCAAATAATGGACATCATGACAACAGCTGATGTTGTTGGAGTAGTTTTGGACTTTTTCTGCATCAGAACTTTTTAAAAAAAGAAATAGTGTATAACTTGTATAATTTAAAAATGATAAAAGCACATAGACAATCTATGATTCCTTGATACAATATGCTTTTCATATAGTTGACTATAATTTTTTTAAAAATTAAATATTAAATTTTAACATTTTAAAAATAAGTATATGTGACAAAAAAATAAGCAAGTAGCTGTTTATTTGACAGTATCCCATCCAGCTCTGAGTCTTTAAAAGCTACTGCTGGTTTTTTTTCAGTAGGAAGAATATGTTTGTGAACTTGAATTATGCACTGAAATTTAGATATCTGCACATATGTTCATTTACAGATAAATTTATAAAATAGGGGTGTTGTTGTACATAGCCATACCAAAAATGCATAAAATTATTTCTGTCTTCTCATTTCTTTAAAGAAAATTCAAAGTCCTTTATAGACTGAACATTTTGTTTAGTTTACATTACTTTTTGTTCTACCTTGATATTTTCTAAAGGTTATTCCTGAATTAAGGTGCATAAATTGAGCTTATAAAGAGGAATCCTGCTTCTTCATAATGGATTGCAATACCACCTAAGGTTAAATACTGTGGGCTGTTTGCTCATCATCCTATATTTGTCATCTTAGGGTATATCATTTAGCTGTAAATATCCCAGACATTTGTTTTATAGAAAGATGCACTGTTTTCCATCAGTTTTGTGAAATGTGAAGTGTGATTGTGTCAGCTTAGTCTAAACTAGCTTTTTCTCAAAATGTATGTCAAGTTACAGGTTCAAATTCTTTTTGATTTTGATTTAATAATTCAGCAATTCAAATACAAATTTAAATGTGTAACCGAAGTTTTATAAAAAACTTAGTCTTCAAATTGGACTTAAACATCTTGTTTTCCTTTCTTTTTCCTGCCTTTCCCCAAATTAATTTTATTTACAGCTTCCAGCTGACCTTACCAAGATGCATCTCACCGACAATCCTCATCCTCAGGTGACACATGTCCCTTCAAGCCAGTCAGGTTGTAGCATTGCCAGTGACTCTGGGAGCAGCAGCCTGTCTGATATTTATCAGGTAAGACTGCTTTGGTTTCATAGTTCTTCCTTCCTTGATGTTAAAACAACTCCATAAACAGAAAGAATGACCCAAGCCTGGGTAAAACCCTTTTGATGCTTCCACCTATCCCTGTGCTGCCCATGGGACTCACCTCGCTCACAGACACAGAAATGCAGCAAGGCTTGTAAGGCTCTTTTGTTGCTTTTCACATGCTTCTGTATCACCAAGGATGCTGTGGCTTTTAAAAGTATAATTTGTTGATTTATGGGGTCATTTTCCTTTCTGAAATGGAACAAATCTCTTGAAATCAGCCTGGTGTTCCCAATACCATCCTTGATTATTTGTATTTATTGCTAGTAGCAGATGTTCACTTCTGCAAACAAAAGTATGGTAATAAACTCACTTTGCACTAATTGACTGTGGAAATTCTAGTGTGGCTTCCTAAGAGTAGAAGTTGACTGAAAGCCAGAGGTAGCTTCATTTGTTTACTGATAATACATTTAATAAGTTGCTTGTCTTATGTGATATTGCAGAGCTTGTTTCATGGGTGTTTTTCTGATTGATGAGGGGGCTCATCTTGGGTTTGTGTCGATCAGTAATTTCACAGCTTTTCCACTTTCAAGTTGCAATCTGACCACAGTACAGAGTGTAGAGCAGTTGTTGAGCATGGTGTAGGTGTAACTTGCTTTTAGACACCTGTTCCTTTTCCTTTGCTGCTGCTTATATTATTTCTATACTGGAAACAGATTAATGATACCTATTTACAGCAATATATTGCTGTACTTGAAAACATGAAAAATAAGACATTAAAGCAAAAGAATTACAGTAATTTCACAATTATAAGCCGCACCTTTTTCATTGAAGAATCCAGCCTACCCCAGTAGTGCGGCTTATATTCAGGTGCGGCTTATCTATGGACAAACACTGGGGCTGGAGAAGGCCTGCCAAGGTGATCGTGGCAGGGTCACAACATTGCTGCTCCTACATCTTTCCTCTCTGGACCCTCCATGGTGATGGGGACCTCAGCCCCAGTGACCAGCTGCCATTAGCCTAGAGTCAGGGTTGAGAGTGTCACAGGTCCTGCAGCTGCACAGACACTTGCACTTGAAAAGGCATTGCAAGACCATCACAGCACGGTGCTCAGGTTGCCTACCTGAGTAGTTTGGAGAGGTTGCTCTAAGTAAAAAGCACTTAAAATATATTATTAATAACAAAGATATCACTCTAGCAATGATATATTGTAATAACTGAATACTCTTTATCATGTGCATGTAGTTGCCTTATGTCTGCTCATCCATAAATGACAAAAGAGCATAATTTACTAAACACATAAAAATTATGTAAATGAAAGAAATGATGGAGTAACATATTTATATGCACTGCTGCGAATAAACCATGGTACTAGATATTTTGTACACTAAGGAATAATTAATGTGAAAATGACTGCAGATTTTATATTTATTTTTAGAAGTTAGGACTTTTCAGGTAAGAATTTCGTTTACAGTGACAGTCACCTGTCTGGTTTTGCATCGTGAAGAAAATGAAAACATCTGTTACAGAATTCCTGGCTGGCCAGGTTGATGCTGAGGCAGGTCACCCCTGTCAGACTTGAGTGAGATCTTCAAAAATAATTTTACAGCAATGTATGATCAGAGCTACAATGACATTAACTGTGAAAGACAGCATTAGAGAATCAAGCATTTGATAAGCTATGCGTGAATAGAAGATATGCTACAGACATGTCATGAGGGGGGAAAATCCTCAACAGCCCACAGTGATTTTCTGCCTTTTTCTTGAGTGAATTTTTAGTATCTCATTCTCATATGCCTAATGTGCAAATAGTAACCTGTTAAAAGATGTATTTTATGTGCTTTTTTGTATTTTATGGGTTTTATTGCAGTAGCTGTAACAGTTAGTGTTGGAGAACTCTCTTACTGTTTGTCACAAATCTGTAAGTGATCACTAGATATTGCTTAGTAATAGATATTGTGTAATAATGCCATTGCACAGTATTTAACACAATGTTATATTGCAGCAACACATCAATATAGATAGATACTGAAATCACAAAAAAGAAAAATTATTTCCCCCAATATTCATCATATTGTGAAGGTAGAGGATATCTTCGATATGTAATAAACTCACATTTTTAGTGTGATGTATTGATTCAATAATTGAAAGCATTTTTGGTACAACAAAATACAGCTTTTTATAAAGTGATGCTTTGCTTTTGCAGTCAGATTAATATGTATCATGCCAAGCTTCAAATGCCAAACTCTTAAGGAATATCATTAGTGTCACTAATATTCTGAATAATTTTGATTAATATAGCCTTGAAATGACCTTGTGAATTAATGGTATCTCGTAATAAATTTTTTCAGTGAGTAGTACAAACATCATTCCAGAATCGACAAACATCATTAGAATGGTAGAACCAAATAATGAAACAATGTTTTATTAAGATATGTAAAGATTTTCTCTTCATCTGTGTACACTGCATTCATCGATAGTGTTGAAATGAGGTATCACTTGTTCCAGCTGCCTCTCAGTGGGCATAAAGCCCATTTCCAGTTAAACAGGAAATTATGAATGTCAAGCTTAAGGTGATACCAGCAGAAGAAGATTCCTGCCTGTAAACTCTGCTGTGGAAGCATTGTGTTAAATACTGAGTTAGTTGTGAAAAGACTGAAAATCGATGTTTTTCTCTCTTGTCCTGTACTGTTGCTATTCCCTGTTGGAAATTTCAGTGTTTTGGTGTCCGAAACATGGACACCAAAGTAGTCAAATGTGTGTACTGTAAATTCCAGCTTCAGCTGGAAGTAGGGGAAGCTGTTTGGTTGTGCATACAGCAGTTGAAATGCAGGCTTGTGCAGCCGTTACAGGAGTCCTCAGGGAAAAAAAAAATCAGTGGGTATTACATAGGGAAAACATCTTTCTTTGCCCTTTCATGGGACAGGATTTAAGGTGCCCAGCCAGAGTCACACAAGGAATCCAGGTTCTCTCTAGATGTAGTTGGACAAGGTCTCACCTCTACTCTCAGAAATTAGTTTCTTGTATCAATAACTGCCAATCATCTTCTCTTAGTGATCATCTAGTTTGCATGAATTTTTTCCTACCTGTTTATTTCTGTCAGTACTGTTCTGAAAGTTTATCTCTCCTTTCATTTCTTTCTAAATCCTTCATTTATCACTTTGGGAGTATGTCTTCTTTGAGGGCAGCAACATCATTGTCCAGCAATAATTCCAATTGTGGTTAAGGCTTTGATATTAAAATGGATTATCTATAAAATATTTATCAAGGATGTGGATTTCAGTAGATACCCTTGTGTCATGGACCCAATTAGGGAAATCCATGTTTGTATGAGATTTGTGAATTGCAGCTACTGGTTTCCTTTTGTGCATCAGTAGTTCTTAAATGTTTGTGTTAGGAATGATTTTTATATTTGATAATGGAAACAGCTGGAGCACCATGGTTGGGAAGAGCAGCTACTTCTGCAGAGTGGCTTTATGTGCAAAATCCTTCCTGTTCCTTCCAGCACTGTCTGGCTTGCCAGCATTCTGTCAACCATGTACACGGCATCTTTGAAACACAGCAGGAGGACCTGCTCCTATTTCATAGATTGATCGAAACATAACTTATTTATCAAGAATAGAGTTGATTTGTCTAATTTCCTATTAAAAAATTGGTAGAAGCTGTAGCCTCAGTTTTTCTGGTTTAGCATGAGTGTATCAAAATGAGGATCAGTGGTGTGCTGTTTGTCTTAGCATGGAGAAGTTGATATAAATTGTGGCTATTTAGATGAAGAAATGCTAGAAAAGTCCTTGAATAAAAGGCTGTACTGATCATGTGCTGCTGAGACTCTCC
Organism: Sialia sialis; assembly: GCA_009812075.1. NCBI lineage: Eukaryota > Metazoa > Chordata > Aves > Passeriformes > Turdidae > Sialia > Sialia sialis. Next base: position 2,621,667 of record VRYO01002774.1, read on the forward strand.
AAGTACAATTTGCACTTGGGCCTAATTCCAAAACTGTTAATGTGAGCTACAGAAGCCAGTAAAGTGATGTAATGTAAAACAGATTTAACCCTCTCTATATTGCTACCCTCCTCTGAAAGAAAGATATATTTTTAAATCATTTAAGCTTTATTTATTAGGTTTGCTGGCTAATGACCAAAATGAGGACAAGCTCCAAGGCCCAAGGTTATATATAAACATCAGTATTTTTTTTCTGGTGTAGGAAGACCATTGGGCATTGGGGCTCACATCAGCATGGAGCGTGTAGGGAGATGGAGACATTGCAGTCTGGTGTGATTAAATCTCATAAAGCAAATACTGTTTTGTGTGAGGCCATAAGAGCAGGAGAGGAGTGAACAAGTAAGGACCTTCTGGTCAAAATGAAGCACAAGAAGGAGGTGCATACACTGGAATCAGGGACATATGTCCTGGGAGGAATATAAGAAGCATTGCCCTTATGTGTAGGGTTGGGATCAGGAATGGTGAGGCTCAATTTGAGCTGGCTTTGGCAAGGAGTGAGGCAAGAAACAGAAAGGCTTTTACAGGTACATTAGTAAAAAATACCCAAAAAACGAAAAACCACCAAAAAGACAGATATTGTGCTTCACTCCCCCACTACAGGAGAACTGATGATGTGGAGATGGCTGAGGCACTCAGCAATTTTTGCCTCAGTTTTCACAGGTTGCTCTTTGCACATCTCCCTGAACATCAAGGCAGGGACTGGGGGAACAAAGCCCTTCCCATGGGAGGAGAAGGTTGTGTTTGAGACCACACATGTGAATCCATGGGACCCAGGGCAATGATTACAGGGTCCTCAGGGGCTTGTCTGATGGAACTGGGAGGTGCTCTCCATCTGGTAGTTGTGGCAGTCATGTGAAGCCCCTAGAGTCTGGAGAAAAGGGAATAAGGCCTCAGGGATGCCTTATTGCACCCTGTCAGTACTTAAAGCAGATTTATTAGAAAGACTTTTTACTGTGTCCTGTAGTGACAAGGAACAGTGGTTTTAAACTGAAAAAGGTAGATTTAACTTGTATAGAGGGAAGAAAATCTTGCCTATGGTGATGGTTTTGAGACACTGGTACAGGTTGTCCAGAGAAGCTGTGCTCTGCCCCATTACAGTGTTCAAATTCATCCTTTATTTTGGATGTTTTGTGAACATGCAGGGTACTTGATGCCTTAGTTCAGTGTTTATGTAAAATCTCAAGTGTTGCTTCAAAGTGAAAGTGTGTTGTAAATATGGTCATTTAAAAACAAAGTCAGTTTTCAGCAAGTTTCTATATAATTGCCTTGTACTTTGCAGTGACACATCTTGTTGTTCAAATTTCTGAATTTAAACAGGAAAATGATTTGCATTCTGGCTTAAGTTTTTAAAAAGTGACTGAGCAACTACTTTGCAGAAACCAAGAATTTGAAACTATTTTTTTTCCCCTTCCATCTGTTTGGAAATTTATTTTCATGCCATTATATCATTTAAACTGTACTGAAGAAATTAGTGCGAGTGATTCCTATGTGATTCTGCTTTTTGTTGCTGATATTTTGTTCTTGTTCACCGTTGTCTTGTGTTGTCTGCTCAGTGTGATGTCTATGTTGCCATCCATTGCTGACAGTAGAAATGTGTCCACAGGCATTGGGTAACCAATGGTATTACTAAACTGTAAAACTAATACTATAGACTCAAATTGTGAAAAAACTATGTCACATGAATTCACAAGAAAGAGAAAAATAAATGCTGTAAAATGAGAATCTGGTTGATTTCAGCATAACATGTTTTCCTCAGTGTTCAGAAAGGGAGCTGTTAGAGATTCTAGTTAGACTTGTTGGTCACAGAATTTAGTTTTTCTTAAATTAGCTACCTCAGACCATAAATCGTTGAACTGAGGGCACTGAACTCTGTCTGATTGGTGTTTTCTTTGTAGGCTACAGAAAGTGAGATGGGAGATGTTGATTTAACGGGTCTTCCAGAAGCACCTGTAGACTCTGAAGATGAAGAAGAGGAGGAGGATGAAGATATTGACAGAACTTCTGATCCACTTCTAGGGCGAGATGTTGTCCGAGAGTGCCTTGAGAAAGAGCCTGCAGATAAAACTGATGATGACATTGGTGAGGAGAAAAAATACAGTAGTAAAATTTACATATGGCTACTTGATATAACATCTGTAAGAAAAAACTGAAAACTGTTTAATGAGTCTATATTCAATGTATATTTTAATAAGTGAATGATGTTTCACTTTTCTCTATTGATACTCTTAAGTGAATTATGTCTTCTCTTGCTATCTGAGACAGTATTTGTTCTGAAAATCCAAGTACTCTAAACAGCAGTCTTTGTGATGCTCAAGATGTGAGGTTTTACAGTTATTGTATGCATTGACGTAATGGGATAGGTAGCAAGGTAATTTTGACTGCCTGAAACTGTCGAAGTAGATATTAAATAGCAAAGAGAGCATACCATTACTGAGTATAGATATACTTAACTGTAAACTGCAGAACAGTTAAAATGAAGATAATTTACTGCAGTGTTTAGCAAGAAATTGGCATGCATTTCAATAGCAAAATTTGCTTTATGCTGTACTTCAGATTGTGTCTCTGAACGCTGGAAAATCATTTCATGCTCCTGTCTAGCTTATAATTACTGTACCTAGGGGTATTTTTAATTTTTTTTTAATGTTTAAAGCTAAATTGCTTTTACTCTTAGCTAGACTGCTGCCCTGAGAGTCAATCAGAGCACCAGCAAGGCTGTGGAGCTGAGTCTGCCTGTTGATGACAGAGGGCACACTGGGCACACAGGCACTAATAGGAAGTGATGAATTTAATTGGAGTTTAATATACTTGTGGAGAGTGTAGGAATCCAAGGAAACCCTGGGCCTTGCAGTCATCATACCAATATTTCCTTTGTCCAACAGAACAATTATTGGAATTCATGCATCAACTCCCTGCCTTTGCAAACATGACCATGTCTGTGAGGAGAGAGCTGTGCTCAGTGATGATATTTGAAGTTGTGGAGCAAGCAGGAGCCATCATACTTGAAGACGGCCAGGAAGTAAGTCGCGGCTTCCAGAAGAGGTGTTAGATCGTTCAGTAGTCAGGCTCCCAACATAGGTGCCCTGAGCCACTGTCTTGAAATCTCTCTTCCTGCTTGGATCAGGATATCTGGAATGGCATTTGACGTTCATCCCTCCAAGAAGGGGTGAGGTAGACTCCTCTCTGGTAGTGACTAAATGGGTACCTAGGGAAAGAATGTTCATTCTCACTAAATGGTACAAATATATCATAGCAATTAGCCTACTTTTTAAGAAAGCAATCTATTAATCAGCATTTCTACTTCCAGAATCAGTTCTGAAGTGAGTGAGGAAAGCTGAAAAGCATTCCTTTTTCAATCTGGTGGTGACAACAAACTGGAGGCTACAAGAATGAGCCTTTCTGAGATAAGAGCTCACAAAAGTTGTTGAAGCTTCACTTTTTAATTTTTTTTTTCCTTCCTCTAGCTTGATTCTTGGTATGTTATTTTAAATGGCACAGTAGAAATCAGCTATCCTGATGGGAAGAGTGAGAGTCTCTGTATGGGAAATAGTTTTGGGATTACTCCCTCTCTGGACAAACAGTACATGAATGGAGTGGTCAGAACCAAAGTAGATGATTGTCAGGTAAGGTTGCAGTTCTATATAACTACCTCTTATTTTTAAGCATCTAATAAAAGAAAACAGATTGGAACAAAGGTGCTCTGAGAGCTGGAGCCCCTCTGCTGTGGACACAGACTGGAAGGGTTGGGGTTGTGTAGCCTGGAGTTGGGGATAAGCTGGGGATATGTTCATGTGCTGGATACTTTAATCACTGTTGTTGTCCTTGGGGACAGTTTGTGTGTATAGCCCAGCAAGACTACTGGAGGATTCTGAACCATGTGGAAAAAAACACTCATAAAGTGGAGGAAGAAGGAGAAATTGTGATGGTAAAGGAACACAGGGAGCTGGATCGCAGTGGAACCAGAAAAGGACACATAGTTATCAAGGTGCATTTCTTTCTATGCCTTCCATTAATCTATTAAAATGTCATTTATTAGTAAATAAATACAATTTCAGTTTGAATCTGGTATACATACTCAGTTTTATCTGTGTCAGCTCAAAAAACTTGACTGAAAGGAATGTGTATTATATTCCAAATTTACTTCCATTTCCTCTCTAATAATGTTACATACATTGTAACCTGTTCAACACATACATTGAGTTTTGTATTCGGAGTGGCCTTTGGGGTCTTTATGACCTTTTTTTTTGTAATCTAAAAGAGGAACTTAAACCACTTATTACTAAAAAATAAAACTACGGGAAATTACTTAATTGTTTTAGCCAGGTGTTATCTATGCACAAGGTCAGGACTGAGAGAAGGAAGAGGATTTGATTTAAACATGTTGGTGCGTTTTCGCTGGAGTTGGCCATAACTGAGCTTTCTAAAGGGATTATACTGTTCATGTGGGTTTATGTTGAATTACTCTATATGGAGAGGTAGTGATGAGAGGTACCAGTTATTTTTTCATTTGCTTTTTTAAGGCAACACCCGAGAGACTCATCATGCACTTGATAGAGGAACATTCTATTGTGGATCCAACCTACATCGAAGATTTTCTTTTAACATACAGAACCTTTCTAACAAGTCCCTTGGAAGTTGGAAATAAACTCTTGGAATGGTTCACAGTGGACAGCCTCAGGGATAAGGTTGGTTGGAGTTTCAGAGATTAATATTTCTGGTGAAAACATATTCAAATATATTGTATTGCTGATAAACTAGGATAAATAAAACCAGATTCCACTCTAACTGCATGGACATTCATGAAAAGCCTTGATAGTTTGGAACTTAAATCATGTGAATTGGTTGGTTCTTAGCCAATATTTTTATGTGTTCTAGCCTTGAGCTGAGGAAGTCCAACATACTGTCAAAACACTAGATGTTTTGTATAGGAAGTTGTGCAGAGTCTGCTGTGGTTACTGCTTCTTTTCTTACCTCTTTCCATGCTTTTCATTTTGGCAATACTGGGTATTAATAAAAGGAAAGACACAGAAAAGTCTGTCATCAAACAAAAGCAGAAATTGTATAATTTTAGAAGAGAAACTACTATAGACTTAGATTTTTTTCTAATATGGGTAGATAATATTGTTGTCAGACTGATTGCATAATAAATGGTAGTGACTCTGTAGCACCTACAGAAGCAATCTGAAGATTTACCTAAAATTTCTTAAAATAAAGCTTTTTATTATCACAACTAGAACTTCCTTTAAAGAAATCATTAGGATGCTTTAAAAGGTGTTTTTCATGAACAGTGTCAGGAAGGCTTAGCTGAGGATGGATTTATACACCAGTAGTTACTGGGTGATGTAGCCAGTATTTTTTAGCTGTAAAAATACTTGAGTTTTTAAATTTTTCATTTGCTTCCACAAATAAAGAGAAGATGATTTCAAGTCTCTTTTTCCTATCAGATGCAGTAATCTGCTTTGTATTGTTCTGTCACATCAAAGTATTCCTCTGTGTTTATAGATTAAAGCTTATAGGAGAAGAACCACCTTTATATATGTGTATATATATACATAATTTATTTTGTTTTTACAGGTTACCAGAGTAGTGTTACTGTGGGTGAACAATCATTTTAATGACTTTGAAGGTGATCCTGCCATGACTCGATTCCTGGAAGAATTTGAAAAGAACTTGGAAGATACGGTAGGGGCAAAATGAATGAGTGCCACATTTTCTAGTACTACATATTTCAATTTTCAGGTGTTACCAGTGCCTAAGAGCTGTAGTCTCTAAGTGTAACAGTTAACAGGTGGCTTTTAACATTAGACATATTTATTCTTAAGTATAAATTACATATAAAGGCCACATGAAGTAATACCTCTGGCACTCACTTGGGAGTTTCTGCATTTTTTCAAAAGAGAACAAGGTTAATTTAGTAAGATCTGAAAATCTGGCATCAGAAATCTATTTTCTATACTTGGGATATTTTTCTTAACTTTTTTTTTTTTTTCCATTTGTGATAAAAGAAATATTGCACTGCATTTTGTGTCTTCTGTGTTAACAGAAAATGAAAGGCCATCTCAGATTGCTGAATATTGCCTGTGCTGCCAAAGCAAAATGGAGACAAATCACCCTGCAGAAAACTTCCAGAGATTCTCCCCTGTTTTTCAGCCTTCTTGGAGGCAGTGACAAGGGGTTTGGTATTTTTGTAGAGACTGTGGAGACAGGCAGTAAAGCAGCAGAAGCTGGACTTAAGCGTGGTGATCAGGTAGAAACAGTTATGTTAATTTAAAATGTTCTGCTTTGCCCACCTCTTGATTGTTCTCAACAGAAATGTTATGCTGTGTACTAAAACCAAACCACTGGCAAGTGTGGGAATGTTGGATGGGTTTCTTTTAAATAATATTCAAAATATGTAAAATATTTAAATATTCCAAAAACAGAATGGGTAAAGAATCCAAGTTATGGTTATTTTTGGAAACTTTCTGATTGAAACCATCAGATTGTTTTGTGGGATTGATTCTCGCCTAATGTGTTTGATCCCAGCTCACTGAGGCAGGTGGAACAATGACTGGTCACATTCAGTGAAAATCCAGCTCTGTGGTTCATGGTCCACATTTTTGATTAATTGCAAGAATGTCATGATACTTTAGAAAATCAACTTATTTAAAGCATTTTTCAAGTAAAAATGGAAGTCCTGACTTCTTTACAGGATACAGCTTCTCTGATGTGATGAAAATAGTTATTTTACATGGAATGTTTTCATTCTGTAGCTGTAAAGATGATATGGTAATTTCTGGGAAGTTCTTACTGTGCCTGTATGCTCACCTTTGTATTTGTAAGTCTGTCAGACAGATGTTCTAATAGTCCAATTTTTGTTTCTTAAAGATAATGGAAGTAAATGGACAGAATTTTGAGAACATTACCTTTGTAAAAGCTCTGGAAATCTTAAAGAATAACACACATCTCTCCATCACTGTAAAAACAAACATTTTTGGTGAGTAGACTTGATATATATATATATATATTTTTATGTGTGAAGAAAAAACTCCACTCCTTCTGGCTTTATAAGTGCAATAGGGTTCCACCTTTTCTTTCCCCAACTTGCTCTTGAGGTGAGAAGTTGTGTAAAAGTCCCTCATTGTGCCTCTGTTTGCTTGGATAAATTCTCAAGTGCCAAGGGCTGCATGTTGAGCGGCACAGAGCCAGCACAGGCAGCTCTTCAACTCCTTGAGAAATCGTCAGATGACTGTTTAAGCTGATTTAGTGTCCCTCCATGCAGTAGGGCTGAAACAAAGCCAAGGGATCTGGACCAAAATATTTTTGCCAAGAAACAGCAGAAATATAAGACTGGGATTTTGTAAACCCTTTTTTAATGGCCATAAGAATGAGAGGATGAATTACCTTTATAATTGTAAAGGGGATATAAAAAGTGGTATGGCATATAAATATGGGCTTTTATTTGTCATCATGAATATAGGCACCTAAATACCTCTCTAAAATCTCAGTCAAATCATTTGTTCTTTTTCCGTAATCTTGTTCGCAACAGGATAACAAGAGCTACAGAAGGAAGGAGGCTGTGTGCAGGACAACTCCTTCTTCTGTAGTTGTATCCATATCATCTGATGGTTTTCTTTTCCTATTTCCTTCTTCCAGTTAACTGCCCTTGCTCACTATTGATTTTCTTTTCTATTATTATGCAGTATTTATCACTGTGCAGCTGAAAAGGTTCAAGCCCTCAGCAGTTGCTTTTTAGCATAATACGAAAAAAACTTGAAACAGCCAGAGTCACAGACTAATGTGAAATGATGTGAAATGAAGCGTCACTATAACTGAGACAGTGATAGGTTGTTCATTTGTATTATAAATGTGAGCAACATACATTTGCAAGTGGGTTTTAATCTCCTCTTGCTAGCTGATAGAATTTCAAGGTGATTTCTCTGATAAATTTTAATGAAATAATATCTTGAAGTTTTTTTCAACAGTGATATTTACTATCCTAACTTTTTAATTGAGTGTTAAGTGCCTGGTACTGACTAGGAGCAATTCCTGTTATTCTATTCAGGTCTATAGTGGGAAAGCTTGTAGCCTTAGCTTTTATTATACAACAGAAATATACCATTTAATTGGACTTTCTTTACAGAAAAGTGTGGTTGTCTTGCTCATAGGGACAATCTGAGTAATTTGCTTTGTTTTCAGTTCTGCATTCTTCCTGTATCACCATATTTTGAACTGAAAATACTGAATTTCTGACTTGAAAGATTTTCAAAAATATTTTTAAAGGATCTTTAAAGAAATAATTGATGTTGACAAACAATTTTAGCATTTTTTCACCTTATATATGTGGAAAGAAACAGAACAAAACCCCTATAATTTCCATGGAATTCTAGGTTTGAAAATGTCGGTGTGGCTTATAGACTAGCTTAGTTTCAAAAATGCAATAGGAAATTTAATGCAGCTTCTGTTCAGTAGTGTTAGTAGAAGCAAACAGAGACAGTTTGGGAAAATATCAGTCTGTTTTGCAGTTACTCTTGAAGAAACATGTGCACTCCATTACCTGAAAGGTGCCAACAAAAAGCCAGTAAATGCATAGTGCTCATTGCCCTGAATGCAGTGTTTCCTCATTCTCTCTCTGGGATGTGGGAAGCAAAAGGTTTGAGGGGAAAAGAAGAATTCATGGTGAAGTTCTGAGTGTGCAAAGGTTACTCACAACAACTGTATCTTCTGTTACAGTTTTTAAGGAGCTGCTCTGCAGGATAGGACAGGAGAAGAATGGAATTCCACATATCCCAAAAATTGCAGAAAAGAAAAACAACCGTTATTCTATCCCAGATATGCCTGGAGATGTGGAACAGATGTTTCCCCGTGAAAAAGGAAACAAGAAGATGAAAGCAAACACTGTATCTGGTGGAAGGAACAGAATCAGGAAAATTTTAGACAAGACCCGTTTCAGCATCTTGCCTCCAAAACTGTTCAGGTTTGTCAGACTCTTTTGTCAAAAAGTAATGGTTCCTTATTAGGTTGTGATATTTTAATAATATAATCATAGAGTGGTTGGAAGGGGATTTGGTTTAGAGGAAACTTAAAGATCTTAAAGACTATCCCATTCCAACCCCTCCCGTGGGCAGGGGCGCCTTCTCTACACCAGGCTGCTTCAAGCTCCATCCAGCCTGGCCTTGGACACTACCAGGGATGGGGCAGCCGCAGCTTCTCTGGACACCCTGTGCCAGGACATCACCACCCTTACAGGGAGGAATTTCTCCCTACCATCTACCTAAAACCTGCCCTCCTTTAGCATCAGGCCATTAAGAGATACGAATTGCTTAGTGTTTCTAGTCATGATGTTCACATTGCTTATGTTTTTTAAAAAACCATAGCATCTGCCCGTGAATGCAGAACAAGACCAAAATATCTTTTCTCTCCTGATGAACGCTTTCAAATCTTTTTCCCCATCCTTGTTTTGAAAGCCTGTCTACAGTGTGTAATTAAAACAGCTGAACACCATTATTTTTCTTAGATTCATTCATCCCAAGATGAATAGGAGGAGTTTAATGCAGATAATTGAACCAGAACTGTTTTGCAGTGATGGCAGCGTGAGCCAGTCACAGGATGACAGCATCGTGGGGACACGGCAGTGCCGGCACAGCCTGGCCATCATGCCCATTCCAGGCACCCTCTCATCTAGTAGCCCTGACCTGCTGCAGCCCACACCCAGTATTCTGGATTTCTCTAACCCTTCAGGTAAAATGGCAGTTTGGGGTTGATTTACAGGATGCTTAGCAAGGCAGGGGGAAAATTGCAGCTGTTACTAGTATCTCTCCTGCTAAATGTTAGTTGCCTAACGGGGCCAAACTGGAGATGCACCGAAAATCCACACTGCCTGAACCTCTCTTGTCTACTTTTTTAGATAACGTGGGACTTACATTTCTTTGTAAAAAAAAAGTATTGTTCCACTTCTGAAAGCATTTAATTTACTGGAGTAAATTGGCTCTGGTGAAGGAGATTGTCTTTATTTTCTCCTTTTCTCTTTTGCCGTCTCTCCTTGGTGCTTTGACTTTTCCGTCCTTCCATCTGTCAGTATATATTTCATGCAGTATTGTGGGTAGAATAGGGCTACCATGGTACCAGCACAGTGATGGTCATGTTTCATGTTTTATGGACAGTATGTATATTCAATGGTGTATGTCTAAAATCCTAAAAAAACACGGTCTGGGCTTTCATTGCTGTTGCTGTAGGAATCCAGTTTATGGGGTGGCTGCAGGAGGCATTTGTTGCAATATGCAGCTGCCTGTAAACCTGTCTAGTCAGAATCCCTATTTACCCCTATTCTAAGTGTAAGTTCTATATAATGTAAAGTGTTTTGTGACTGTGACTTAGGTTTACATAAACTTGCAGATTTCCCCTTTAAAAGGGATTGCACAGATACATCCTATCAGGTGCATAAATGCCCATAGCAAAAAGTTCCCTTTTTGCTGCAATTCCAGATCCTTGCTGTCTGCATAAGAGCTACATGTTTCTCTAAAAATCTTCATTTAATACTGTACAAGTTATTGCTTAATAGTAACTAGTTCATCTTGGGTAGAATCACAGAATGATTTGGGTTGGAAAGGACAGTCATCTAAATGGTCATCTATTCCAATATCTCTGCTGTGGGCTGGGACATCTTCAGCTGGATCACTTAGCTTTGTTTTAAGCTTGCTATACATATATGCTGCCATATTTGAATGTCAGAGAAAACCAAATGATTTCTGACAGTGTACACTTGATAAGTTTTCTAAGTGTCTCAGTCTTGATTTGGTGTTGATATGGTTTTTTTCTTTTTCTCCTGTCTGCAGCTGTTGGGTTTTACTGTAAGTATCCTCATGTAAAGCATCATGTAGACCTTAATATTGCATGGCTTGCCTGTAAATTTAACACTATCAGACATTGCACTGACGTGGTTATTACTGTAGGGCATTGGATAGCCCTGTCCTCTATAATTTTCCTTAAAACAAATTCGTAGGTTCCTATACAGGCACAGTGCTGTGCTGAGGCTGAGACCTGCATTTTATTCCCATTTCTGCCCCCAGCACACTGAATGACCTTTGCCAGGTTCCTCTGCTTCTCTGTAGCCTTGCTTTGAAGGGATGAAGTTGCTTATATCTCTTTCATACAACTGAAGTTTCAGAGGATAATAGTTTGAGATTTAATTTGTTCTTCTGTTGTACTTCATAACTAAAATTCTGTGCATGCCAACTTGATATGTGCTTTGTATTGTTAAAATGAGCTGGATAATGCATTAAAAATTTTTAATTTAATAATTTAAGTTTGCCTGCTTAAAAGTGAAGACCATGAAGACAGAAATGTGCCTGTAATTCATGTTTCCTTTATCTGTTACAAATTACATTGTTTTGGTTGCATGGTTCTATTGCTTTTTTTTCTTTCTTTCTTATTTCATCCCAATTAAATTTTAGTTTTCAGTTTTCCACCTTGAGTGTGCTCTGCTTTTTAGGTATATTGATACCAAAGTATAGATGTTTCCCTCTTCTGTTTCTTTATTATCGCTTTTATGAGTGTAGGCACTTCTCTAATTATTCATTATGTCATTTTCACCACTTTCACTCTGAAATAAAGTACAAAATACTTACTTCTCCATTATATTGCCCCATTCACATATATACTGAACTTCTTATATTCAGCTAGAACCCAATTTCTGTCGAGAATGTTCTGATAATGTGTTAATTATAATCATGAAACTCTTAGAGAAATTAGCTTTCAATCAGAAATTTTTTTAACCCATGTTTTCTTCCATCTTAAAATTTATTTACAACTGATGTTGAGCCTTTCTTTTTTTCCAATGGGTGGGACCTTTGGTGCTGGATCATAGATTACCTGCTTGCTTTTTACCTTGAAATTCCTTCTACTTGTACCCTTAGCACCTTGAAGTTCTGATGCAAGAAAAAGTAACCCCAAGGTCACTGCCCCCAAAAATCTTTGTTGCCTCCTTAAGCAGTGGATTTTGGTGGAGGAAAATTACTGTATGGGCAGTGGGGTGAGCAGCATCTAAAACTGTGCTCATAGAGCTGCTGCTGGGAGTGCCTGAAGGGCCTGGAGGCTCTGCCTAGCAGGATGATTCACTGGGACTGTTCTCCTTGGGCAGAGGGACATCTGATCATCACTGCTGGTCCAGGCCAGGTTACGTGTCTCAATCCACGGACTTGGCACTTATCACTGAGTTTTTAAGGGCTGCACAAATAGCAGTGAGAGAAGGGAAGGGCTGTTTGGGAGGCTGTTGCTTTAATGACAGCTTCCCTCACCAGGGATCTCTGATGCAGGAGTTATGGCACATCTGCCTCTGGTGTGGTTTTGGAGAACTTCAGACTCTGAAGCCTTGGCTGAGGGCTCAGCAATAGCCCCCCACCTTCTCAGGTCTGCAGAAAAGTGGTGAAAATTTAGTCTTCTGACTTCAGGGAAGGGAAAAACTGGGCTTCCTTGTGCTTGAAATTACTGTGCATTTTGACTCTTGATATTTTTTAAAAGTAAGTTGTATTTTGAAAATCAAACTTTCTGTAATAGCTAATAGAGCAAATTATTTGCAATCATCAAGCTGTGAATTAAACACATGTTTCTGTAGATATTTATTACCTGCTGTAGGTTGCCTCAGATAAAGCTGTTCTCTAATGCATTTATAATACATAAAATGTGCTATAAATAAGTACATCAGCCAACTGCTGGCAGCAGCAGCTTAATTCCTTCAAGGGAGAGTGCAACATAAAAGCTTGCTAGTTCTTGGAGCAGCCAAATCTCCTTTCCTCTTCATATCCTCCCACCCCAAGCCCATCCATCTGTACTTGGTGGCTTCCCATCCCTGGGAAGTGTGCCCTGGCATGGGTGTGGATCTGGCTTTCACAGACACAGGAGAGCCAAAGAAGGAATGATGCTGCCAAGGTTTTTAAGACATACTGTGAAGGAATGGTGCACAGTCTAGTTACATACCTGGAGGTCTTATAGTTTGATTTGGGTCGTGGGATGATAGAGTAATTGAGTTGTAGAAGAGCAGAGATGAGAAGAGTCTACTTTTTTCCTTACAAAGAGGAAGAAAAGCCCAGAGTATTTTAAATATTTTTCAAGTCGAGTTTTTTTCCCCCCAGAAACTGGTTGTTTTTGTTTACTGATGATCAAATGGGGCAGTAAATCATAGAATTAGAGAATGGTTTGGGTTGCAACAGACCTTAAAGATCATCTAGTTCCACCCCCTACCTTTCCCTAGACCAGGTGCTCCAGGGTCCATCCAGCCTGGTGTTGAATGCCTCCATCCACAGCCTCTCTGGGCAGCCTGTGCCAGGGCCTCACCCCGATCAATGGGAAGAATTCGTCCCTAATACCCAATTAAACCTGCCCCCCTTCAGCTTAAGCCAATTCCTTCTTGTTCTATCACATGCTCTTGTGAAATATCTCTCCAAGTGTCCTTGTGTCTTTTCAAGGGAAAAGTAACTTCACACATTAAAAGTGTTATGCTCTTTTTTTAGATATTCCAGATCAGGTGATCCGAGTTTTCAAAGCAGATCAGCAGAGCTGTTACATCATCATCAGCAAAGACACTACAGCAAAGGAGGTGGTGAGTCATGCTGTCCATGAATTCAACCTGACAGGAGCCCCAGAGACCTATTCCCTGTGTGAGGTGTCCGTCAGCCCCGAGGGGGTCATCAAACAGCGGAGGCTGCCAGATCAGTTCTCCAAGCTGGCTGACAGGATTCAGCTCAATGGACGGTAAATACACTTTTTTTTGTTGGGTTTTATTTGGCTTTCGGGATTGAAACATCGTACGTTCAGAAAGACCTCCATGATAATCAAGCCAACCATCAGGGAGAGATGTTTTAATTAGAATAGACAGGTGTCTGTTGGAAGCACAAGCAAGTCAAGGCCAGTAACATTACCTCTCTTCTTTGGGTCACTTTCCTCTTGTGCACCCAAAAATCCCTCCATAAATCAGCAAGCTTGCTTGATGACAACTAAATTTAGCAGATCAGGATAATGGATGTAGTGGTTTACACTTAGAGAAAAAGGTTGTATTTGTTTTGATGCTTCCCACATGTACTTGAGGATTAAAGTATTCAATAAATTTCTTTCTCAATGTCAAGCTGCAATGAACTGATACTAACCTGAGATAAATTCTTCCCTTTTTAAGTAAACTGTTCTGAATGTGTCTGAAGTGTTAAGTGCTTTGGTTTTATCTGATGACCTGATCCATACCAGAAGAAAGTTTATTAAAGTAAAATATTCTGTAGTTGTCTTTGCTAGGCAACAGAGGAAATTTGTGAATAATAAACTTTTGTGTATCTGAAACTGATTTACTTGGGACCACTGAATGAATTTTCCAGATTTATTTTCATTTCCTGAATACTCTGTGCCTCATGCAAATACTAGTGTGCCACACTAAGTTTATGGGAAAAAACACACTAAGTCTGTGTAAGAAATGTAGAAATACTTTAACAAGAGATTTCTCAGGACCAGTGTTTTAAAAAAGCTATTTTCACTGCTGAATTTAGAAATGGTAAAGTAACAGACCTTTTTCTGAAGGTGAACACTAGGGCATATTACAGACTCAGTGTAAAAACATTAACAAGGAGCCTTTGAAATGTTTGTTTACTTAAGTAATGGTGTTATTTTGCATTAACTGAAGTACAAGGTTTTGTTGTCCCTTCTTGTCTCTGTAATGCTCACAGTGATTGGTATAGTTCAATGTCTTTGTGTTCACGGAACGTCTGAAGAGCATCTCTAATATGTTGTTGTTACTCAATTATTCTTCAGGTATTATCTGAAAAACAATATGGAAACAGAGACCTTATGCTCAGATGAGGATGCTCAAGAGCTACTCCGAGAAAGCCAAATTTCCCTCCTCCAGCTGAGCACCATTGAGGTGGCCACTCAGCTTTCCATGCGGGACTTTGAATTATTCCGCAATATTGAGCCAACAGAATACATTGATGACCTTTACAAGCTGGACTCCAAAACAGGGAATGCTCACCTGAAACAGTTTGAGGATGTCATAAATCAAGAGACCTTCTGGGTTGCCATGGAAATTTTAGCAGAACCCAACCAACTCAAAAGAATGAAGATCATTAAGCATTTCATTAAAATTGCTCTTCACTGTCGAGAATGCAAGAACTTCAATTCCATGTTTGCAGTGATAAGGTAAAATTCTTCCCATTTCTCAGATTTGATTGGTGCTGCCACAAGCAATTCTGTTAATCCAAATGGAAAGGAAAGAAATGGGAATATCCTGAGCAGACTGTGGTTGGGGCTGTGTGGTTTTCCAAAGCCAGAGTGGTCAGAAGTGGATTGTCACTGCAGCCTCCGCACTGTCACCTCAGCGCCTCAGTCCTGTTGTGGTGCTAGATGTGACAGTGTTTGTCAGTAGTACCTCGCAGGAAAAGTGAAGATGTGTACAAAGCACTGTTTGATTGATGAACTGCAGAAACCTGCTGGAGCATTGTGCCGTATTCTATGACTTTGGCACCTAATTTCCCTTCTCTTTGTTACTTTTATTGTCACTTTTCTAGGATGCAGTCATATATGTGGTGATGAGATTACTTTATTTCTTCCTTCCATTGTAAGGAAAAATCAGTCCTCAGATCAGTCCTGTTTTGGCTTCATTTTCCTACTTGTTCTTTCCTGCTCTCATTCTTTCATCTGCTTGCTACTCTGTTTTATTTTTCCCCTCTTCAATTGCACAAGTAAGCTTTCTCTTCTGATTTATACTGAATGCTGCTGCTTTAACAGCATGAGTTCAGCATTTCCTGTATTTGCAATTATCTTACACCCAGCCTTTACTGTAGGAAAAAAAAGGCACTGTGATTCATCAGACAAAGATCTGGATTTGTGCTCTATCCTAGCAGCATTGTTGGAAACACGATTTTAAAATATTTTTTCCCCTGTCTAACCAATTTATCAAATGTATTGGCTTGTGGTTAGTCATTAA
The DNA here is from genome assembly GCA_009812075.1 of Sialia sialis. NCBI lineage: Eukaryota > Metazoa > Chordata > Aves > Passeriformes > Turdidae > Sialia > Sialia sialis. Next base: position 2,637,643 of record VRYO01002774.1, read on the forward strand.
CGAATTAATGAATTTCTGTGAAGGGTACTGGGCAGTCTTTGAGAGTGTGGGTGCTCATTATGTGGGAATACACACATGGATACTGATTTATGTATTTGTTTTTTATATTCTACTCCCTAATTTTTTGTGGTTTGTTGTAGGTAAGGAAATTATTCTTTCTGCTTCTCAGTTAAGTTCAGTCAGGTCCTGACTAAAGTGGTCTTTTGTCCAAAAAAAAAAAAGGCAAATAAGTTGGTTTTTGTTTTACTCTTATTTCCAGAATATTATGTTTTTGTTAGCATATGGCACAGGGGTTTCTCTTTCTTGTCTTATCCTGCACAGCAGTTTGGTGCTGTATGTCTCATGAAATAGGAAGATAACCATCTTGATGTAGCATGGAAAAGAGGAGCTGTGGGCTGGCATATGTTTAATTTTTTCATGTCAGAGAAGGCTTTGTTTGGCATAGCATGGAGAGGAATTTGTCTGAAAAATAAACCAAATACAAAATAAGTTTTTGATAAAACAAATAAACCTGAGAAGAAAAAATTGAGTGATAGTGTGGCTCTGGATTTGCTAAGCAATGCTGCAGCACATGCCCTACCAGTTCTGCAAAGATGAGGACTTCGCAATTATTGCAGAATTTCTTGGACATGAGTGGTGACAAATTATGACTGGGAGGATGGATTTAATTTATTTAATGTTTCTATTAATGGGGTTTTTTTGCATCAGAATAATTCTGGATATATTTTTACTTTGTGGGAATGAGGGCACAGTTACAAGTTTTAACATATCTGCTGCTTCCAGTTGTCAGTCTATTGCTCATTTACAGATGCTCTTGTCTGTAGCTCTGAAGTCAGAGCATCACAGAATGGTTTGGCTTGGAAGGTCCCTTAAAGATAATCTCATTTCAACCCCCTGCTATTGGCTGGGGCACCTTCCACTACACCAGGTTGCTCCAAGCCCCATCCAGCCTGTCCTTGAAAATTTCAGGGACGGAGCATTGACAGCCTCTCTGGGCAACTTGTGCTGGGACCTCACCACCCTCACAAGAAAGAATTATTTGTAAAGTCTTGCCACTTCTGCTTGGGATGAGCTCTACACTGTTCTCATTTTCTGTGCAATCATTGGTTCACCTCACACGTCTTTACCATTTTTGTTCTTAACATAGCTTACATTTTTACAGGACCGAAGTGGTTCTCAAATAGATGCAAGTCCTGTGTTACAGAGATATTATTTTGGCAGTAATTTGAAATTTGTACTTTGAGCAGTCATGGCTTTTACAGTCCTGTTTAAACAACCGAGAGTTATTGTGATGAACCTGTAGCCTGCTATTTACCCAGCTTCACATTTAACCTTGGGAAAGCTATTTTTAATCCTTAAAACAACCCCCCAACCCTTCACTTCCTTCTGAAAGGTGACAGTTCTCACAGCTAATAATGAAATGTTTCTGCTTTGCAGTGGATTAAATCTCGCACCAGTAGCTCGTCTCAGAGGCACTTGGGAAAAGTTACCCAGCAAGTATGAGAAACACCTCAGAGACCTTCAAGATCTTTTTGATCCATCTCGAAACATGGCAAAGTACCGCAACATCCTCAGCAGCCAGAGCATGCAGCCTCCAATTATCCCACTTTTCCCTGTTGTCAAGAAAGATATCACATTTCTGCATGAAGGTAATGTCAAACAGAGAGAATATAAATGGAGCACTGAATGTACTTCAGCCCTTTCTCCAGTGCTCAATATGTCAATGTGTCTAACAAAGCTGCCACCAGTAGGATGCTTTGGAGGGCTCCTTTGTAGGAGTAAAATAAAATAGAACTGGGAATGCCTAGTGGAAGAGAATGGTCCTAGACAAAACTGAAAAATAAAATGCATATTTTTTAATATTTTTGAAACAATGCTGTAATCCTTGTCAGCTGTCCTAAGGTTTAGGGTGGAAGCATAGGTGAGTAGTAGTTATACTACTTCAAATATATTCTCTTATTAAAAACTTGTTGCTGTAATGTTTGCAGGTTTTCATTCCATGTTATGGCATGCACACAGCTCCAGTGATACACCTCCTACTCTTCCTTTCAACATTTTCAAGTGATTTTGTTTAAATGCTTCCATTTTGCCCCATTTATACAAAATCCTGTTCACAACTGGTTGAGGTGAATTTCCTAATACGCTTAATTCTTGGTTGTGATGGTTCAGAACTATTTGAACTTCTTTCCTAATGTGAATGTTGTTCATGTCAATTCTGTATTTATATTATTTTAACGTTATGCAAGTGAATTTGGGCATAGTTCACTTATTCCTTTTTCCCCCTGCTAACACTTGTTACTTCAAAAATAGATTAACAAAAAAATAGAGTAGTCCAAGTGGGTTTGATTCCATTAGGGTTTTGCAAGAGCATTGTGTTTTCTTGCTACTTTGATTAAAAAAATTGTGTTTATTGGGCGATGGGGAGGTGAGAAGGTTAGCAAAGGAAGAACTGGCTATTCAGAAATATTTACTACTTTTTTTGTTTTTTTCTTTTTCTTATGTGCGTGTTTCAATTATGTAGGCAATGATTCTAAAGTGGATGGCCTGGTAAATTTTGAGAAACTCCGGATGATTGCCAAAGAAATTCGCCAAGTTGTCCGCATGACCTCAGCAAACATGGACCCCGCTGTGATGTTCAGACAAAGGTGTGCAATGGGAAGGGCAGGAGCACTGAAGGGGTCTCAGTGTGGGGGAATCTGGGTCTCTGTGTGCATCAGTACGTTGATATTTCATTGTGTACCACATCATTGACACCTACCATCAAACCACAGCCTTTATGAAATAAAGGCAAAACAGTTGATTCTTCCCAGACCTGTTTTGAATGACTAATAAACCAATTTATTAGCCTTAAAAAACACAGCACAATAGGTTCTAATTTTAATGATACATACCCTGCCAAATAAAATATTAGTGTCAGTAGCGTTATGAGAGAGGTATAATATTACAGGGTACTATATTAAGATATGAGGGAGAGATAAAAAGCACCTAAATCACTGATGTATAGATCTGAAATGTTGTCTCAAAACAAAACTCCACTGATTGCATATTAAATTCAAATGAAATATTTTTGATTTGTTCTAAGCACAGCCTGTTCCACTTACATAGTGTTTGATATATTCAGGCTTCAGCAGGTGGAGGGTGTTTTCTTGGCTTATTTTTCTTAGTTTTTTCTTTTTATCTTGATGCTGAATGTCACCAGGCTTGGTGTTAACAAAGTGCAGAATAAAAGCAACATAACTTCTAATTGGGTGCTGATTAGCTCTAGATTCTATTTAGTGGAAATGAATTATTTCCTGCATCTGTTTTCTTCCCACTGGCTGAACCAAAAGCATCAGTGGCTCTGTTGTCTATAAAGGGTCCTGATCCTGTAGGTGTCCATGGGATGGGTGGTGTCCTCGCTCCTTGCACTGTCTGCTTCAAACTAATGGGCCAGACAAACCCTCATTGTGCAGAGTTGGATCATGTCTGGTGCTGAACAGCCACATGGCTCTGACTTCAGAAAATGACCAAATACTCTCTTGAGCTTCCCACACCTGTGTGCACCCAGCAGAGGAGAGCGCTCTGAACGTCCTGGAGGGAGTAGTGCAAGTAGGAGACACAGGGGACAGTTTTTGGGTGAAGTGTGCTTCATCCACCCAAAATGCCAGTCACCTGTGCAGTTGTGATTCTCTCTGATGTGTGAATTCAGTTGCACCTGTGCAGTGGAAGAAAATAGGGCATGCAAGGATAGGGAGTATTTATAAGAGCATAGATATTATCCCTGTGCTATTGCAGTGGTCGGGATTCATAGAGGATTGTCAGTTCTGTCTGGGTTTTGTTTGCAAGGCTGACTATCAGGAAAGACTTTTTTTTTGTTTTTTTAGATGCAGGCCTTTAAAGCCAGCCTGAATTGGGCTCTGAGCAGCGTGGTCTAAGGGAAGGTGTCCAGCCCATGGCAGGGGCTGGAATGGGATGAACTTTAAGGTCTGTCCCAACACAGACTGTTCTGTGATTCTGTAACTCTGAAAATGGCCCAGTCTGAGCCAAAAATAACAGATACTGTTAATGTTATTTAATGATGGATTTGTTTCACAGTGGAGATTCACCTTTATACAGTTGGATTGGAATTAATTAGATTTCATTTTTAGTATACTAAACTATAGTCAGTTGCTGAGAAGTTGGGATTGCTTTTCAGAAATTTTGGCATTCACAGCTGAAGTTAGTTTATAAATAAATTTCCCTGATAGCCCATGTACTTGTACCTCATGAAGTGTAATCATTAAATAGTTACCTTAACAGTTACCTCAAGTATGTTTTTCAGAATTATGGAACACATTTGAATGACTTTAATTATGCACACTGCCATAAACTATTTAGGCATCTAATATTAGCGATAGTACCAGACATTAAAAGAAATAATTCCATGTTTTCATGTCATTTATATTAATTTTCATTGCCTCTTGTGTTTGATCTATCAGTTTCTATTGTGAAGCACCAAACAAATGCTTTTGAAGATGAAAAGTCAACAAGAAAACATGTATTATTGGCAGCATGATACTTGCTCATAAGTTCATTACCAATTATAGAGAGTGTCTAGGCTTTCAAGGATTATTTGACTTGTTTTCCAGCCAACAATCAAGAGAAAACAATATAATTAACTTGAATATTGGTAATGATGATTTCTCATACACTTTCAACAGGCCTAATGCAAAGAATAAATTAATTTAATCCCATTTTCTGCAATATGAATGAGTTACACTCCATCAAATTTGAATTCAACTTACAGAAAATAAAAGAAATAATTGCAAGTTTGATATTTTCAATTCACAGGTTAAACAAAATCTGATAGATATTAAAGTATTTGTCGAGTCTTGCCCTTGCATTTCATGAAAACATTGTGTTATTGTTTGAGTAGAATTTGGCTATATAGAAATTTTTCTTTTCTGTTCTTTCCTGTCTACATCTTTCTTCCTGACTCTCAACTGTTTTATTTTTCCTGTGCTTTTCTGTTCAAATACATGCTTCAATGTATATGGCTCTTGCTTACAGGAAGAAGAGGTGGAGAAGTTTGGGGTAAGTGTAGAGCTGAATGCAACTAAGATAAATAAAGATTATGCAATTCTTAACATACTGCATCCTCCTCGTTAGTGCATGCATCTGAAATACAGCATGCATTTTATTAACCCTACAATACATGTTTTTTTTGAAAACAGAAGTGAGGGGTTACAGCCAATGTTTTACTGCAGCTATAAGAATTCTGAGTTGCTTTTGTGTAGTAGATAAGTTGTTTGAGTTTTGGCTTTGTGCATTAAAAATACCCTGCTGTGCAGTTATTTTGGAAGGCAAACTATTTTGGGAAGTAAATGAAATAAGTAACTTGCCTTTTAACATGTTACAGGAAAGTTGAAGCCATTCTGCATTTTCAACTCTAAGGACACTTTGAATTGTAGTAATGATGTAGTAGTTTCCTCCCTGAAGTTTGTGTTCAGGCAGCCTTTGAAGTGTTTATTTTTAGTATATGTTTAAAATGTATCTCACGTTTCCTGCACCAAAATCCTCATTGATACCACTGGATGTGTTGGTTGTGTGAATTCTGCATCATGGAATGACTAGAGATGAGTTCTCATGTTGGCAAAATATTTCTATCATTAAAAATAAGTATAATTTCGTGATGGTTGTAGAATAGTTTTGTCCTGATGGATCAAGAGACAGGCGTGTCCCCTTGGTTTGAATAGCCAGGAACACTTCATCATGCCTTTTGCTGCTCCTTATCTCTAATAATATTACTTTACTTAATTAAGCTATAAGTTGCTGACAGTTTTTAAGCTTATATTTTCTGTCAGAATTATTTATTTAACATATTTGAAAATATTGCAGTTAGCTGTTTTCCAATATTTATTTTCTAAGCTCAGTGTACTTGATTCCTTGGATTTTCTCTAACAATCTTTCATTCTGACTCCTTTGGCCATTATGGCTCTTCTGTGCCTGATGTTGTTTATTCTGCCATTTGTGATTCTGTAAACACACAAGGTTTTGATAAATTTTTTCATGTAGCTTTAAAAATATTCATCTGAATATTTAAAAATCTGCAGACAAACCTGGTTTTGAACAACTTTGACATTTTCCAGAATTTACATGTGACTTACACTGTGATCTCCATTTATTTAAAAATTCATCAGAACTGGTGTGGCTGTAGGACTTCTGGCAGTTGAAATAAGGTGACTGTTTAAACTGTATCCAGATCAGTTGTTTGGTCACTCTTTCAGTGTGAATAGGAGTGACTGTCAGGGAGAGTAACTCACATTCTTTAACAATTACAGTATTATTTATTTTTGCTTCAGTTACTGATAGATTTGAGAGCTCAAAATTAGTAGTATTGAGGAGCTTCCTCTTTCATAGATGCAAGTCTGTACAAACCTGGATATATGTATCTCATCACCGCCTTCCTCACCTTTTTGGGATATGTTTTTTTAATGAGCTGCTCTTCTGTGAATGTTTTTAGTTAACTGAAGAAAGACGTTAAGTGTATAGTCAAATGCACTTTGTACATTTAACATAATTTGCCTCTTGTTTAATATTGCTGTTGAATCGGTTTACCAGGAAGATTGCAGTGGTCACTCACTTCTGTGCTCAGCTGAGTGCAAGAAGTTTCTGTGTAAGCCTGATGCACACAGTGGGTACCCAGTTCCTTAAACCAGCAAAGTTACCAAGTTTGTCCAGTTTTAGAGTCTACAGTTGAATTAATAGAGCTGTTAAGGTTGGAAAAGACCTCAGATCATGAAATCCAACCATCAACCCAATACCTCCACCGTGTTGACCACTAAACCATGTCCTCAAGTGCTTTAACTGTGTGTTTTCTGAACACTTCAGGGATGCTGACCCCACCACTGCCCTGGGCTGGCTGTTCCATGTCCTGACAACCCTTTCCATGAAGAAATTTTTTTTCTAATGTCCAATTTAGGCCTTTCTTGGCACAACTTGAGGCTTTTTTTTCCTCATAAGCTGCAGACGTTGCAGCACAAGCCTGCGGTTCATTAGCGGAGCTAAATGAGTTCCACACTACCCCTTGTTCTTCCCAGCTCCACATTTCCGTATGGAGTCCTGTTCTAGAATCAGATTGCTGCTCTCAATTTACCTAGATATGTTAAGACAAGTGTTGTTTTAATGCTGTTCATCTTTTTTAACTCATTTGCATCAGCATGCACTGGCCCTAACTGAAGATTATTGGTATTAATCTGCTTTGGCCTATGCTACTGTAGCTCTTTGTTGCTGTTGAGAACTGAACTTTTACTGCTTTGATCTTTTCTCTTGTAGGTCTCTGAGCCAGGGCAGCATGAACTCGAACATGCTGGATGTGCAGGGAGGTGCTCACAAGAAACGTGCCCGCCGCAGCTCGCTCCTGAACGCCAAGAAGCTCTATGAGGATGCCCAGATGGCGAGGAAGGTGAAGCAGTACCTGTCCAACCTCAGTGTAGAGACAGATGAAGAAAAGATCCAAATATTGTCACTTCAGTGTGAGCCTGCATACAGCACTTGTAAGTACAGTGAGCTAGAGCTGCAGCATGATCTATGGCATTTATAAAAAATGTTACTGTTCCTTCTCTAGAAATACTCTTTTACAGTTTTCCTCCAAAAAGACAATACTGTAGTAAGTGCTGTTTTGTCAGTTCGTGTACTGACAGCTTCAGCAAGACAGCATGTGTGTTCATGTTTTTGTTGAGCTCAGAAAACATCTCTGATGTTTTTTATTTTGACCTTTAGTTCCTAAAGCTGTGTGTCTTTCCATCAGTCTGGCAGGAAATTCAATAGCACATCAGGTCTGTTGGTACCCTGTTGTCCTTGCACAGAATTAGGAAGGATAAAAGAAGTGTTTACCATATGAACAGCAAGAAATAAAGAGATAAAATCAATATAGAAACTGCAATGGATTACACCATAGAATAAATGAAGATTGTTGAGAAGTTAGGTCAGTATTGACTGATAAGTTTGACATGGCTTGACAGTCACAAATTGTGGAGTGCAGCAGGACAGCTGTCATAATTTGAGCTCTTGTCAAACTGTTGTCTGACCTGCTGTCTTACATGGTTCAGTAAATTCTTATTTAGAAATGAAAAATTATAATTGTGTTTTATTTAGATACTCTAGCAGTTTTCACTTTCTTGAAAGGCAGATTTGTTTCAGAATGGATGAGTAACAACTATGCTAAACAAAATAATGTTTCCTGCTTATCTTTTGTCCAAATACAGCATTTTAAGGGTTTTTTTGTCTTCAAATACTGTTTTGTCTCTGATGAAGTAAGTTCAAAGCATGTCTGGGAGATAGCATCTTGAAGATAAAATTTTAAGTCTTGCTGTTATCCGGTATTAAGAATGCAAGTCCTTGTTATTCTCTAAGATGCCATCTTATGCAAATTTTATTTTAGCATTTACTTTTAAATAGCACTGAAGCAGGAAACCTAGTAGTGGCCATATTTGACTCCCTTCTAAAAAATATTAAATCCTTCATGTTTGAACTGTTGAGGGATGATCGATGTACAATCATGACAGATACAAGGCACAAGAGAAAAACATAAATGTTATCCAATTGGTTTTTCTTTGTTTTAAAAAAATAAATTAAAATCTTATTTGCACAATGCTAGCCATAGATATTTGGAAGTAAAAATAGGAATATATACTGACTGTTCTGCTTCATGTAGTTAAGCACATCATGTCCATATTTTCTTAAACATCAGAAAAGAAAATGAAATTTAAGTGGATATACAAATAAATATAAAGTAGATTGGCATATTATTAAAAGTACCATTTTTAAAAACTAGGGGAAAAGCCCTAAACCCCAAAACCCACAGGTAGTAGATCCAGTCACGATTATACTTGTTACAGAGCTGGGAGAAAGATTTGAGGAGTGATGTGTAGCATGAGGGAGCTGCCAGCCCCTCGTGGTTTTAAGTCTGGCGGAGTGGGAGCACTAACCTGTCCCCCAGGGATGTCTCTTCACACTTGGGTGGATTACCCACATTCAGGGGTTCAGCTCCCCCATTTCTTACCTCAGTTATAAGCTTCTGGCCTTGCTTGAGGTAGGAATGAGCAGTAGCAGCACTGCAATCCTGAGTTTTGCAACAGAATATACGGAGAAATTGGATGGCCTTAACTTCAGTCTGTGAATTGTTGTGTGAGTAAAGCAGGAGCTGAAGCAGTGCCCTGTGCTGTAAATCACTTGTGCCACCTAGTGAAACATTTGATGCCAGTTGCAAAACCACCTGATTTTGAAGGAGTTACTGTTACGCAATTGCACCTTGCATGCAAACGTTTAAAATACAGGCTTTTGGTAGAAATAAACAAAATGTTTTGATCTTTTGATTAAGTAGCTCTATGGCACTTTAAATAATTTAGGGCTTTCTTTCACACATCGTCCTCAGTGTGATGAGATTGTAGTGTTTGGACTAGAAATGGTTTAAAATGCAATTCGCCTTCTTTATACAGTGATTTCTTTGTCTGGATGGTTATACTGCAATAATCCTGCAACTGAAAGTGCTAGGTATTTATATGCAGTTTTTCCTTAACAGTGACAAAGAATTTAGGTGAGAGAAGAGGAGGGAAATCCTCTGAAATGTCTCCAGTGCCCATGAGATCAATTGGCCAAACCACAAAAGCCCATCAGCATCAACAAAACCGAATGAGTCAAGTTCTTCAGGTCCCAACTGTGAATTTGTACCCCAGCAGGAAAAAGGGACTGACAAAGGATCATGTCACATTCAGTGAGTATCTTCAGTTCACCTGGCTGGGGAGGTTTAAAGATGTAAGTTAACAGCAGGAAGGAGCTCTTTTGTAGCTGTGTTGTCTCCAAATACGCTCTTGCTTCACGAAGTCTAATACATTTGGGTGAAATCACTGAAACAAATCACAGACATTTAATATTTTAACCTCTGGGACACCATCTTAACAACATTATGGTCAAATGGAGCAACATATATTATTGGTTGCTCCTAGTGAACATAATTTTTTGTCTCTAAATTTGCTAGTTGCAAAGCTGTATATCCTTTATTAAGAAGCTTTTGTTCTATTTACATAATAGTTGTATCATTTGAAAGCTGCAATTGTGGATTATTAAATGAAGTTAGCTGCAGTCAATAACTGATATGAAATTATTTTATAGTATATTGGGCATCAACATCATTTAAAATAGCTTCAGAAAACAGTATATTACAGCATATTAAATATTGGTTCCAGTTAGTACTTATGTCAGTTCTCCTCTGAAAAGCCTATGCAGTTTGACAAGTTCCAGAAACTTCTCTCAGAGGTGTTTCTTCATTCATGTGTGGTGGTCCATGCTGATCTAACAAGTTGTTGAGAACTTGAAATAACTCCTCAGCACTGAATCCTCTGCAGGATAGTCAAATAGTGAGTAAGGAACAGCAAACCATGTATGGGACACTTGTTTTGCTAAACTGGCCAAGCTGTGGATAGTGCCCATGAGTGTTGGTTTGAGAACACCTGCTTGTGAAGATTTTGAACGGACCTGGTGGCTCTGACACACATAGTTTTTAACACAGTCCCAACAATGTTATGGGCAAGGATTTCCTCCAAGGTTTATACTCCACATGTTTGTTTTTTTAACATAGTCCTTTGGCAAAACCACAACGAATGTATCCATTGCAGTGGTTCCTGGATAGTTATTGATATCCTGCTTGGGATATGCATGTTTCAACACAGTGCAGATGAGTGCCAGCAGTAGCAGTGGCCACAGCTGATCTAAATTTAAGTGGAGACTGCCTCCACATGCAGAATTCTCTGAGAATCTGCTCCTCTTTTTGCTGAATATTCTGATTGTTCAACATGGTGCTTATTTGTAGTTTAAACAGAAATCAGTAATTTGAAAGAAGAATAATATGCAGTAACTGATCCCATTGTTTTCATAGGTACAGGCTCTCCACAGAAGTCATTAAGCTTGTCTGAGGAAGTAAGTAGCAAGAAGCAAACAGATGACACTATGTCTATGGCATCTTCTTTACACTCCAGCCCACCTGCTTCTCCTCAGGGCTCCCCACGCAAAGGTACGTGTGGGGCATCATCCCAGGAACTGCAGCCTAAACCAGGGTGCATGGTGGCAGGAGTATTTGTTGATAATGACACATAAGAGAAATAGTAGTTTAGAATATTTGTGTCAAGAGAAGAATCATGTCTTTCTATGAAAAGACATGATTTTCCAATGTATTTGTATATTTTGGACCTTTAAGTCACTTAGTATTTAAAAAAAGGGAACAGTTGTTTTCTTAAAATACTGCCTAAGTGCTTTTGGCAGAATTCCCAATAGATCTGAAGTACTGACACCTGCCATCATGCTAGTTGAGATTTAGGTGGCCACTTAAATAAATGGGGGTCGCAGACCTGGGGATTTCTTGAAGACGACAGTGTTGGACTGAAACTGCAGCTATTGAGACAACTTTTGGTCTTGCCCAAGGTAGCTGGAATACAAGGTGATTAGATAGAGCTGGAGATGGAATGGTGTCATATTTCTTCAAGACAGGTGGTTTAGGTTGCTGCAGAAGTGGTGGATCCATCTAAATCCTTGAGTTGCTGTTCCTATTTCTTGTTTTTGTGCACAGGGCTTTGTATACATCCCTGTCTCTCATGATGCCATGAGTATCTCTTTATTTTTGATGTCTTCATCTTAAAAGACGTGCATCAGTTCATCATTAGTCAACCTTGGATGGAAATTCATTTGAAATCTCTTAACACCACTCAGTAGCCAGCCCGGGTGGTTGGTGTTGGATGGCGTAAGGCCTCTCTCCCTCCCTTCTCTGCTGCTTTCACTCACTGATAGCCCAAAGCCACTGTGTTGGCATGGCATGGCATGGTGACCTGCCACATCTTCTCACCCTTCTCAGTGGGAGATCAGGCTGGTCCATCCACTTCTGCCTTCACAAGATGCTGTTTCCTTTAGGAGAATGCCACTTACTTTACTTAAACACAGCATATGTATAAAAAGCTTAAATACTTGGATTGCCAAATCTTGCTCCACTGAGCATGGCTTATAAATATGTTATTTTTGTTAACTTTTACTGATTGTTTGAAAATAATGTTTTGTTTCTTGGGGATTGTTTCATTAATTCAACTTGCTTTCAGCACTGATCTCATTTGATTGAGGTGATCTGTACTTTGTTGTATGTGTTGTGCTAACAGCTCATTGATCTAAAATTAGGTGCTTCACAGACAGCTGAAAGATAATTTTAGGCATGAACACATTCCACTTAATCTTAGATTTCATTTTCTTTTGAACTATACCCAAGTGATACACAAATAGGATTAAAGAAAAAGGATTCTCAATTTGGATATTGTTTTTGTTGTTATTTATCTCATCATCTGTCAACATCTGTCTGTGTCTACTTCATTGTAGTTGGCAACATCCAAAGGTCGGATAACTGCAGTCAGATGAATCTCTCTGGCTCTTCCTCATCACTGGCCAGTGAAACCAGCAACAAGAACAGTGGACAGCGCAGCTATGGAATAGGTGGGGCTTATTTGCAAAAGCAAATTTGGATGATTTGCCGAGCTGGAGAGAATCGTGAGAAAAGTGTAAAGGTGGACAAAGAGAGTAGAAAAGCAGAAGCTGAGCATGAATCTACAAAAATAAAGGGATTCCGGTTTAGAAGACTTAGGGAAAGAAGCTTCTCCAGGGAAAGAACAGCTTTTTCTGCAAAAAGGGAAGCAGAGCCCACTGAAACCTTAGAAAGCTGTGGAAACCTAAAGGACAAGGACATTGATAGTCTGAGTACAGCAAGTATCTGTAGCAACAGCAGTGTACACACATCCTGTCTGTGCACAAGGCCTAGAAGAAGGAGAAGGACTTTATAATGTATTTTTAGAAGGAAGACTGATATCCGTGTTGTGTCCAGTATCCTGAGTTCATCTAAGTTATTTCAGCATTATCCATTTACATGTTTAAGATGTCTAATGTGCTTCCCTTCCAGATGTTTGTGTCAGTTCTTTATAGCTAATCACCCTTACAGTGCAGTGAAGAAAATAATGTGAAGTTTAGAAAATCAAGGAACAGGTACAGTGTCAGTTCAGTTACTACTTAGTGTGTCACAAATGCCAATGAAACAGTAAGTTCTGCAATATCTGTCAGTTAAGCAGTCCCTGATAGGTGTCAGCATTGGTGTGTATTCCATTGGTCACATCACCTGCTGTCCTTTTCTGCCCAGCAAATGCATCTGTTCATACACATGTGCTGGTTTTTTGTGGCTCAGCTTTCAGATAGTGTTAGTTTCTTTAATGAAGAGGAGCCGCTTTGTCCTCCAGACAGTTGGAACACTGTGAGGACATTTTTTACTGCAGTACAGTTGTGTCAATTTAAAGAGTCCCTTAAAAATGTAAAGCATATATAATATAGTCATTGCCAAATGAAAGGAAACTGAAATTTAATCTTAAAAGGGCTGCTCTTAAGTACATTTTAAGATTCAGTTCTGTAGTTTGATAATATTGATATTTACTGCTCATATTTGCTCTTAAAATCTTACAGCAACAAGCAGTGTTAAGCTTTGAAATCTCAGATGATGAGTTTTATGCTCAGTGGCTGTATGCCAGTGTCTCCATATGCCATACTGTATCATCTCTATATTGTTTATGTACTTAAGGGCATCAGTCTTCTGTATGAGGTTGTGTGTATCACTGGCTTTTACACTACCTTATCATTTCACTTCTTCACATAATCAATGTAAATATGTGGCAGTCTCACTAAAAGGCTCATGTGCAAAAATTTAGGCGAAAAAACCTTGATTGAGGTGTTATATAGGGATGTATATCTTATTTGTGTCTGAAAGAAGTTATTTGAGTGTAAGCCAAGCTGACAAAAACCCAAAACATTATACATTTTGCTCTGTGTCTGGTGGGGTCTTCAATTGTTCCCCTTCTGTGGGAACAGCGCTGGAGTCTCATCCAGATCCTGCCAAGGTTGTACTTCCTGCCTTTGCTTCCTTCTCTGTTAGTTTTGGCACAGATAATAAAACTGAAATGGACCATATGGCTAATCCCTGAGTGCTAATAGCTATCTTTTACCTTAGTTAGTATCTCCTCCTCCACTGCCAGAATTTTTTTTTGAATCTTGCATGGCAACATGGCAGAGAGATAGTGGGAAGTGTGGTGCGTTTATACTGAAGGAGTCAGCACTTGCAGAATTGGAAAGACCTGATCTGCCCACCCAGTACTGATGCAGTAGGCTGCTGATTCTGGTTGTATAGGTTAAAACTGCTGCTCTGGAGAGTAGTGGATTTGCAGGTGGGTTATTGGTGTCCCTGGACTTGCATTAGTAAAGCAATGCTAGATGCTGATAGAGGCTTTGGTGCCCTGAAATCCTCAGTGGACTGATTGTATGCAAATGAGGTTTGGTTGGTTTTCTTCTGAATATCCTTGCTGTAATGTGTGTGTAAATGCTTTGTTGTCATATGGTGATCAAGATCTTCTCCTCTCATCTCCTCTCCTGTACTTAGGCTATGCCCTAATACCTTCCACTAAATCCGACAACTTCTCAGACTCCAGTCACAGTGAGATTTCATCCCGGTCCAGCATCGTGAGCAACTGCTCTGTGGACTCCATGTCAGCAGCACTGCAGGACGAGAGGAGTTTGTCCCAGTCCCTCATTGTGGTGGATTCAGGCGGGGCAGAGAGAAAGGAGCATCCTCAGGCACTGACAGATTATGGCCAGCCCTGCCCAGGGTAAGGTGCAGCTGGTTCTCGTGGGCTTGGGTTCTGGTGTCAGAAGGGGTAAGGATGCTTTGGCCAGGACACAGCTGTGCACTCCACTCTGGTTAATAAGTTTTTGCTGGAAGCTTGAGCACTGGTTGCTGTTTTCATAAGAAGCTTACAATATTACTTGGGGAGATAACAGCTTGTTCCCATTGGTGGGGTTTAGCTGGATGTTTCTTGTAGGAGACTGGGATCTTGTTAAAAGCCAGGATGATGCTTAGCAAATTAGTGCCACAGTGAGAGACATCAAAAGAACAACGGGATATGATCAATTCTCACTGAGTCAGCAGTGCCAGTCACTTAACATGCTCTAATGTGATTTGTAAGGATTTTTCTAATTATCATTTGTTGCTTAGGCAGACTGGCAGCTTTCTGCCACTGTCATTCTGACAGTTTCCATGCAATAGGTCCTGTTACTTCAGTGCAATGAGAATTTGTGCTGAATTGATGCTTCGAACTGGAAGTTTTTGGATTTTTCTTGCTAGGTGTGGCACCTTGATCCATAGGATGTAATATCTCCTAATATATCTTGGGATAGCGTCTGTCCTCAATTGTCATGGATTCAGATAAATGAGAGATGCTCCTTACATTTCTGATTTTTCCAGCACATGGAATCATAGAATACTTTAGATTGCAGTGGACCTTAAAGATCATCTTGATCCAACACCCCTTCTCTGGGCAGGGGTCAGGGTGTTTCCAGCCCCATCCAACCTGGCCTTGAGCACTTCCAGAGATGGAAAGAAAAGAGTAATTCAGTTTATTTCATAGGATTAAAATAAGAATTTAAAGATGTGCTTCATCAAGGAAAATAATACCATTTCTAGAAGGCATAATACACACTGAGTTCATGTTTTTTGGTTGTTGCTTTATTCCTTAGTTTCAGTGGGTTATGATGGAAGAAAGTGGAGTTTATGCTAGGATTTACAGAATAGAAAAGGAAGGAAATGGTTGCACATACCTAAGAAACATTCACTGATTTCACAACTTGTCAGTAAACTGCTGAGGGAGGGTGTTGAATTTTAGTGTTGTGTTGCCCATGCATTTATTAGCACACCCAGAAATAGTTGTGAGACTTGAATAATGTCTAGCAATCCTATCTTCATGTATTCTAAATTCATATAAACCTGACTTTATTTTTCCCCCTTTAATTATGCAATTAGAGCTTTCAGCAGACATTTCTTTAAAAAGGAATTTTGGATTTTGCTTTTCAGAATCTGTCCCTCCATATTGTTCCCACAAATGTTACTAATGCCCAGTATTTCCAAATGTTCTTGAAATTCAGCTGCTTCCACTCTGTCGAAACAATCTTTATGTTGCTGCCAGTGAAGGAGTTGGATTTTATTTTAAATATTTATTTTTGGTTTAGTTTATAAATGTAAAGAAAAAGGTGTTATCAGACTAAATGTAAGAGGTAATTTACTCCTCTCCTTTCTGTCAGGCACTGTTGCTGTGATTGGTAGAAAAGAGCTTCTGTGGGCCAGACTTAGGGATCTGGGTCGAAGCCTGGAAATGTATGTTGCAAACTTGTTATTCCCTTGGGAATAATTTCCTTGCTGCTGGGTGCAATAATGATTTGGGAGTAATATTGTCTCTTGTCAGTGCTCCCTTGTGCATTGATCTTGCTGCTCACCTGATACAAACCCAGAGTTGGCTCTGAGTACATTTTCTTATTGTAAAAGCTTACAAATGTTTTTTTTTTCCCAATTTCTGTTGTTTTCAAACGTAGCTGGTCCATCACTAGGCCTGCTCTGATCAGAGGGATGGCATTCACATCTTCCATGAGCAGCGAGGAGATCTCCCATGAGCACATCACAGTAGAGGCGGCAGACAGCGGCCGGGGAAGCTGGACTTCATGCTCAAGTAGTTCTCATGACAATTTCCAGAATATCCCAAACCAGAAGAGCTGGGATCTCCTCAGTTCTTACCGTCACACCCAGCTAGATGGACCTATAGCTGAAGTGGATCCCACAAACTGTTACTCTGAGGAGGGTTATTTGTATTCCGAAGCCTTTTCCAAAGCTAGCAGGCAGTCGAAAGCCAGCGTGGAGCTCGATCAGTCTCGGCAGAGCTGGGCATCCTCCAGCTCCCTGTCAGACACTTACGAGACAAACTATGGGACAATTAAGCGGAGGGGGCTGGAGAACTCTACAGTGGAGCAGATGGAGGTTTTGGACTCTAAACCAGGCGCTGATGCAACTTACAAAACTGTTACTTCGAGTACAGAAAAAGGCCTGATAGGTAAGACAAGCCAACAGCTCATGGAAGCTGCTACATCTGTTTTTCATTTTGATACAAAGTTGTTAAGAAATGACATCAACAGGTCTGGGGCTGCCTGGCATGTTGAATTCAGCTTCACACGTGGTTGTAATCAGAGCACTACAAAGTGTGTTTTCAGGCCACCTTATTTTGCATCAGGAATATCAAGATAAACGAGTGCACTTCCCCATCACTCCATGGGTATGCAGGAAAACTCTCTTCAGGAAAATGTCAGCCAGTTCTTTTCTGTAGTAAGCTATTTGCTTTTTTGAATGATTTTGGAGATGTACTCATCACTGTAGATGTTCTTCTGATGTGGGTCAATGATCGCATACTCCTTATATTATAGACTTCTCAGGAACCCAGAGGGAAGAGCATGACTGCAAAGTGGTGTGGAGCTCACCTGCCTCTTTGGAGCTGGGGCACCTTTCATCCACAGGTCTTCGGGCTCTGAAAGCTCAAGGGCAGAGCAGATTCCTGTCTTTGCTACTCTGAGATGCCATTTTTTTGATTTTACAGCTGCAGTTGGCTACTTATGAAAGGAGAAAAGATGAAAAATGTTCTCTGAAATATGCATAGTTCTATCAAGCAGTATGTTCTTCCCCCATCCTAGTGAGTTCAGTAGCTAAAATTAAAGGAACTGGGTTAGTAGCAAGATAAAACATGGTATACAAAGCTTTCTAAGACTGAGGCAAGGAGCTGAAATGCATTTTAATTACTGAGTGTATTGCTAGAGGGGTTTGTTATCAAAGGTAATTGCCTGAATAAACATTGCATGTAGGGCGGAGGTCTTTGATTGTGTTCCTCCTTCTTGGCTTTGGAAAAGAAATCATGGTGGAGCCTTACAGAAAATTTGCTCCCAGCTCATTGCTGTGCCTGTGCTCTGCCCTTGCTCTTGCCCTTTCAGAGCTGTTCATGAGCACATGAGCTGTATTAGGAGATGGCAGGTTCACTGTTCAGTACATGCTGTCTTTACTGACAGCACTTGACCTTCCTTTTAATTCTTTTTCCATTCAGCACCATGTAGCTGTGAGGTGCACTCAAGAGTGCTAGAGTAGGACATGAGTTTGTCTGCTCAAGGAAAGATCTGATACAGGTGGATATAATTAGAGGTTTGCAAATGCAAATCCATTAGCTGTTCACCATCACACAGTATGCCAAAGATACTTTAACTTTATTTCACTGTTTGTAAAATACTATGAATTGGAACTTGAAAAAGGCACATATTATTCTTAGTAGACTAAAGGTTAGCTCTACAGAGCTTGAAGCTTTCTCCTTTGAAGGAGAACATGCCCACCCTTGTCATTCCTCCTGCAAATCCAAACAAGACTGAAGGTGAGATGAGGACCCAGCCCTTCCCCATCCCTCCAAGGAGGAGCAGATACTCTTCACTTCCCCTGGTTTTTCAGAGACCTCATTCAGTGCTAGTTAAATGAAAATAAATCCTGTAATTCTGTATAGTATAAATCTCTGCCTGTACCCATGTGTATCTGCTAAACCCCTGACTGAATTTGGTTTTAGTTGTTTTACTGTCAGCCCAAGTATGAGCTGAGGCCATCAAGTATGAACTAGTTTGTGTTCCTGATACCAAAACCTGGAATCTCATAAGTCTACAACACAATAGGAAATATTCCTTTATTTTTCGTCCCTTCAGATTCTTCTAAGATACAAAACTATTACATTTGCTGAAATAAATGAAACTAATGAACATGCACTGTTTAAAACAGATCCACAGGAAGTATGCAAATTCACTTAACTAAGAGATTTTAAAAATTCTTGTCTTTGAAACTCTCCTGTTGCAACATGTCCATGGAAAAAAGCCTAATTTAACATGTACATAAGCCCCAGACCTGGGGTGGGAGGAAGGGGAGGCAACCTAAGAAGAGTTAAATTTTGGGTTGTGAGCCTCTGTGATTTGAACTACTGCTGAACAGGACGGGAAGGGAGAAAATGAATTATGAGGTATGGACCTCGCAAATAAATAATATTGATTGTAGCCTTTTCATGACTGCACAAGGTGTAATGCACAAGGTGTAATTCTGAAGGCAGTTCCAATAACTGTTCCTGGTTTTTTCTCATTGTAAACAGAGAACATAGTTTAAGATAAGGGTATAAAAGAAAACAAAACAAAAAACAGAGAAAAAAAGCAAGAAATCAAAAGTATGGGTGTGATAAGCCATTATTCAGTCTATGAAAATGTGAAATAATTAATGCAGGCTCAATACACAGTCTGCCTCATAGGATCAATTTTAAATTATGCTATTTTTTTATTTCCTATGGCATAGCCAGGTAACCAGGTCTCTATACACATCAGTTGATACGGTGATATTTTATTTTAATGAATTTGTGTTAAGCGACTGACATCTTTTGAGCAATGAAATGGATGTTGGAAGTCAACCAGCAGTTCTTGCTGTCAAACACCAGCATGCTGTGGGAAGTAACTCTGGGCTGATTGCCTTAATTCCTTCTGTTTCAGTTTCCCAGCCTGTAACAGTGGCAGCAGACTTGGCTGTGCTGGCTCTCCATCCTGCCTGAGAGCTCCAAAGCTCCCCTTGTGTAGCAGGGCCACAGGAGCAGGGACTGAAATAAAAGGTGTTAATTGCAGTCTGAATGCAGACAAGCTTAGAGTCCTCTTTCCATTCAATTGACATCTCACCTAAGGAGTTCATGGACTCTCTTGCTACTCCGACTTCTTAAAATAAATAGAGAACCGAAATGAAGGCATAAATACCTGCTGCTGTCGTTATAACCAGTGTTTCTGCATTTGCATTTTGTTATCAGTTTCTGTTTTGCCATTGTAACATTTCATGATTTTTTAACATTTTGTTTCCTTTCTTTTTCTTCTTTAACATTTCCATTGCTTATTTCTTGTGCCCAGTGTACTGTGTCACCTCACCTAAGAAGGACGATAGGTATAGGGAGCCACCGCCCACCCCTCCAGGATATATGGGGATTTCTTTAGCCGACATAAAAGAAGGATCGCCCCACCACCCACACCTCAAACCTCCAGACTATAGTGTGGCAGTGCAGAGGTCAAAGATGCTGCACAGTGACCTCTCTAGACTTCCAGCAGCTGCTCTCGGTAGTGACCCGGTGGCCTGTGTCTCCTCAAGGATGCCTCAGTGGCACGGCCGGCAGCCATCCAGCCCCAGGGTAGCAGAGCTGCCTGACGCAGATAGTGAAGAGGATGGTAGGTGAACACCTGGCTCGGGAGTGGGGCTCTGCAGGGTGCACTTCACAGATGTTCTGGGCTTTCTCTTGGGTCATTCTTGGAGATAGAAAGCGGATTAATCTCTAAATACACAGTTGTGTTTGTATGGCTGTATGCACACGTGTGGCTGTGTATGTCATGCATAACTGTGTGCATGTACATACATGTTCAAAGCAAAGAAGAATGCCTTCCCCTTAGAAAAAACATGTTGGCACCAAACAAACTCAAAGTATATATAAATAAAAAAATATACAAAAAATATACATATAAGATCTCCTAAAGTACAGCTGAGACACTTTAAGAGCACATAGATATTTTTTTCTTTAAAATTGGTCCCCTCTTAAAACAGTGATGGGACACTGACAGGCTGCATGTGGAAGAATGCTATCCTCCCTGGGTTGGTTAACTGGTGTCCCAGTGGTTTGGCTGGCATCAGGGTGATGGTCTAAAATGAGTGATTTGGATTTGCTGGAGTGAACTTTCTTCATTTGTATTTGAGTGTGCTGGCATTGAGCTGCCTTATGCCTCAGCAGATAAGTTTTGGAGATTTAGTTTCAAAATACTGAACAAAATAATAGTGAACTTCTGTTCTTCCAGAGAGTGCATTTGATGAAACTTGTGTTCTCTGCCTAACTTGGCCTGACAGTGTCTCATCCAGTTCATTTTCCATGATGTTTGAAGCAACAGTCAGTGCTGCCAAGCATGGCATTTGTGGGGTGACCGAAATGTGAGAGGATTTTCCAGTAAAGGCTGCTCTTATATTGTGTCAAAGCTAACTTCAGGTCAGGGGAGTTCCTACTTAATTGTTTATCTGCTGATTTGCTTTTAATTTCTGTGCACCGATGTGATCTTCTGTACCTTTTGCTGGTGAACTCTTTTGTTTATTAGAATGTTATGATCATTTCCTTCCCTTTCAGTCTGATTTGAAATGAGCCTGTGTTTAGATTAAAAAAATTTCTGATGCAAAAGGATTGTATCTTGGCCCTTTAAAATGTGTAAGCAGTAGTTAACATGGATATTAGTAGTGCAGTTCAAACTTACAGTAAACATAAAATTGCCTGGCATTAATTCTGTTGTGCTTTTGATGTAAAAAAAAATCATTGCTTCAAATGTTAATGAAATGTTTTCTAAGCTAAATTTAACTGTACACTTTTAGAGGCACCTGTTTTACTATTTTTTAAGTGCTTGGCTAATTTTATTTGGGATAAAATGCTCACTGCATGGAAATTTGCTGGCTTTTTTCCCAAATCCATAGCTTTTGGCATACTGGGAGCTGCATGGTGATAATTTTTGGAGGATCTGGGATTTTCTGTTTTGCAATAAGTCTTTATTGTATGACCATCATACCTCAGACTGCAGAAGCTATGGATGCCCCATCTCTGGAAGTGCACAAGTCCAGGCTGTATGGGGCATGGAGAAATCTGGATGGTGTCCCTGCCTATAGCATGGAGTTGGAATGAGATGCTTTATAAGGTCCCTTTCAACCCAAACCATTGTGTGATTCCCTGAGGATCTGATAAATGGTGATACAGAATCTGTAGTGATAAATGATAAAGACAGTGAAAGCATGCAGTTGTCACAGACTCACTGTTACCACCTCACTGGGTGCTGGTCTGTGCTCTGTGTGCATGAGGTGGGGACTGGTGGAATAACTGCCTATTTCTTTATCTTGTTTTGCAGAAGATGAACAAGTATCAGCAGTTTAACCGCTGGGCTATTTCAACACAAGCATGTGGGAGAAGGTCTCATGGTTCTGGTAGCGACTGGTGACTGCTTGCTGCTTCTGGCCTCAGACCTTGCCTCTGTCACAGACAAGATGGAATGGGTTGGATCACCTCTTTACACCTTCCTTCACTCTGCCACCACCACCTAAGAATCTATTTCTGCCTATGAAATAGAAAATTCTGTTCAAGGAATGTGCTGACTGCCTGGATACCAACATGGGTACCCAGAGATGGACTGAGTTTCGTGCATTGGAGAAGACCCAAGTTGAAACTTGGGAGCATTTTTCTGTATGATACCATATAATCCTTTGGTAGTTTCCATTGTCGTTATTTTCTACATGACCATTAGAAGTTTGAGAGTGTATTTTATGAACTTTAAAAAAATTATATCAAGATGTCAGCAAAAGCAAAGGATGTTGCTGAAATATCTGAAAATAATTTATTAATTTAATATTTTTAAATGGGAGTTTCCTTTATGTGCATTGGGAGTGCTCTGGTTGGCTAATATAAATTTTTAGTCAATGTGACAGTAAATTAGCTACACATCAACTGTTGTGCTCTCGAAATAAACACAGAAAAGTAGAAACGGGTGCAGAAATTTGCAGATTTTAGAGTGGGTTTAGATTTAATATGAGTAGAGCTCAATGCCCTGCAGAGCAGTGTCTGTCAAGCCAGCACTCCTGCTGCTCCCCTCCCACATGGACACAGCAGAAACCTCCTGTCCAAGGATTTTTATAATTTTTTTACCTGCCAGCCAACTAAGGCAAGAGTTGATGCTCTCCTCCCCTATTAAGGAATGTTTGAAATGTAGAAGCCATAGCTTATGGGGAGCATTTGAGGAGATCTGAAGCTTTCCCCAAAGGGTTTTAAACAGGTTTTGCCCTGCAGAGTTTAACATGCAGAGCATGTTCTAAAACTCAAAACTCAGCTGTGCGTTGGGTTTTTAAGATCATCTCACCTGTCCTGGCCGCTTCCCGGAGTTGCACAGGTTTAGGTGCAAAGGTTATCTTTGGAAAAACAAAAAAAATTAGAAATCACCTACATTTCACCTATTTGTGAAACTGAACAATAAATGACACAGTGCTTATAGAAGAGCATAATGCATTTTATGATGGTTTTTTAACCTTGTAGTGTTTATCTGGAAAATACAGATGATCTCAAATCATTTTTAAAATCCTAGTTAAAAGTCCTGGTGTTGTTGATGTCAGTGAGAGTTTTGACTTACAGCCAGCCAGTATTAACCCATGATCCTCCAGTTTGACTATGGTCAAAAGAATTGCTTCTTATATTTTACTTTTAGCCAGCCAGAGTGCAAAGGGGTAGAACTGGAAATGCCTGCAGGTTCTTTTCTTTCTCCTTCCTTTTCCTTCCCTTCTTTCCATACGTGACACCCCATTCTAGTGTTAAAATCAGACATCAATGTGTTAATATGCATTTAAACATCTAATTGTAAATCTTTGTTGTGATGTTTACAGCCTAAGCTAGAAAGATGATGTTTTGTCATTTTTACAGTGCCTCAAAACTGATTTCAATATCCATAGTTGTGAAGAGCTTTAAGGGTTTGGTTTTTTTTACCTATATGTGTGCAGGGGTGCAAGGTGAATACAACATTTTTGGAAAATGCCACAAGTACCAAAAACAACCCAAAGCCTTTGATGTGCTCTCTCCGTAGTAGCTAGGGCTGATGCAGCCAGGTGGATGTGAATGATCCAGCCTGTGTCTGTCTTCAGAGCAGTACCAGGTTCAGCATTGTCTGAAATGTACCTGTCATGATAGGAACTTGGAAGGTGTAAATGGACAGTGATGCTGAGGAAGAGGATTCCAAATTTATATCTCACTGGTTGGCTGTATGAATTTTTGGCACAAGTGTTGGAGAAGCAAATGGTTGAAAAAATATATTAAAATCCACTTGACGTATGGCATAATAAATGCATTTTGCTTTCTCAAGGCCTTAATGTGTATAATGAACTTGCACAGGTCTTAATGACTAAAGATTAATGTTTCAAAGCAATGCAGAGTAGGTGTTTTCAGCACATGCAATGTTGATAATAGAATTCTTGAACTGATATTTCTGTGGGATGTAAATCCAGGTCCTGCCATCCCTCTGTCACCTGTAATTGCTTGTTAAATTCTACCTGGAAACAGCAGACTTTGAGTTCCATGAGAAATCATCTGCATTGTGCCAGGTGAATGAAACTGTACAGTTCCTTGGCCTTGTGGGGGGGAGCTGCAGCTTATTCAAGCCTGTTGAGCAGAAGTATAGGGGATGAGGATTAGTAAAGTGGCTTCCTTTTACCCCCAAACCCAATAGTGCTGGCTTTGAGGATGCAGGGAACCCCTGTGGGGAGCAGGGTCAGTGTCGTCTGGCAGTCAGCAAGAGCAGCTGAATAAATCACCCATCCAAACATGGTGTTGGATGGTGTTTGCACATCAACAGGATCCGTCTGTTCCACAGGGCTTGGCAGACACTGAAAAGTTCTGGAATGAGTGAAAGTCCCACTAGTAATATTTTCCTAATAGCCCACACAGCTGGTGTACATAGATCATTCATAAACTATGGACAGATGAGCTACTCCTGGTACTCCTGCCTTGCACAGCGTGGCTTCTCTGCTGCTCCTTGCTGCGGTTTTTGTTTGTTTGTTTTTTACTCAACCGATCACATTGATTGGGGCCAATAGCCAAATGTAGAGTGTCTGGTGTGGGTTTGAAGAGACATTATCCCTTTTTTTTGGTAATGCAGACAGAAGCAATATGGTGGTTAGTACTTGTTGTACATTGCTTTGTTGAAGTGATGTCTTCTGAATCCCTGACTTTGTACCTCTGCTAGGTTCTTCTACCTTGGGCTCTGATGCTGATAAACAGTTCAGGTGCCACATGTCATGTTCTTCCACTGCCATACCTGGGTTTGCCCACTTCCTGCTTGTCATTTGCTCCTGTCTTGTTCGTGAAAGATGCATTTTGGATTTCTGTGATTTAAGCACACAGTGTTCTGTTATGAATCTTAAACTTCCAAATAATTCCTGAGAAAACAGTGTAGTTTGGTAAAGTTGAATTGGCCTGTCCAGTTGCAGAAGGGAGAAAATAAGATCACTCTGAGCATCAGGCTCATCTCCCAAGTACACAAAAGAGTGGAAAGACAATGGCTGTGGATGTTTGCAGTTCATGTTTCTGCAATGTGGACAGATTTTGAGTGTTTTCCAACAATGGACACTGGGGCTTTCCTGACTCCTTCCTTTTGCCTTTACTCAGATAAGTTTGTAGGTGTGGCCTCACCTTGAGTGTGTGATTTTTGGGCACCATGATTTGAAACACACATGAAGCTATTAGCATCCAAAGGAGGCCACAAGGATGGGGAAAGGACTGGAGGGGGGAACCTTGTGAGAAGTGGCCTGAGGGCACTTGGTCTGTTCAGCCTGGAGAAAAGGGGACTGAGGGGAGAGAGACCTCTTTGCAAACTGCAGCATCCTCCTGAGGGGCAGCACTGATCTCTTCACTCTCATGACCAGTGACAGGTGGCGAGGGAACGGCCTGAAGCTGTGTCAGGGGAGGTTTGAGTTGAGTGTTAGGAAAAGGTATTTCACCCAGAGGGTAGTTGGGCACTGGAACAGCTCCCCAGGGGAATGGGCACAGCACCAGTCCGGCAGAGCTCAGGGAGTGTTTGGACAATGCTCTCAGGCACAGGGTGGCATTGTTGAGAATGGTGCTGTGCAGGGCCAGGAGTTGGACTCGATGATCCTGACATGTCCCTTTCAGCTCAGCAGATTCTGTGGTGCCAGGTGAGCAGTGCTTCTCTGGAAGGTGCTCAGAGCCCATTGTTTGGGGTGGGATGCTCTGGGGGCTGTCTGTACCTACCGGAGGCAGAGGGTGTCCCAGGGGCTGAACATACCAGTGATGCCACTTGCAGAGGGGCCTCTGGGGCATCAGGGCTGTTCCAAAACCTCTTTCATTATGTCCCGAGTAATTTTACTGCAGGCAACAGTGGAAATACAACCCTATCATTTAAGTTTTTATAAAACATTACGATTTTTGAAGGATAAACTTATCACTGCCTTTGCAAAAAGAAAAGAAAAAAGGGATACTCTCTCTTTACACATTATATTTTAGAATGCTTGTATAGAAGGTAATCTGTCTTGAATTCCCAACCCAGCTTTTGCTTCAGTTGTGCTTTTTATTGTTCTGTTTATTTCTGATATACCTGGAATGCAGTTTATCTTGGTATTAATTAAATTCTAAATATGTGAGCATATTGGCAAAACTGCACAGATGTAATAATATTCCAATAGCAATTGTACTGCACAAGTCAGTGATTGTAAAGTATTCTGTAACAAGCAATGTTTGTCTCCTATTTTTTTATACCTCTTACACTTATGTCTTTTAGAAAGACAGTGCCTCTGTATGCTTTTTGTATTTTTACTGAGTGATTGTAAATATTTGTTATATTTTTGGTTAAGAGAATGTTTAAAAGTACTGTTTATTATCCAATCTATTAATATGTTGGAATCAATAAACAATCAACATGTATTAATTGTTTTCAGCAGCTGTTTCCTGGCAGCCAGTGGAGGATGGAGCTGAGGTGGTAAAAAGCTGGGGAGAGCCTGTGGAAGTGATGCTCATCCTGGGATCGAAGAGGAGCCACCACTGAGTGATTTTGTTGTGTCTTCACAGTGAAGAGAGGGCAATACAGACATGGGATGTTCAGAGGGCTGGAGCATGTTTTCTGTGAAAATAGGCTCAGACAGGTTGGAGTTACTCTGCCAGAAGAAAAGAAGGATCTGTGGAGACCTTAGAGCCCGTTTCTGTGTCTAAAAGGGCTCCAAGAGAGCTGGAGAGGGACTCTGGACAAAGGAGAATGGCTTTAATCTGAAGTAGGGCAGGATTGGTTTTGGTTTTTAGGAAGAAATTCTCGCCTGTGAGGGTGGTGAGGCCCTGGGACAGGTTGCCCAGAGCAGCTCTGGCTGCCCCATCCATGGAACTGTTCAAGGCTGGGCTGGATGGGGCTTGGAGCAGCCTGGGATAGTGGAAGGTGCCCCTGCCCATGGCAGGACTGGCGGGGTTGGACTAGAAGACCTTGAAAGGTCCCTTCCCACCCAGACCATTCTGTAATTCTATGATCATTTCCCCAGGTCCTGTGGCTGCTGCCTCAACTCAGAAAGAGCCTGAGGCCCTTGGGCAGCATGTGGTGCCTTCTAGACCCTGTGCAACCTGAGAGTGGAACCAGAGTTGAAAATAGTTCTTCCTGTCCCCCCCACCTCCTGTGGCCCACAGCCAATGTGGTGCTGAAGGTGGAGTGAGCAAAGGGAGCAGGAGCTGTGCTGGGCCTCCCTGCACATTTTCCCTCCATTCATGTACTGATAGTACAAAAGCTAAGCTATGTGGGAACTTTATGGGAAAGGACTTTTTTTTCAGGGATGGGACACTTGTGTAATGGGTTCTTTGCTGGCAAGCAGAGTCTACAACTTCTTGTCCTTTGCTCCCCCAGTGCAAATGGCATTTTCTTCCCTGTGCAGCCCCTTTTCCTGGGCTGTACATGGGGATGTGGCTGCACCTCTGCTGCAGGGCAGATTACAGTTGAGTTATATTTTCACCATCTTACTTGCCCCAGTAGGACTTTGCAGTTTTAGAATCACAGGTTCGTAGAAACACAGAATTGTTTAGGTGGAAATGGATCTCATCCAGTTCCAAGCTTCTGCCATGGGCAAGGATACCCTCCACCATTCAGGTTGATCAGAGCCCTGTTCAGCCCCTCTTTGTTCTCAGAACCTTATTCAAAACCAGCCTAGTTTTATTCCCAGGAATCTTTGAATTTCAGCTGTTTCTGGGAGGTGGTAACAGTGTTAATTTTCTTCTCCATTTCTTTTTTTTTTTAACTTCTGGAAAACCTCCATTCTTTTTAAAGAAGGAAAAGGACCAGAGCTGCCACAAGAGGCCAGCATTGCTTGGGGTTTTGTGAGCGGCTATGCAGGCTTTTCAGAGGCTGTGCACGCTGTCTCTGCAGTGCTCAGCCAGGAGGCAGCACCCTGGCAGTGGCACTGGGGAGCACTGACCATGCTCTCCTGTCATGGGCTGTGCTGGGTCCCATGGTAATGGCTTCAGGGACAATGTGGAGCCATGCAGTGCAGGAGGATGTGAACCTTAGCAGGTCATTCTGCATTTAGGACTTTGCAAGGCTGTCTGGTACCTGGTCCCAATTTCTCTTTCATGTGCCTGGATGATCTCGTTTCATCCATGGTACTTATCCTGCCTTGGGGAAGCTGTGTCCTCTTCTCCACTGCTGTCCATCCACTGTGCCAGAGGGAGGCTGGAGTGTTTCTTCCCATGGCAGAAGCATCACCAGCTGGTAGGACAGCGTGGGAAGGCAGCAGGTAGCTCTCAAACTGTGTTGGGAGGTGTAGTGCCAGAACAGCCTGACTACAGCCAGCAATTCCTTGTGTAAAATCAAATGGAAGACAGTGTCATCAGTGAGCAATCCACTTAATGAGTTACTTGGATTTTGGACTTCTCTTTCACTTTCTCTTTTCAGGTGGTGGAAACACAGCATACTATGTGCAGCATCACTTCCCATCCTCACATGTCCAAGCATTTGGATGTGATGAAGCTTCTTGCTTTGACAGAACTTCATATTCCCTGTCTCCTCAAGGGCTTCTGAAGCTACACTCAGTGCATCATAAAGGTGCTGATCTAAACTTGAATATATTCCCTGGAAGGCTTTTTTTGATTTTCTGCTGAAGAGTCAGTATCAATCATATTTTAATGGGAAGAGTTAACAATTGCTTGTTAGACTGCAGTAGTGTTATTTGCTCATGGAGAAGTTGAGAATTGTCCCTCCAAAGTAAATATGAAAAGAGAGATGAATTCTCTCTCCCTCCACCGAAGATTGCTTGCCCAGCAGATGCTGCCTGCTGGAAACATGCTTTCTTTTTGCCATGAGGAAGAAGGCAAGATGTGCAGTGGCAGCAGCAGGGTCACAGCCTGAGGTGTCCCCACCACCTGGGGACTTGCCAGGATGGCTTTGCAGGCAGAGTGTCAGTCAGTGCTTTCAGCACTCATCATATATTAAAAGAGGAGTAAGACCTGTCCCTGCACCATTCTTCCCTCTGGGTTGAATTTCCTGCACTTTTGAGGATGGAGTAAATACATTTCTCCTCATCCAACCTTAATTCAGGAGGAGCACTTCAAATCTGTGGTGTTTGTGCTGTATGCTTTCAGGTTGTGGCATCAGATTTTGTGTTTTGACCCAGAATTTGCAGTATTTTTACCTTTCCTGGAGATACAGGTCCTGGGGGCACGTGAAGAGCTGATGACATTTGGGGTTGCGGGGGAGGGGTATGTGTGCTACAAAAACCTTGAAAACACAAACTATAAGAAGAATTATTAAAAAAAAAAAATAAAACACACCACAAAATAGCGTGAAGGAAATGAAGACCCATATTGATTTAACCTGCCCCTGGCTCTCATCAGCACTGAGCTCCTGATGCTGAATTCCCTGAATTCCCACAGCCCATCAATAGAAAAGCGCAATGTCTTTCCCCGAGGTACTGCCCTGAAGACTTTTACTTGTCTGAGAGATTCAACACTCCTGGAAATGAAGGAAGAACCAAGTTGTTTTTACAAGATGAATGTTAAATGGGCTCCACAAAGATTTCTGTTCACTCCCCTGAACTTGTGAGAGGAGGAGGATAATTAGAGGTGTCACAATGCTCAAGTCAGTCTTGGTTTGGGAAAGAGGGAGAAATATGGTAATAATTGAAGTTCCAATGTAGATAGAGTTGCATTTAACAACAATAAAGGTGAAGGTTATAATTGTATGAGCAATTTCAAACCTCACAACATATTTTTTTATGCTCAAACATCTGTTTTAGGATCAGAGCAGAGTGTCATATAACTGGCTTATTTTTATATCTATCAGGCACCATCAAGTTTATTATAAATTCAAACTCATTTATGTAAACACAACATGGGTTGGACAACTCCACAGAGCGATGATCCTGGGAACAGTGTGTTTGGAGCAGCAGAACTCCAGCTGGGACATGGCCCTTGCAGGAAGGTGACAGTGTTTTACGTAGGAAAAACTCTGCCAGGATATCAGGGGTTGATGGAGACATGCATGATCTGCTTGCCCAGGATTGTGAGCACACCTTGTCTTCAACTCAGTGTATTGTATTTTTGGGTAAATACAGCACTAATGCTTGGCTGCAATGTGATGGCTCATGGGGCATTAAACATGTAGCACAGCCCTGGAGCTGTGGGGTGTGTTTTATTTGCAGGATTTATTATTCCACGCAAAGGGAATGCTGTGTGGCACCATGCTGATTCACAAGGGGCAGTGACACTGCTGGAGAACCCACTGTTGACCAGCAGAGCTGGGGAGGGCTAGAAATGTGCTGGGTTAATTTTTTAAAATCTGAGCTGTTATTTCACAGATGGCTGAACTGGCAGATCAAGAAGTTCAGTGCTACTGTTTGTGTGCCAGTGGTTTGGCAACAGGAGTTTATACAAGTAAAGCAAACACGAATGACTCGGAGGTGTCATTTTATACATTTCATCTAGTCCTGTCAAACAAGCAAACAAGCAAGGGGACACCCCACAGTGCCTGTTAGCCCAGATCTGCCTGTGCTGCTGCCTCTGACTTTAGTTTTGGGTTGTTGTGTCCTGTGAGCAGCCATGTGCTGGGCAGGGGTTCCCATTCTGTCACTGCTGGCTGCCAGGACTGTGTGAAGGGAGTGTCAATAGCCAGCCAGGCTTTTTACTGATCAAATGATGTGTGGCCAGCTTGAATTCTTCAGATCAATAACTCAGTGACAGCTTGAGGGCTTGGAAATAGCATTAAGCCCGACACCACTGTTTTGTGTATTGCAAGTGATCGAAGAACACCAGGGCCTGAATTGCAGAGCTCCATCACTCTGTCAGGGCTATAAGCATGAATATAAAGTCCTGTGGAAGAACGTGTGGACTCTTTAAAAGGTGAAGAGAAAATGCTGAACACTTGGACTTGCCCTGTCCTGGGGAATGGACATGGGAGCTGAGACCAATTTCCACCAAAGTGCTATATCTGGTCACTTTGCCCATCCAAGAGCTGGAGGAAGGACAGGAATGTAAAATGTTTCGGGATGGAAGGGACTTTACAGATCAGCAAGTTCCAACCACCTGCAATGGGCAGGGACACTTCCAGTCCAATAGGAATTGAGGTTTCTTAACTCCCAGAGAAAGAAATCTTGGATAGAGGATGCAATCCTTGTACATTGCAGTATCTGTTGTGAGCAGTGGGGAATTTGCTTGCCTTATGGGCAGGATCCACAGGAAATTCCTTTTCTACTTAGGCTGATAATATCTGCTATGCAACAGAATACTGTTTAATCTCTATCTGGGATTTTTTTCATTTCCCAGAAGAAACACTTTTTTTGCTCATGTTCCTGAAATCCATCTGTGTGGTGAGTCAAGTGCAAAGACCCTGTAGCACAAAGCTGATGTGGAGTTTACAGGGGTGTTCTTCATTCTTTTATTCCAGGTCTTGCAATTAATCTAGTATAGCTGGTTCTTAAGTGCTGCCTCTTCTGAAAGATATTTAAAGAAATGTAAATTCTGAACATTCTCTCCAAATAACAAATAAAACTGTTGTACATGGAACGGTTAAATTTTTGTTGCAGCCTAGAGTTCCTCTCCTTCCTTATGCATTTTAGTTATTCTGATTGCTGTTCTTTTAAAGCATCAAATTTTTGTCTTTGGGAAGCAAATGCCTAGGGAGGAATTTTAATATTGCTTTTTCTAATTGCTGGGAAGTGAAAGTTAAGCATGATAATCAGGCACTGAGTAGAGCTGGCAGATGACAGTCATTACAGACAGAAAAGTCAGGCATCACTTGTGAGAAGGTTTAGTGTAGCAGTAGTAAAACCAGCACCATGTCATTAGAGTCTTTATAGAAAAAGCATTTTGGAAGCTAGCTCTGAATCCCAGTGAAGTCTGTGCAAACACTCCTGCTGCCTTTTAAAGCCTGAATAAAATCCAAGATGATTGCTAAGCCACTTGTAAGGTCAGAGGAAACTCCCTGTTTGGGCTTATCCATGTAAAAGGAATAAGAAAACACTCGACCAAAAGGCCAAACTAACCCTGATGCCTGAAGAAACAGCACAATAAGAGCCTTCATAAAAAGGGAAGTTTGGGTAGTGAAATGGTGATGGAGCAGTCTGTTATCCCCACGGAATGTGAGTGTCTCTACAGAGCTCAGCAGTAGAAATTTCTCTGTTGAGATGTTGACTTATGTCCTTGTCGTTTTGTCTTCAAGCTCTATCTAAATGTATATCTCTATAATTCAACACATATGTATCTGTTTGACATCTTGCAGCCTTTTAATAGATTTCATTTGCCTGTGAACAAAGGTTTTCCCACCCCTACCATCAGCTGCCTTTGCTGACTAATCAAGATGGACCCTTGTCCTGCTCTCATAGCTGGAGGGGATTTGTGCAGCTCTGTGGGGTTTTGTCATTCATTTGGATGCTTTGCCAGTGTGTTGTGCACCTGTACAATGTCAAGTATGTATTGCCCACAGCAGCATTAAATAGACTTTCTGATGTCAATGGAAAGTCAGTAATTCAAAATCTTAATTGCAGGACATGTCTGGGTCCTGGCTCATGGATTATATTTTCTGTGTCAAGTAACCTCAGATATTTGGGACTACAAAACTAGAATATTGTTTTCTCTGTGGCTCTAGGAAAGAAAAATAACATTTTGAGATGCAGTGGTATAGAGTAATGTTCATTTTTCTTTTCTGGAAAAAGAGTTGTAAGGTGGCTCCTTTGCTCAGCACAGTGAAACATTTACCAAATTGTTCCAGTAAGTCAGTTTTGTAGAATAAAAGGAAAAGCACTGGAGAATTCTCATTTGTAAAAACAGAAAGGAAAAGGTGAAAATACTGACTAAAATCTACATTCGTCCTTATGAGAGGAATGCAAAATATCCTGGTGTAGCATGTTGTGTGGGGGAAGGTAACCCTTTTATATAGTTGATTATTGAGCTAATACTATCCTTAATCAGTCTACAATTGAATGTAGAACTAGCTGAGGCTCAAATTCTCTCCTCTGATTAATCCTGGTAATTTGTCAAACTGGGGTTGGAAATCAGCAATTTTAAATCCCCTAAAGCTGTTTTCTTGCATGGAGGAAGGAGGGGCAGGAGTGCTGGTGGCATCTGCCCTTTTGGTTTACAGCTGGAATGTCAGTTAAGTGAGACCCTAGGGCAAAACTGTAAATATAAGGTATAAGTATGGATGCAGCTGGGCATGTCAGGGACAACAAAGAGCAGAGCCCTGACCTCCAGGATTAACGTTCTTTCATTTGCATATGTACTAAATCCAGAATCTATAGTGGTTCTAAAAAATAGTAAGACTTTTAGAGACAGCAATAACCAGAGCTAAATCCAGCTGTTGATGTGGCCTGTGGTTTTGGGCTCTTAATATTCAGCCATGACGCTGGCAGAGCTGCTCAGACCAAAAGATGGCACTATTTTTCTATTTCACTGCAAAGGAAATTCCTCTCTAAATCAGATTCATTCACTGTCAAACCTCTCTCAAAACCACTATTTTTCTGAGGCTTTACGTACAGCAAAGTCTATTATTGTGAAAGCCAAATTGCTGCTGAAAAAGGACTTTAGCTAAAAAAAAATGTATCTATAAAATAATAACATATCACCCTGATGAAAGATAACGGAGGAGGACTTTTTCTCAATTATTAATGGCCAGTGTTTGTTATATTGTTGTGTTGAGTCCAAGAAGCCTTGATTGCGAGAGGCAGCTTTTCAACACGAATGATACTTCAACCAGCATTTTATAAATTTTGCAAGAAAAAAAAAGATCCCTGGAATATTTAAAGTCCCGGTTAATATTTAAGAAAGGAAGCTGCAGGCTGTTGGACAGGGATCAGACATGGGATCAGATGGCAGTGCTACCATCCCAGAGGACAGGAGAGAAAAGCTCAGGGTGCATTCAGGGGCTCCTCCAGTGGGAGCACACCCAGCACAGCCCTGAGAGCCCTTGGCTTAAAGCAATTCAAAAATATCTGACAGACTCTAGGTCTTGCTGCAGCTGAAGGTCTCAGATCACTATAAAAGGTTCCTTCCTGTCAGCAAAAGGCAGGAGTCTGCCCCAGGGTCCCACAGCACCTCACCTCTGGTTATCCAGCTGGATGAATTATTTTGGGTCAGCCTAGGATTTAGACACTCGAGCATGATGTGTTACTTGTCTTTGATGCTACACTTTGGCTGCCCTTCTTCTTCCCAGGAAAAGCATCACAGCATGTTGTCTGTCTGGAGGAGGGTCCTATGAGTGTCTGGGGGACACTGGATGTTCTGGTTGCCTGGATTCTCTGGAGAAGCAGCTGTGGGTTTCCTCAGTGTGGCTGGGATAACCAATGGCAGTATTTCTGTCTCATATAAAGTCCCTACAACTGCCTGATCCAGCCCAAGAAATGAAAATTTAAAGCAGAAGGGAGTAGCGACACTGGGTTGAGTGATCCAAAGAGACTCCTGTTCCCTGGTGAGGTCACTTAGCCCAGCTGCTTAATTGGAGGTGATAATGTGGCATACGTTTCATCTGGCACTGTCTATATGGCAGCTCATCAAATAGGCTGAAAAGCTCAAGAATAGCAGAACAGCAGACCCCAGCAAAGGCAAAGGAATGAAAACAAAGTTCATTTCATTAAGAAAATGCAGGAATAAAGCAATAGAGCTTTTCAGACCAGCCTCATTAAAAGTCTAGGCAAATTAGTGACATTAGGGTTTATTAAATATTATTAAGCCGAGGACAAAAACCCTTCCTGCAGAATGCTGACAGCAATGGCAAAAAAAAAAAAATACTGAGAAAAACTGTCTTTTCAGTTAAATGCTGCCCTGTAATGTAATCCTGAGATCTTTTGGTTTTAGCTTTTTAAAACATTAGAACATTTACTAAACATAAATCTGGAATTGAAGTGTCCATGTTGAACTTGAACATTTCAGCCAAACATCTTGGGGGTTCTCATAAGTTCAGAGAAACACCAGCCAGTGAAAATATTTTCCAAGAGTCCATTTGTGGGGAAGAGTGTCACAGATTTTTCTTTTTCTGTTTTCTTTTCTTGAAAGCTAATTTGCAGTGGTGCATGTGCGAGTGCATGCACATGGATTTCATTAATTAAAATTAAGAATGTACAAATCTGCCTCAGTGGAGACTGTGGAGTAGGGAAAGGGAAGATAATCACACTTAGCATTTCCTACTTTCCATGCTCAGGATTCTCTGCACACAAGCGCTGCGTGCCAGCCCCTGATTAGGATGCAGAGCTCCTTCTGCCCATCTCCTCTCTCTAAACTGTGGCACACACTGCAAGGAAGATAAAACAGAAATAAAGATCCCTTGACCAGCTGATCATAATGCAAACTCAGAGCTGTTTGGCACAGACCCATTGTCATCAATTAGAAAAGACAGAAGGGGTTTGAGTTGCAGACACAGATATTTCCTAGGAGGAAACTAGGTATCGTGAGATTGGTTTTGGGCACAGAGAACAAATTCGGTGTGAAATAAGTGAGATTAATACATGAGAAATTTAATCATTTTTAGCTGATTCTGATTGACAATGCCTGCTGATGTGCTGGAGTGGAAAGGCAGTGGAGGGTTTATGGTTAAAGAGACCCTGAGTAAGTAAAGATTATTTTTATGTTTGCCACACAAGAACATAATTTCTGCTGAAGACTTGGACAGGGTTTTCTTAGAGCTGACTCACACATGAAGCTGCAGTGGGATTTTCAGATCTTGTGCCCCACTGGAGTCACCTTCTGTACGGCCCAGTGCAAGAGAGGAAGTCTGTGCTGGCTGGCAGGAGTGTGAAGTAGCAGGTCAAGGATAGAAAACAAAGCCAATGTTCTGCTCCATCTTGACTGGCAAAAAGCTGTCTGCTTGCCTGTGGATAAAGTGTAAGGATTGAGCCAAGAGAATAACATGTCATCAAACCACAGAACACATTAAAGAGCAAACAGGTGTTCTGAGCAACCCTCCATGGCAGGAGGGTTGGAATCAGGGGGTCTTTAAGGTCCCTTCCAACCAAAACCATTCTGTCATTCTGTGATTCTGTGAGTGATGGACCTGCTGTGGCTGATGATCTATGTGTGCAATGTGCATCCTCAAGGATTTCTATTTTACAGGGTTAGTGGCCTCTCTGATCCCCTCCTGTAGAGATGGATTACTGCGGGATACGGGCCACACTCATGTTCTCCCACTTTGTCCCCAAGCCATGTGATCAGAGGACCAGCTGGACACACAGACTGTGCTGGACATACACACTGCGCATCAGCACACAGCTGAGAGCAGGGGCTGGAATGTGACAGAAATATTGTTTGTGCTGCTGGCTCTTACCAAGCCCAGATGAATTCTTACAGAGGTTTACAAAAATAGCCTCGTTTGCATTCATTTCAAATCCCATGAGATGCCTGTCTTCATTTTTAGGCACCTAAATACTTCTGCAAAACTCCCTCTTAATGCTACATGAGCTGGGGACTGATATGGCACATCAAACTTCAGCTAAAACAGGAGTTCCTAGATCTGAGCAGTTTCTGAAATGAGAAGCAGAACTTCTCAAACATGCTGAGGTCAAAATTGCTAGTAAGAAAGTAATTTCTGGAGATATGCAGATTTTTTAATGTTTTAATGTATTTTTAAGGGCTTTTGTTGCAGTTGCTTTTTTCATTTATGTTAAAGCAAGAGGCAGAAGACAGTAACAGTAACACATTGGGAATTGTTTGGGTCAAATAATTTCACCCTTTTGTTAAGTGTTGCTTTAGGAATATTATCACATCCATTGGTTATATTAGCAATCTGTTTATCCAGGTAACTGAGAGGCAAATATAGTCTGCCTGCTTCTCAGGAAGACAAAGAGAATGAGAGTGTTTATATGATCCTGCATAGAAATGACTTATTTATTTTACTATTACAGAAATGCAAAAGAGAGCTTGGACATATAGCTGTAAAACACTTGTCATCATGAAATAATGCCTGCTTTCTGTGCCTGTTGGTAATGCCAATCCAGATGGGATCCAATGGCACCATGCCCAAATCCTGATACCCAAATCCTGTGTTGGCCCTGGGGTTGTGAGGATGCTTGAGTGTGTGCAAGGGCAGCTGTTCAGGGCTTGCTACCTCCTTAATTCTGGGGGGTGAAAGAGAAGGTGGATTTTTTTTCTTGTCTTGAACAACATTGCAGTGGCTTTTCTCAGAGGTCTGAGAGGTTGAGGTCTGCTGGGCCACAGAGCTGGTTGTCCTTAGGCCAGGTAATTCCCTTGGCATCTCAGCTCTGGTGAATGCAACAGCAGTGCAGAGAGACCTCTGCCCTTTACTTGTTTCTGAATATTTTGGATGTTGCTGGAAGCAATGTAAAATGTGCTATTAAGTTTGTACTGCCCCCACCCCCACTATCCACTCTCCCCCCAGAAAAACCTCTCTAAGAATGAAAAATTGCTTAGAATCTGCTGTCAAAACTGTAATGCTACAATTCCACTGCTGCAATTACAGGGATCGTGCATGAGTGATAAGACTTTTACATACATGAGAAAAAAGAAAAAGGTCTCTTAAAATACAATTTAGTTTTACGTCGTGATTATGTGGAGCCAGGATGATGCATCACAGAAATATCCCTATGCTCAAGTGGAAATTGATTGAACATTTGTTTTTATCCAGAAGTGGTGCCTTGAGCAATTCTACAGAATATTCAGAATTGACTAGAATTATATTAGTCACATTTTTATTGTAAAGACAGTAATTTATGCAGGTGATTTAGAAGATTTTGATTTTCATCTCTGAAGAGCTGAAGGGTCAAAATATAAATAAAAGTAGCACATGGCAGTGCTGAACATCCAGGCTATATAAGTACTAATATTTAGTTATTAATGATCATGTTTTAGTAAACCCTTAAACAGTGTTGTGTGGAGTGGAGAGTCTGTAAACCTGGAAAAAGAGGAAATGAAGTAATTGATAGTATGGAGAAATTAATAAATATTAATTAATTAATTAAAATATTAATTCTTTTAAAAATCATCCTGGGAGCATGAGCCACAATGGGGCCTCACAACTTATCATAAAAGCAGAGACATCATCGCTTTTTGCAGCATAGTCTGAAAGAGTCAAACCAGCTTTTTACTCCCTGGAAAGTAAAATGTCCCACGCATTTTAAGAGTTGCTGTTTACAAAGAACTTAAAACAGTTTGTTTGTTTCTCTTTGTTTTAGGGTTTTGTTGTTTTTGGTTTGTTTAGTGTCTTTGCAAAGAACTTCATATGAAAGGCACTGATTATCGTACACAGGATCATTATTCTGCAAACCACTGTGTAAAAGATGCAAATTGCCTTTTGTCTGGAACAAAGCAGGTTGTACTTGCCAGTTACACCTGCTGACTCCTGAGACTGAACCTGGAGATCCCTGCCCATAATAAAACACAATAATCCCAGACAAGAGGTGTTACATATAAACCTGCATTTCTTGCACTGTATGGAATGGCATAAAGACTTGATAGCCTTAAAGACTACTTCTTTGATTTTTCTCCAAGACTTGAAAATAACAGTTTTATAGAGTCGTAGACTCACAGAATGGTTTGGGTTAGAAGGAACCTTAAAGAGGATCTCTCCAGCCCCTGCTGTGGGCAGGGACACCTTCCACTACGCCCATCCCACGACCCATAAACTCATTTTGGGTGTCCTCTTCTGGGCACCACTGACACAAACATATGAAGACAAGGACATCTCAAAAGCACAAACTGCTTACTGACAGTATTGGATTGCTGGGTAGTCATTTGCTTAGGGCAATTACCACTAATTATTTAACAGAATTGGGAAAGCAGAAAAAGAATCCATAAAGGGTACGAGGGACACATTACTTTGTGACAATGGGATTTTACAAGAGACAAAAAGCACTCCATTCTAAATGTGTCTGAGATGTACAAAAACAGATACAGATTTTTGTTACTTGTGATACTTAATGAAAAAAAACCCAAATACTTCCTTGTATTGAGCATAAGATTACATTTTGGCTGATATCTATTTATGGAGGAAGATCTTCTTGATAATTTAGAGAGTATATAAAGTGCATCTGATTTTACTCCCCCAGATACACACATGAGATTCTGTCTAAGCTAAAATTAGCTGAGTGGTTCTTCGTCTAGACCATCTGTAGATGTAATTTTATCTTGCAGAGTACATGCATATGCAACTGTAGCATATAATGACTTGAGCCTCTTGTCCCCTCTGAGGGACAGGAAGGAGAAGATGCTCCATCTCCTATCTATGGGTTGGTTTTCCCTCTCTCTTAGTCAGGGCTTCTACTTTCTACCCCAGCTATCATCCTTGCCAAATGAACTGAAGTCAGACTTATGGCGGAATTGTGACTTTCTTTTATTGTCCCTGTCCTTTTCATCTGTAAAAGGAGTGTAATGAAACCCATTTACATCACACAGCTGCTGTGAGCTTATTAAATTAAAAGTGGTTTTGGACTGTAAGTTGAAAGGATATCCAAGTCCTAACAGGTATTAGCTCTGGTCTTTACTCAATTTCTGTAATTATTTAAGATGGCAACTGTATTTGGGGAAGAGTTTGATCATATGAAGCTACAAGAGCAGGAGTGGCTGAGCTGGCCCAGCACAAGCCCTCCCCAGTTTGTGGCTCTGCCCCAGACCTGAGAGCCCACAGGAGTGGCTGAGTTGTTCCCTCCACACCTTGAGTCCTGCTTGTGCTTTGCCTGGGGGTTCTCCAGGGGGTTGTGGGTCACTTCTGGCCTCTGCTGTTCCCCATTCCTTCTCCCACGGAAGGCTGTGATCTCTTACTGTTCCCCTTTCTTACCAATGGATATTGTGAGACCCACTTTGTGGTTTTTGACAGCTTCTTGCTGCACAGCTGGTGCCACTGCAGAGCTAAGCAAAGTCAGAATGGGTTATTTTGCTATTAGAGCAAACCATGGATTATTGATTGCTTTCTTATATGTCATTCCAGCTGTCCTAAAATCCTGGAATGATTTTTTATTGGAAGGTGCCTTCAAGATCATACAGCTCCAACCCCTCTGTAATGGGCACTGACACCTTCCACTGGAGCAGATTGCCCAGAGATCTATCTTCAGAGAAACAGGAGGCTCTAGTAATTATAATACAGTAGTAATTAATAACAATAACAATGTAATATTTTCTGCTAAACTATATCCTAATTACTTTCAAAAGTTTGTAAACGAGTATTAATTACAGCTTTTTAAAAACACATTTTTATAATTGGAATTCTCCCACCAACAGTTCACTTTTTTTGAGTCCATTAGGAGAACAAGAAAAATCTCCTGGTTTAGTCATGTTGGTAGACAATGGAATGAAGCCAGTGGATGGCAATGTGTGAGGGAAACTGATCCCTGGAGAAATGTTTGCTTTTTGCCAAGATAGAAAATGCTGTTGGATGAGGTGTCTGTGGGCACTGTATGTACAGGCATTTTGCATGAACCTGGCCAAACTTTGTTTACTGAGCACTGCTTTAAATGCAGTTATAGATCTGAACTGATGTGCATCAGCTCTGGACAAAACCCTCTAATAACGATGACAATCTTATATTTATTACCTACAAGTCTTCCATTCAAATGGACCCCAAATTGTGTTGATTCAACATACGAAGTCTTTAATCTACAGAATTACAGCTAACAAGACCTTGGATTGCATTGAAGTCATAATATTGTCCTGTGAATCATCTTTGCACCTTGTACTTTGGACAGCCTGAGTGCAGTGAAGGCACATGGATTGTCTGGAGTAAGAGAGTGACACCACCTAACAAAGGAAAACAAAGGAAAAGAGCAATGCAATGAGCTGGTCTAAACAGGGGGCATCTCTTCTGTGACTATTAACTAAGTAAGGTTGTTGGCTTGATTGAGAAATCCTTGATAGAGGGATTTAACCAGATTTGATTTCTTAGTTTGAAAACTGGGAGTTTTAAAATTCTGTACTTAAATATTTAATCCAATCACTTGATATCATGTGTTTCCTAGGTAGCTGTCTTGGGTTGCAACATGGGATATGACCAAAAGTATCTATTTTATAACCATCTGTTGAGACCAGGTGGGGCAGTGATCGTTATCTCCATGGGAGATATTCTGCTAATGGGCCATCCATTGAAACCAGGTGGGGCAGTGTTCTTTAGCTACATGGGATATCCTCAGTTAATGGGTCATATTTTATAAACCAGGTGGGGCAGTGTTCTTTATCTTTTCACAACCCATCCTCCCTCCAGAAAGTTCTCTTCTGCTAATGGCTATTGAGTCCCACTACGTGACTGATAAAATTTCTTCATCCCATTGGAAGATGCTCCAGCCAGGGGGAAGAGCCAAGCTTTTCCTACCAAGATAAAAACTGAGATTTTGGGATGCAAGCAGCCCTTTTTCCCCTGGACTCCAGAGGAAAACCAGACTTTTCTACATCATCACTGGATCTTCAGAGGGAAACTGCCCCTTGTCCAGGACCACTGCTTCAACTGAAGCACATCTGTCACTGCAGGAGGATGCAGCCACCATTGAATGGCACTGCTGCCAACACCCTGACTGACTGGCAGGGTGTCAGGTTGCATTCTGACTTTGTCAGTGTTTGGGGTTTGTTTCTTTGTAGTACTGTATTTCTACTTCAATTTTCCTAGTAAAGAACTGTTATTCCTAATTTTCATATCTTTGCCTGAGAGCCCCTTGATTTCAAAATTACAATAATTTGGAGGGAGGGGGGTTTATATTCTCCATTTCAAAGAGAGGCTCCTGCCTTTCTTAACAGACGCCTGTCCTCCAAACTAGGACAGTAGCACAATCAGATGCTGTTGATAGTCAGCACATTGTCAGAGTGCTGTTATTTCCTTCAGAAGGTTATGCAAAACAGCTATGTTACCAAAATTAAGAAAGCTGAAATATTAAATTGCGGGGATTGGACTCAGCTCCCTGAGAACGAGACTCTGAAACGCCTTTTATAATCTCCTGCTTCACTTTCTTCATATTGACTCACATCATTATGTGAATGCTATAAATTGCAACAAAATAAATTAAAGGGCTATTGAGTCTCATAAAAATATGTAGCCATTGTTTCTCTGCTGAGACTGTATTTCTGCTCTGCTTGCTTTGGGCCAGGGCAGAGAGGAGTGCACAGCACTGGCAGCACTGGGTACCACCTGCCCATGGTGCCAGGGCTCAGGTGACAAACATCCTGCTCACATCCTCTGAGCTGAGAATGCACAACTGGGGAGGGGGCTTGTGCTGGGTGCCAGGGAGTCTGGAGAGGTATGTTTAATAAAGGCATGGAGTGACACGACAAGGGGGAATGGCTGCAGACTTAGACTTTATGTTTAGATTGGATATTAGGAAGAAATTCTTCCTTGTAAGAGTGGTGAGACCCTGGTACAGGATGCCCAGAGAAGCTGTGCTTGCCTCATCTCTGGAAAGATTCAAAACCATGCTGGAGGTGCTTGGAGCAACCTGGTTCAGTGAAAGACATCCCTGCCCATGGCAGGGGGCTGGAAATAAAGAAGCTTTAATGTGCCTTCCAACCCAAATCAGTCTGTGATTCTGTGATTTCTAGCCCTGCTCCAAAATCTGACCATGCAATCTCTCCTCTTCTAACCATGAAACTGCATTTCAAAGAAAGGACCTGAAACATCTGCCTGCAGGCTGCAAGACAAGCTGTTAGGAGACATAACTGGATAGAAAATGTGGATTAAGAAGTAAATCTTTACTATTTGTATTTCCTGGACAGTCGCATCCTGACTGTGCTTAGGGTTTTTTTCTGTTCCCTTCTTTGTAGTACCTTTGTCACAGAAAGCCTTGATTAATTTCTTAGTTTATTAGGTTTTTGGGGTTTTTTTTCATTATGCTAGGGCAAACTCTACCCAGAAAAAAGGAGGGCTCTGCAGGATACTGTGCAGTGTTCAGGATTTATTTCGCTTTGGGGAGAATTCCTGTAGCTAAAAACTTCACTGCTAGGCTGGGAAGGCTAACGTCTTTTCCTGCAGACTACAAAGACTACATCGCAATGACATAAAAGTGATGCAGCAAATCACTGCAGTGCTCTGCAGTGCCGAACTGGTGCCATTTTTCTGAGCAAGTAAGGCTTGGATGGACCTGGCTGGTACCTGTGCTCAACAATATCCCCAGGCAAATTCTTCTATTCAGTCTTACTGTGCAAAGAAAGGAAGTCTGCTTTGTCAATATGGAGGTCATGGTACACTAGGAAATACCACCCAAAAAAGGCAATAAAAATTAGATGAAGGGAGGTTTATATAAAATATGTCCGTGCCTCTAACCCAATAAACAAGTAATGTCATTCTAAGAGTGCTACATTGAAGGAATTTTACTTGAACAAGATTTAATGTAAAACTGGTGTATTTGCATTGTTGTAATCAACCTTATCTTATTTGGATTCAGCAAGACAGTGTGAGTGTCTGAAGCTTGACCCATCTGAAGGGTAGCTTAGGAGAAAGTGCAATTGCAATAAAAATAATTCACTTTGGTGCCATCCACTATAGCCCTTTTGATATCACATAAACTCAAATGTACCATGCTATTTCTCTCCATTTTAAACTGCTCTCCCAGGGAAAGTGAATGGAATAGCACCATCAGGCCATATGCTGTGGAAACCATGGAGGGCATGAAATTGCAGATGTACCGACACGTGCTGGATTTTTCTGGCTGTTAAGTTCATGTGATAAAACACAGCTCATTCCTCTACCTCTGTGTGATATGCATTGAGAAGGTTTTACTAACATAACTTCTTTGTGGGATGCAATACCATCTGAAGTGAGGAAGGAGAGTTCTCCCTGGGTGTTTTGTTGTGCTGGTGCTTGTCCTTCCTCATCTGCTGCTGAAACACGGAGAAAAAGAGCCAGTCCCACTTGACAGGCAGCCGTCCTTGGCTCAATAACTTCAGCATGATTATTTCTGAAGTCCTAGTGTTGCAGATCTGGCAGAAGTTTATGGGAATGGTGAGTGCTTCAGACAAAAAATGCAGCTCTTTTAAAGCATTGTAGTGTCCTTGCTTATCCCACATGGTCCTGTTCTGTGACAAAATTCTGGAGGTGTTAGCTCAGTTACTGTTATGGAAAGAGAATGGAGAGCTCAAGCCCTGAGCTGGTGTTTGTACCAGAACCCTTTATCCATCCACATTTGGATTTAGTTTAAAAAAGGAGGAGTTCACCGCAGACCTTCCTGCAGAGTACCCAAGTTACCACCATTGAGGCACTAATTTTAGAAAAATTAAGATTTT
The DNA here is from genome assembly GCA_009812075.1 of Sialia sialis. Lineage (NCBI taxonomy): Eukaryota > Metazoa > Chordata > Aves > Passeriformes > Turdidae > Sialia > Sialia sialis. The sequence continues at coordinate 2,681,808 of VRYO01002774.1, forward strand.
AGTTGAAAATAGATTTATTGGAATTAATTTAAGCAGATATATAGGTTTTGCTGGAAATAAATAAGAATTAGTAGTTAGTTAAAAGAAGCTGGACTTGAGATGGTTATCCCAGATTTAAATAACTAATTGCTTGTCACTTTGGAGCTCTCCCAGAGCTCATTTGTATTGTCATCTATGGATGCGTTAAAAGTTCAGAGCAAGGAAGACTCGCCTTACTTCCTCTTTTTACGACCCCTCCCCATAAAGAAGACCACTGACCCAATTCAGGGAACAAACCATGCATGCTTAACAGCTAATAGCATTCAAGCTAATTGCTATAGAAAGCAGGGAATGGGAGTGTTTGTGTTATGAATATGCGTTACAAGTGCATGACATTTTGTTGGCTTTTCACAACTATTGGGATAAATGCTATATGTATAAGGTTAAAATAGCTTTTCTGTATGAATATAGGTCTTTTTTTTCTTCTAATAACAAAAGTGAGACATAAGTTTTTTTAAGATAGTATGCTTAAACTACCCTCTTAGTTGAGATAACAGTGAACGTGTGAGGAAACCCTGCAGCTGACACGACAATTACCAACACTCACCAGATGCAAAAGGCCAGGACCACCACCCAAATTAAAAAAGTAGTAAGAAGAGGATTAAAACCACAAGCCAAGAAACACGCATGCTCGAAAAAGGAGGACCCAAGGAGTGGCCATGCTAAACAGTTCCCAGAAGATGTTTGACTATATGAGGGACTATGAATATGCAACAGGTTGACATATTGTAAAGTGTATTTAAAGGGGCTTTCCCGAAGCAGCCATGGGCTCTTGGCAGCTTACCAAGCACCCAGCCGTTTTAACCCTTTGCTTTATATGTGTCTTCTATTGTCATTTATTAAACCCTTTAAGTTTACCAGGACAGTGAAAAGTGTTTTTCACAATATGTAAACATTTAAAAATTTGTAAATAAATAAACTCTGGAATTGCTTGTAACTTTGCAGTACGTATTAGGGGACTACCCCATTCAGCTGCCCGGTGCTGAATTAAACATGCACTTTCTAATTCTAAACTGCTAGAGAGTCTTTTGTCTGTCACAGTTGAGTATCAATATTAGATCAATACCTATATTTTAATAAATCACCATGACCTGGTTTCCCTCCTTCCCTCCCTCCCATCCTCCCTCCTTCCCTAAAGGTTAGTGGATGGATTTTGGGCCTATGCTGGAGTGAGAGGACTCTGAATTCTGGGCACCCTGAATTTTACTGATAAGGAATCTCAAATGAATTTTCCCCAAGTTATGAAATGCATGGCACCTCTAAGGCTATTGTCCCGTCTGGCAGAACATCCATAATTCCCACTCTGTGTTGTACAAGCCTCCATTAAGCAGTGTAAAATTGGTCTATTTATAACTCATTTTAGGGTCTAAATCTCAGGATGAAGTTGAAATGACTAGAGCTTCCTGGAAGGCAGCCAGGATTTGTCTTGCCCTTTTCTTTTTCCTCTGGAAGAATAAACCCCTCAATTAGGACAGAAAAAGTAAGGTAGAGTTGCGGGGGGGGCAGGGGTAGGTGAGATGGTGGGCAGGGTGGGGAAGAAACAAACTAGAGCTAGAGGTGGACCAATGCTGTTCCTGGGCCTCTTTTTGAAGGTTTTACAGATAAGAGGTTGCCTTGGGTCCTGGCATGGAGGGAAATGTCTCAAAGGATGATTTTGGGATTTGGTAATCCAAAGCCCTTTCTAATCAGGCTTGGTATTCCTACTCCAAACTGTACATTGACCTCCCTTCTCTTAGTGTTAATTTTTTTTCCCCAATTTCACATGTTATTAATTATTGCTAAAATGAGGTGTGAGAGCAGAGGTCCATGTGTGCTGTTTGACAGCAAATTCCAGGTTAAGCTGAAAGCAATTTCCAAACTCAAGGAGCTTCCAAATACAGCAGCGATTCAGTTTCTTAGGTTTGCAATAATTTCAGTTTAGTTTTTCACTGTAGACAGCTTCCATCAGCTGATTTTCTAACCAGGCTCTGCCCTCCAAACCCTGAAAAACATGTATTACACCTCAAGACCCTTCCTCTCCCTACTTCAGCATTTGCATTTAGTGCAATTCTCTCTGGAGTTACTCATTTGCCTGAATAAAACCTTCTCTCATCAAGATTTCCTTCTGCTTCATTCTGCCAGTGGCAACACAATGTTTGTAAGGTAATTGCAGCTTCTGTGACCTGTGATGTGAAAAAGGCAATGGCAGCATTGTGGAATGAAACTAAGAGGATGAATTGGGCACTGAGAAGAGAAACTGTACCTGCTTGCAGACAGTCAAGTATCCAAGAAAGGATAAAAATGAAAAAAATGGGAGTTTAATAATCTGGTAGTGTGGGCAATATGGAGGTGAGCCTCTGTCCTCTGCTGCAGGTTCAGTCTGGGCACCACCAGTGTCCCTGCCTCCCTGGCTGCTGCCATGTCAAAGGCCACCACAGACATGTCCCCTCTGAGTGGTTGACTCTGTTGATGCTTCTAAAAGAAAGCAGACCCTGGGATGACTGGCATCTCTATAAGGGACTTGTGAATTTTCCAAAATACTCCATCTTGCTTCTGACAACAGCATCACTTCATATAACTTTGCTTGCTTTACTGTAGCTTTTCTATAAGTTTTGGGATGAAATGGGCCCCAGATGTCCCCTGATCAAGTATGCCTTTCCTCCACTTTGGGTCACAAGCTGTGAATGTCACATCCTTATGCTGCAAGGTGATAAATCACTGCTGCCTTCTGACCATGAAGATGGTGGAAGGCATGGTTAGCATCCTGTTATTGCTGGCTGCAACCTGCTGGCAGCAGATTTTTGGCATGTTGAAGGAAGCAAGCTTTGTAATGGATTAATGCCCCCTTGTTCATAAGCTTAACATTAAAGACATGCTTAATAAACTTTTTTTCCCAAAGTGGGGCCTGCAGCGAGTGACTGAGAGCTGGACTTTTCTAGGCTCTCTGCTTTCACTGACTCTATAATGCTGTGGGAAGTCACTTAAATGTCTCCAGTATGTAAGTTTACCTAACTATAAAATTTGGTATAATAAGGTTTGCTTACTTTACAGCTGAAGATTAATTAAATGGTGTTTTTTGTGAGTGTCAGATCTCATCTAGAAGGTGTAATAGGAAAGGTGTTATAAAAGGGCAGCACAGGAGGATGTCCATTAGCAAAGTTATTGTTATAAGAAAAATCTTGCTGGAACAGAACACAGAAATCCAACAGCAGCTGACAAAATCAGATAATGACCTTGCCTGTAAAATGTAACCTTCCAGATGATGAGATGAAGGTGTTAGGAAGGGAGTTGGTGTGACAGAATGACAGGTGTCACTAACAGTCTGGAACCAGTCTGTGTGCCAAACACAACACCCATTCCACCACTGTGGCTGTTGGGATGAACCTACCTGGCACCTGCCCAGCCCTTTGCCCTCTGCACTTCTTCAGGTCAATGTGGCAGGAACACTTTGCAGGGTAATCCACATAGTGGGCTGGGAAATCTGCCTGCTGCACACTCATCTAGAACACAAAAATGACAATAAGAGCAATACACTTATTTCAGCTCAGCTGCCCTCTGGCAGCTTTGTTGTGCTGGACAGCCTTGTTGAACAGAGTACGTAGTTTATTTTAAGCACATTTATCATCTTCATGGGTGATTTATAATAGGAAGCACATTCAAAGAACAAGGAACATGGTTTGTCCTGCCATAAAGGTTTGGTTTGTGTTTGTGTTCTAAGTGCCTGGTTTTGCTGCAGAGTGAATCACTGAGGGCTTTGTGGGAGGTGGTGTTTTGCTGAAAGATGTTGGTTTTTATTAAACTCCTCTGTGTTATGTTAAAGGCTGGAGGACAGACAAACTAGGCACTGTCCTGATTGGCACATGGAAAAATTCATTGCATCAAGGTGCCAAAAGTCCAAAAAGTGGTAGTGATAGGGCGATGAGGGATAAATTGCTCTGAATATAGGAGACAACAGAAAAAGACCAGCTGTGGGCAGAGTGTGCTGGGTGAAATCCAGCTGTGCCACACCCAGAACCTGGTTCCAGCATGGAAATGTTTTGGGAGTGGTCGCAGTAGCCACCCTTGCTTTTCTTCATCACTCAGGTGTAATCATAAATCTAAATAAACTAACTAATGATACAAGAGCCCAATTTTGACTGCACCAGGGATGGTGTGAAACTAATACTGTACAAGCCAATGTGTCTCCTCACAAATGCTGCCTGCAGAAGCAAAAGCTGTATCAAACGCTTTAACCAGCGAGGTTCCATCTCTAATTTGGCCAACAATTACTTTGTAACATGCAAACTCTGAGGCCAGATAAGTCTTTCTTATCCTCCACACTCTGTGGCTTTCCTTCCTTAGGTGTTTTCTTTGTTTGCCTTGTTTCACAAACAAAACTGCCTTAGTCCAGGTGAGTATTTTAGATTTGTTTGTGAACCATGTGGTGTTCAAATCATTTGGTGTGAGTTGTCAATGTCCAGAAGCTGTAGCTGTTTAAATTATAATTATCAGATCAATCAGACAGGCTGGAAAAGGTGGTCCTAGAGAAAAACATCCTTCTGGTTCTGCTTTACCAATGAACTCAACAGCTATTTGCACTTACTGCATATTACAGTCCTTTTTGCAAGTTTCATATTTCATGCTTCCACTACATAGCTCTTTGTTTTCAGTGTTAGGAAAATGTGGCCCACTTCTCAAAAATTAAGGGCTTCTAAGGGCTTAAATTAAATTGGACTTTCTAAAGAATTTCCTCTGCTGAGGTTCACATCCTCTGATTTTCTTTCCCAGCCTCTCCACAGAGGAGAGTTCTGCTGGGAAAGGACTGCACCGCTGGCTTTGATAGTTGTCATGTTACTCTCATAAGTGTCTCCTCTGTATATTATTCTTCCCGTTGCACGTTGACACAAGCCAGGGACTCAGTGCCGGGGATGGAGAGCGGATTGCTCCCTGCACCTGGCTCTGCTCTGGGCTGTGATGGAGATGTTGCAGAGACTCCTGAGGCTGCTGGCCAGGGACATACTGAGGGGCTGTGCTCAAATCTGCTTGACAGTTCCTGTGTGAATGCCTTCAGCCAAGCCTCCTTCTCACACACACAGTGGGTAGGATAAAAGACTGTAACTGGGTAAGAGAATGACAGGCTAAATAAGCAGACAAAAAACCCCAAGTTTAAATTTAGTCAGGGCTCAGATTTCAATCTGAGAGCACAACTGCATTAAAGGGCAAGGGATAGAACAGGTCTCATCTCTTTCTCGAGTGTAGCACATTGGACATGGAGATCAGTCAGCAGCCCCTCTATGTGTGAGGAAATGGCTGGGCCAGCAGGGCCCCTTAGGGACTCAGAGCAAGACCCAGAACAAGACCCAGAACTGAACTGTAGCTACAGGGACCTGGCACACATGAAACCTGCCCTCTGCGGATGATGCTGACAAGGAGCTTCAGATGTGTCCGCAGGCAGAAAGCAAATTACTTATTTTGAATGCTGCCCAATGTTTATTTGACTATCCAACTGACCTTTCACTTTTGCCTATTGTTGTAAGACAATCTCTGGATTCACTTTGTCCCTAGCGAGTGGTGTTGCAGAGCCCATGTGTGCATCCAGTCTGTCTGTGCTGTTAATCCTCTTTTATGGGAGCACTGAGGAGCCTTCAGATGCCAGCCCAGCTCTTTCCTCTTCCCTGGCTGGCAGGGAGCAGCAATGCCCATGAGCAGGTTTTCAGAGGTGAAACACAAACTTTTATACAACTCTCTCTGTGAATGTTAATGAACCTTGTAAAACAAAATTCAGTGAAGTGTATCAAGCCCCAGCTGTTCTCCCTGGGGAAGATAACCTGGCAGAAATAGCATTGCTATTTGCTGGAAGATTCTTCCATTTCTAAGGCTGGTGTGGATATATAGGAGGTGCTTGGAGAGGGAGATGCTTGCAAAGGGATTGCTACCCTTGGAGCACTAGGTTACTTCCAACAGGATGATGTTTCCTTTAAAAAATTTATTATTTTCTCTCTTTCTCCTATTTTTCTTCTAAACCCCTATTCCTGGTCACTGCCCTTAATCCACCTCCAGTATTCTTTCTGATGTCCAGGAGGAGAACCCAGTTTTATCCACCCCAGAGAGGCATGCTCACAGAAATGCAGAATGGGTCAGGCTGGAAAGGACCACAGTTGGTCACCTGGGGCAACCTCCCTGTTCAGACAGAGCCTCCCTGGGGCACCCTGCACAGGATTGCAGCCAGATGGGGCTCTGCAAATCTCCAGCGAGGGAGAGTCCACAACTGCTCTTCCCATAGTCAGATTTTGGAACCAGTTTGTGAGTCTTTACTGACCAGAATCAGGTTTCCAGTAGTGCTTCTCAGTGCACTTCTGGAGAAATTCAGAATTTTGTTCCCTCCCTTGATTTGACTAGACCTCACATAAACACTGTAGCTGACATTTTTGAAGTGATCGTAGAAAGCACTTGGAGCTGAGCTGAGCTGAAAGCAAGGATAATATCCACTGCAGCAGAGGATGCTGCCAGCTGCAGATGGCAAGTCCTAGGACAAAGGCAAAATGAAAGAGAAGAATGGAGTGACATTAAAATGGAAAATCTGTCTATTTTGAAGTCAATAACAGAAATGTTAAGGCTAAGCAGACTATCTGAGTTAGTTATTAAAAACCTACAAATGACAATGAATTGACACTGATAGCCTGGCTGCTTACAGCTCTCTTGGTGAGTATCTCTTGAGAAAGTTAAGATGGACATCTTAATTTGAGTTAAGTTGCAGGAAAAAGGCAGGGTTATATTCTTACAAGCTACCCAATAGTTCAGCTGTTCAAATAAAAAGATTTCTTGATTCACTCTAAAACCTAAGACAACAAGAAGCCCTTTAGTTCAGAGGAACAAAATGTTCCAACTTCATATAATTTTTTTTGGCATCACAAAAGATGTACTACCATAAGTTGTATTTTATAGTTATGAATTTTTACATTAGGTATTTCTAGGGAAATAGAAGATAAGATATTTCTTTCTGGTCCTGTTTTTTTTAGTAAATTGCAAACTGTGATTTAAGTTTCAGCATTCAGCTTTATTTCTGTCTCCCATTGGGATAATATAATCAACATTAACTACTATTATTTCATTTTTAAGAGAGGATTGATGAACCAACTCACCTACATGTCCTGTATGAAGTTAAATTAAATACATATTTTAAATACATATTTTGATTCTTTAAACAGCAAAAGGTTATCATTTAGTGCAAGAACCAAAGATGAGAAATCCCAAAGCTGAATTTCTTATTATACAGATTCCCAGGCAATAAATGAATTAATACCCTTTAAGTGAGGATGAATTCTAATCTTCTGCAGATGAAGTGCCCATAGAGTAGTCATGAGACTGAAAAAGACATCTATGTCCTTCATCTTATGAAATCTTGTGTTATATCTGACTGGGGATCACTAGATGGGCTTCAGCACGTCTTGAATGCATTTGATGGCCCATATATTTAAGATTTGGTCATGTAGCCATATGTTGAAAACTTCCCCAAATGCTGCTACTTCTTATTTTTAGGCCATTTTTAAGCTTAAAGAAAATGACAGTCTAATGGTGTGAACCTTGTTACTCCAGACTGTGCCAAATATATTGTAGTCAGCTACTCCACAGTGACACTAAAGAAGTGGAAATTGTAGGACTGAATGTTAGGGAAGCAGAGAATTAAGCTGGCAACTGGAGAGAGGAAAATGAAGACAAGTGTTTGGAATGTGCTGTGATTAATATTTTTCTCTTTTCTTGGTAATAATTGTCCAAAAATTTTAATTCAGAAAGGGAGGATACTATAATTGATAACCAAACTAACTCTCTATGAAATGTTGCAGATCATCAGCATACAACTCTCTCCATATGCACACGGCTATTAATTTTATATTCTCACCTTTAGGGCTTGTTCATGCTCTTGCATGAATTAAGTCTCTTTCTGTAAAATGGATTAGATTATGGATCTCTTTTAAGGTTATCACCTTCCTTTTGAATGAAGCAGATTTGAGATGAAACTCAGAAATTATCAGTTGTCACTTTCTAAATGGTATTCATTGATGAGCCGTGCTGGACCAATTTCAAGACAAACAGATAAACAGGTGGTAGAAGCTCCCTCCCACACCTGCATGTGCTTGCAGTGGCCACTGAAGCTGAATGAATAATGCAAGTGTGTCTTTTCTTCTCCATTTCTTGCTCAAGAGTACAATATATGCTCATGTTGGATGGGAAATGCCATTTTCCCCATCTTTTTGTGCAAGTACTGAGCAAGTTACACAGAAACTGAAAGGCAGCAACACAAAATTATGCAAAGGAAATCACTTTATAAATTCAAATATATTAGAATATGAACCACCCTCTATCAGTGCTGAACCTTTAGTCTAAATACTAGGTGGAAATGCCATGTGCAGAATTTAGACTGAGGACTTGAACCTGATACGGGATTACCTATGTGATATGACAAAGAGAAATAACCAGTGTTACTAGGGTTAAAAGTTAGAAAAACTTTCTGGAGGGTGCTTTAAAAGCTCATGCATATAAATCAGTATTTGTCCAGGTCTGGGGAGAGCAAATACAGAATCACAGAATGGTTTGGGTTGGAAAAATCCTTAAAACTTAAAACTAAACCTAAAAATCCTTAAAACAAATTCCAACACCCTGCCACAGCCAGGGACACCTTCAACTAGACCAGGTCGCTCCAAGCTCCATCCCACCTGGCCCTGAACACTTCCAGGGATGGGGCAGCCACAGCTTCCCTGGGCAACCTGTGCCAGGGCCTCACTGGCCTCACCACCCTCACAGGGAAGAATTTCTTCCTAATCTCAAATCTAACACTGCCCTCTGTCCTGTGAAGCCATTAACCCTTATGCTGTCACTCCAGTCCCTTGACAAACTTCAATACAGCACAGACACAGCACCTGGCTAATGGCTTTGGTTCAAGTGGGACATCAACTGCAATGCTGATTAAACAAGCTTTAATAAAGCAATCAGTTAACAGTCAAGTGTACCATGCTCTCTATGCCCTCTGCACCAACACCAGAGAACCAACAATCTGCTTTTGTGTCTGTCTGACTAAAGCAGTCTGAAGGTAATTTTTCAGGACTGAGTTAGAGCCACCACAGCACAATTAGCACATTGCCTCAGTATATCAAGGCCTCCAATGTGTTAAATATTTTGCAGTTTTTCTGCCAGTGACAAAGTGATGTCAAAATATATTTTTTTCATGCTTAGGCACATTTCACACTTGCCATCAGAATAATACATCTGAACAAACAGAGAAAATTAATTTATAGAGCCATTAGCAGAAATGTTTGGAAAACATAAAACATGCTTTATCTGCGATTTCCTATAGCAGAGTGAAGCTCTACATGTTCTCTGATGTACTGCTTTGTCCTGGCCATCCCCCATGGCTTCGTGGGGCTTGGCTGGCCCAGGATCTGACTTCCCAGCTCTGGCAAAATTAAGATGAAATTTACTTTTAAATTCATGTCATAATTTATATTCTTAGGCAATCCTAGGAGGTTTGGGGGACTTTTCTGGAGTTAGCAGCTTCAAAAAGCCCAGAATCAAATTATATTACATTTAACTCCATTTACATCAGTCAAACTATTTAAAGGACAGATTTTGTTGTTGGTTCAGATTTTTATGCTGTAAAAACACTATTCAGACATCTCTAGCGAATTACAAAATTAATTCAGCTCATGCTGCAGGTAAACATCTGTCAGTTAAAGATCTATCCTGTGATGAAACTCTGCCCAGTGATGGAGCAGTTGAGTCCAGGTGCCACCACTCAACATGTCCAACAACCTAAAATCAGTGCTGTTCTCCCTCAAAGAGCTGGCTAAAGGTCTGTAGGTCTGCAGGTACCTTTGGAAAGGAGGGCTCTGACCATAAGGGCAGAGTGAAAGAATGAAGGGGCTGGGAGCTGGAGGTGAGACAGGACCACTCCTTACTCCTTGCTCTTATGATGCATGGACCAGCTGGGATACATGATATTTTGGGTGAGAATTGTTTAAGATTTGCTCTATTGACCTAAAGGCAATTTTTTTCTCAGTCTCAGACCTGAGGGAAACACAGTGAGAGAAGTGGAGCTCAGCTGAACCCAGAAGATATTTTGCAGCAACTGCTTGCCATGGGGGCACATCATGTGGGGGTGCTCTGCAGGTCCCCTGCTCATGTGCCATGAGGTTTGTTTGGGCTCTGGGAGCTCTGGCCATCATAAGCTTCCTTGCTTATTCCCTGGAAAGTCCTTTCATGTCTCTGGCTCAGTTTACTCAGGCACAGGACTATCTAGTACTTCTTGGATAAGGTTAATGCAGCATCAGGAGCAGCTTCCCAGTGCCCTAGGATGAGTGGTGCCACACAAGTGCCAAGTACTTTTTTGTAATAAAGCACTTAATAACTAAGTGTGTCTCTTGTCTCTCAGAGAAGAAAATCCAAGAGGAACTCTGCAGTAGAGAGGGCACTTGGTTTTCTGTTGCTATCAGTGCACACTGAGTACCCTGGAGAAGTGTTTGAAATGAGTGTGGTATCTTCCAAGGACATCAGGTTACTTCCAGACAGGTTTTGTTCAGAAACTTGTGAAGCTTCTGTTCCTATAGCTTTAGACAGGTTATTGCTTTTTCTATTTCTGTAATAATCATTCATTAGGTTTTATCAAACTTCTAATTCCTATAGCAACTCTAACAAAATCTTGCTCTCTAAATAGCTATGCCAATTTTAACAGGTCAGAATATGCCCTTTCCAACTAATTCACTATCTTTTGAATGTACTTTTTCCTCAGTAGAGAGTTTGCAGCAAGAAGGAGCCCAAAATTATTAACCCAAATATTCTTTTCTCTTTTCAGCCTAAACCAAATGTAGGATTTTTTTCTTTAAAACATGTGTGTAGTCCACTAATGTTTGTGGAAAGACAAACCCACTGGAGGAGCAAGCTAAAGCTTGTCTCGTTCCTGTGATGCTCTTGCTGGCTGACCTGGGGATCTGAAGCAATGCAATGAGAATTCATTATCATTACAATCCAGAATGTGCAAGATCTCTTTGAAATGCCCTATAAATCCAGGGAAAGGGTAGTGTGTATTTTATGATAAAATTTCATTCATTTCACTGTAGTAATACCTGATCTGGCTTGAATTCAAGGCCCCAACAAGGTAGGACCCTGAGGCACTTGTCACCCCTTTCTCATGGAAATCCAGGGCAGAATTTTGCACTACCTTTGCTGGCATGTGAGTAGGTCTATAATTGAATAGTAAAGGTCTCTTTTTACTGCTCTCCCTCAGGAATAATGTCTCCTGTGCAAAAGCAAGATTTTCTTCCTGTTTCTGCCAATGAATGAGCTCTTTAGGCTGTTTAATTTCAAATAATTTGTTTAAGTTTATGGGTTGGAAGGCATAAGATGAAAGTAAAAGATGAGTGGCATGCTCTGCCCAGAGTTTTAGCTGTGGCCAAAGAGCATCAATAGATATTCCCCAGCTGGAGAGAGATGAAATTTTTCTCTTTGCCTGGACAAAGAGGTTTTTTGCTGCATGAATGACTGAAGCCATACCTATAAATGCAGCACCTTAATAATAAAACCGCCGTATTTCACAAGTTTTGAACAGAAAGCAGGAAAATGTGGAATGAATTTGGCAGCTGAAATAGTCTGCCTGATGTGTATTAAGGTATTTTGAAAAGGTATTGTGAAGCTTCCATTATATCTTCCTACATTTTGCATGAGCAGACATCTCCTCTTGCTTAGCTTGTATATGTTTCTCCACAAAAGGAAATGGAAAAACTTTTTCCTTGCTATTGGAGAAAAATAGTCAAACACCCTCTGAGATAGCAGCTACTTCCTCAAATCAGAAAACTGCCTAATAAACACAATGCTATGAAGTCTGGGCTGAAGTACTGTTTACATTTTGCTTGCAGACCCTCAGCAATTCCAGCACTGGAATTTCATTAGTGATGGAACTTTTGAAGATATTTAAGGAATGGAGTGGAGGCAGAGACCGAAGTTTTGCTAATACACCACACAAGTTTCATTCTTCATGTTGTCCCCTGTTGCTCATGTGCTGTGCTACCCTGTATGCCTTGCTCCCACAGTTTTGGTGGTGTTTTTTAAACAAACCAATGGGAGATCCCAAGTCAGAACTACAATTTAATAGGAAAATTAAAATAAAATGCAGTAGTACAAAAGCACTGACAGAGACAGAATACAACCTGACACCCTGTCAGTTAGAGTGTTGGTAGCAGTCTGATTAAATGGTGGCTGCCGTCCTCCAGGAGTGGCAGATGAGGTTCTGTTGAAGCAGTGATTCTGTAGAAGGGTGTAGTTTTCCTCTAAAGATCCAGTGGTGTTGTAGAAGGGTCTGGTCTTCCTCTGGGAATCCAGTGGAAAAAGGCTGCTCTGATGTTCCAAATGTCAGATTATATCTAGGAAGGAAAAGCTTGGCTCCTCCCCCTGGATGGAGCATCTTACAATGGGATGATGGAATTTTATCAGTCATGCAGTGAGACCCAATGGCCCATTAACAGAAGGTATTTCCCTGGAGGGAGGATGGGTCATGGAAGAGATAAAGAACATTGCTCCACCTGGTTTTAACAGATGGTAATAGAATACATAGTTTTGGTTACATCTTGCATTCAACCTAAGACAATTGTGCTGACTGTGTACCCTCTAACCCTTGTGCTGGCAGAATTCTTGGCACAGTCATTTGGGAATGGCAACTCAGGCTGGATATTAGGGAAAATTTCTATACTGAAAAACTGATTAAGTACTGGAGCAAGCTCCCCAGGAAAATGGAGGAGCCACCATTCCTACAAGTGTCCAAACAATGAGTAGAGATGGCAATCTGCAATATGGTTTAGTGGGAAAAGTGGTATTTTGTCAAAGGTTGAACTTGATAAACTTGGAGATCCTTTCCAACCTTAATGATTCTGTGATTCACCTACCCAAAGGAGATGGCATAACCCAAGTGTCACTGCCATCCTCTGCAGAATCTTGCCCTGTGCTCTCAAATAGGCGTGAGGAGTTTGGGAGGCAGGAGCAACACTCACTTTATAATGGTAAAGCATGATTGACAGAAAGAATGCAGCAGGACTCAATAACAGAAATAAAGTTGGTTTGGAGAAACAAGGGGATGTCGGTAACTTGGTGGAAATGAGAATTCTCTTGCCTTCGAAATACTCGGAAAACCACACTGCCCTAAATTCTTTTTTCTCTACTCATGTGTTCAATTAGAAATTTGTTCACTAAATATTTTATAATAATCTCATGTCACCTCAGAGTCTTACAGGAATGTGCTGGTGCTTGGGAGCTTTGTTTCCCTGCATTACAGAATTTTGACTCCTTTTGTAAGTTTCCTGAGCCTATTATACATTTAATAAGCTGCTTTGGCTGACTATGTCTTCTGAAATTTCTGCAGTTAGCAAATGCTGCTCTGCTTCAGCTTCTGGTGCTCATGACAACCAACCTGCTCACATCACTTAAATCACTAATCCCATTAAATAACTCAGTGACACTCTCTAGAGTACATAAAAAAACCCAAACAAAACCCTCATCTAAAATGTAACATCAATCACAGAGAACAGTTATACATTAAATTTTAGCTGTAGGGAAAGAAAAAGCCCAAACCTCTCAATTTCACTCACAAGATCCTTTTAGTTGTGAGTTTTCAGAAAATTCTGTCTAATTCAATGCATTTATGATGTTAAATTACCATTTACTTGTAACTCTTCTATTACCCACAGCCATTAAATCTTCCACAGCCTGTGCCTGCTTCCTCTGGGAAGAAGGTTATAGCATTTCTTCCTCTCCAAGCCAAAAAGCAATAACAATTTCTTAGCATTTTTTTTCTGAGAAAGGTATTATAGAGGAATTGAGACATCTCCAGTGTTGAAGATTACTTGAAAGTAAGTGTTTTGCTGGCTAAAATAATTCTCTTGGCATTTTCCCTTTGCCAAACCACATTTACATTTCTAGCCTTATTTAACTAGAATTTTTCCCACATCTGTTGCAAGAAATTAAGGGTTCATGTTCTGGAAACTGTATTTCTGGAGATAACCTCTGAGACTAGGAACATCTTCCCAGAAAGGAGGGCTCTCCCTTGTATACTCTCTGTCGCTCCAAGAATCCTTTAGGATGTAAAAGTTGCGTGGGGCAAACTTCTCATCAGGATTTCAAGGAACTTGTATTCAGCTTCTTTTTTCTTCTTAAGTGTCAGCAGCTGAGCACAGATGTCTGAATTGGCAACAATTCCAAATCCAATTAACCCAGTAAATAGCCCTACAGCCCTTCATGAAGTGACAGATTATTGCAAGCAGACATGGCACAACCATTCACCCCTGTGCCATCCCCTTGTGTCACTGAGAAAGTAAGTGGAGGTAGGAGCCACCAACTGATTAATTGTTATAATACTGTTAATTAAGCACCAGTAGGAAGTTTGCCAGAAAAATAGAACTAATCTTCACCTATTTCTCTATCCCTTGTTTGGTAATATGTTACTATATAGTACAGAACAGTCTCAGGCAGCAACTTCAGAAAGCGATGTGAACATGAAGCAAGATGGGAGATTCAGGAGGTGTAATCCTGCCATGGATTACTGAAATGAATGTGTGGCAAATTCAAATCAAGCTCCAAAATTTCACTGGGTCACACATTTCTGCATCCCTATAATGGGAGATCTCATGGATTTTAGATCAGGACAGCAAACTGGAGCAGCCAGGAGCTGCAAGCTATCTGGGCTAGGCAACTTGAGGTGCGCTGATTTGCAAGATTAGACTTACAACCTGCTGTTGCTCATCAGTGAATGGTTTCTCAGCTTCACAAGGACTACACAAAGTAGGTGAAAGCAAATTGCTGATTTTTTTATGTAGGTCTTCCTGCAATCCCTGTGTCTCATCAGTTTGGTTAACAACAGCTGCAGCTCTGTGTGTTACTAATGGATCCCTGCAGTTGTACACAAGTGCTTCATATCATTTTCCCCAAATTAACCATCTCAGGACTCCTGCCACCCTATTCACCAGTTCAATTTCTCCCTGGGATTAAACTACTGTATTTTCACGACTATGAGGCACATTGAAAATCCTAAAATTTGATCAAAAACCGGCAGTGCACCTTATAATCTGGTGCGCCTTATATATGAACCTTGAGTATTGAAGGGATCTCAAAACAATTTCTGTTTCACATTGTGCAGCAACAAACATGAAGCTGGCAATCAAATGACCGCGAGCAGGCACGCACACGCCCCTCGGGTCTGTCCCTCCCGATTTTACGGTAAAAGTTGCGAAAGTTGCACGCGGATCAACACTAAAAAAAACAAGTGCGCCTTTTAATCTGGTGTGCCTTATGGTCATGAAAATACCTTTGTTTTTTTTTCTTTTTTTTTCCTGTGCTGTACCATAAGGCCCATTTTCCTGAGGATTAACTAAGCAGTGTGGGAAATGGCACAGTTAGGAAGCAAATTGCTGTTGCAGAAAGAAATATTAAAGCCGTATTTCAGAGGAGATTTTAAGAAAACCACCGATAATATCCTGGCCTGTTTTATCCATGCAGATAAAACGGAATGTAATCCTACCCCTATCACTACACCACTACATGTATTTAAAGGAAGAGATTTATTTTCCCTCCTATTATGATTCTTTTCTCCTTTCCTTTTGCACTCCATGCTACTTAGAAGTTCAGAAATTAATAGTTTAGCAAGAAACTTCTCTTCCCCTCATCTCTGGGAAAGTTCTAGGGTAATGTTCATGTATTTCAGTGGTTCCTTCCCTCAACTATTATGCTTCAGGACTTCAGGGATCTGTTTTGTAGGGCAGGCTTTAAAGGTTACTCCCTTTAGTATCTTAAAACCTCTTACTCTAAGGTTATTCTGCCATTTTTTCTCTTAGAAGTCTTCAATTTTTTTTTAAATGACAAAATCTCTTCTAGCTCCTTTGAAGAGACCTGGTTGCTTCACCCTGCTTTTCCACCTCTTTGAGTTATACTTTGCATTTTGATCACAACTAACTACAGCAATTGTTACAAATTCTTTAGATGTTCTGCTAATTTACAACCAGCAATGACTATAGGTCTTTCTGCGCAGGTTCATAAAAATTCAGACTGGACCCTTTCTTGGTATTTTTAATAATATTTTTTTCTAATAACTGAGAAATTGAACCTTGCCAGGACAATAATGTTCATTTTGTAAATTCTAATCCAGAACAGGCAGTATAATTTGGATTTTGAGTTGGGAATTTTCTCTGATTCTCTGCCTTCAGGACAGCATGATCCAGCATTTCCTGCTGAACTGAGATCTCTGTGTCACTTATCCCTGTGAAAAGGGCAGAATACAATAAACTTAATATTTGAATTAATTATTTTTTGCTTATTTACATATGTCATGAAGGAAAAGAAGTAATATTCTATGATTTATGCAACTAAATGACTGCCCAAATATTAAGGCTTGAACACCGACTATTCACACCATGTTTACATGAGCTATTATCTACAGGAGGAATGTCAAGAATAAATTCAACATCTTTTCTTGAAAGTTTTTAAGCAAATAAATTATTAGTCAGTCAGAATACCTGGCTGTATTTTATGATTAAATCTCTAAGTGTTGTTATACATAGGGTAACTCTTGGCTTGAAATTTTCTCACCATGATGATGGACAGATTCTGCTCTCTAAATTCTGCATATTATAGTGAGAGTCTGCACAGAGACAAACTGTACTTTAGGAAGTGAAAGGATTCACTATTGAAGTAAAATACATCAGTTCCTCAGGGAATGGTGGAAATGCATTTCCCCTTGTACCCAGTATAAAATATCCCCAGGACAATAGGAGAGGCTTTTCTCCAGAAGAGCATATACTTGGAAAGCTGAAAAAGAAATGCCTTCAGCATGACAAATACAGAGCAGAACTTAAAAAGTACTGTCTCCTGAAATAAGGAGATTTACAGAATAAAGAGCAAATGCATTTTCTCATTTCTTCAGATGAAAAGGTACTAAGATTTTAATTTTAAATTGAATATGATAAATTCTTCTTTTTAGGAACTAAGCTATAAATTGAAAAGATTTATCAATTCCCCTAAAATGTACACTTTCCCATAATACGTCAGGCAGTCTGTTCTGAGCAGTCAGCAGAGAGAGCTGAGCTGCTCTTTTGTGTCCATTTTTGCACAGTCTTGCTGTAGTCCAAGAGTATGATACAACATCTCATGAAGTTATTAAGAACAATTCATTAGAGTCTGTATCAGGCCTTTAAACTCTAAATACAGTCTCTAAGTGCAGCTTTGTACAACGTTGCATTTGTTTTTATTAATTTTAAGGTTGTTCTGTCCTGCGTGTTAGGAAAAGATTTACACTAATCTGACAAGTTCTGAATGATTTGGTTTAAATTGCGGGCTACTGCTCTAATATCTGGAAGGAAGACAAAGCTTTGTTATGTGTTAGAATTAAAATACAGGAATTTAATCAAAGGCTCAACATTTTTCTTTTCAGTGACTTTAGTTACTTAACAAAGGCAAGTACCCTTCTCTGTCTTCACATATATGTGAGAACAGTGCAAAAGCCTTCCTTCCTCAGCAATGCCATTCTGAGCTGTGTCATTAAATTTTCTTTTCCCCTTCCTTCCTTCCTTCCTTCCTTCCTTCCTTCCTTCCTTCCTTCCTTCCTTCCTTCCTTCCTTCCTTCCTTCCTTCCTTCCTTCCTTCCTTCCTTCCTTCCTTCCTTCCTTCCTTCCTTCCTTCCTTCCTTCCTTCCTTCCTTCCTTCCTTCCTTCCTTCCTTCCTTCCTTCCTTCCTTCCTTCCTTCCTGTGTTTCTTGTTAATGGTATGTTCTCTTATTGCCCAAGTTAATGGTTTAGTCCAAAATTATACCCTCCCACCCAGTCAGTCTATCCTGAATTACCTGTCAGTCCTGCTTTGTGCCAGCTCCTGCTTGGAATACCCCTTTGGAAATCCCCTAAAACTCCTTGTCGCCTTAGTCCATGTCACTCACTTTCCCCCCTACCTTCCTTATTGGACAATGCCTTTGTGAACCCTACCCTTTACCCTTCCCCAGAATTTCTCCAATTTGCTAAGAATTTGTACCTTCCCCTTGAACCTCCCCCATATTTAAGTTGTTGCACCTTTGCCATTCTTTTGCCTCACAAATTCCCCAGAATAAGAAATCCTTTTTTATCCTATGCAAAAGACTTCCCCCTCCTCCTTGCCTCCTTTGAACACAATGTGACAGCCAAAAAGGCCATGCAGCCACATCTAAGGCCTCCTGTTCCTGGAGTGTGACCAGGCACAGAACTATAGTAGCAAAGTGACTGCAGCTCTGGCCATTGTGTCACCCTCCATTCTTCCCTTTCAAAAATAAAAAAACAAGTAGATGGGACATTTTGCAGTATGATCAGTGTGGTTTAATGGACATGGGAGGTCAAAGGTTGAAATTGATGATCATGGATGCAACTTCAGGGATTCTGAGATTTAGCTTATTACTGCATGACGCCTTGAGCATTTTTGTGCATGAACTGGAATATGTTTTTTCAGCCAAATCTAAGAGTCATGCAACAACACTGAGAATAGGGGTGGATACAGCAATGGTATATAAGGAATTGCACATGGCCTTGAACCAGTGCAGCCTGCAAGCCCCGTGAGAACAGCTCTGCTCATTCATCTGGAATTCACATGAAGGCCTAAAGTAGCATCAGGGTTTTCCAATGACCAATGGCTGACGTGCCCAAAGATCTGAGTCATTTGACCATAATAATCAGACCTGATATTGACTTCATGATGAACAGGACTCTGTCACAGAGATATAAACAATCTGCAAGCTGATTTGAACAGATGAGTTCCACCATGATTCAGCAACAAGGAAATATACATTACTTGCCAAAATACACCTCTGAGTTGACATCATTCAATATTATTAAAAACCTTAACAAAAGGTTTTTAACAACGAAGTACTGAATAAGGAAACAGGACGGCACACAGGTAGTTGGTGACCTGGCAGTCATGAGCTGCTCTGCCTTTTATGTATCAGCCCACCCTGGCCGCTGCCAAAGTCTGTCAGTCAACTCTTCTTTGCCGTTTACTGGTGGAGTCTTTCTTGCAATGGGATTGGAGGTCAGGTGTTGTCATGCTGCACCTCTTTAGCAACCAGCCTGCCCTATTCCCAATGCCCCATGCAAGAGGCACAGGTACATGCCCTTTCTCCACATGCCCTGACTACCAAGGCTGTCCCTTCGCAACCACGTGGGGGGAATGGGGACTGTGGGGAAAACAGAGGACATCTAAACAAATCACAGTAACATAACTGTATATCAGTAAAACTTCCCTTAACATACACATAATATTCATCCCTTAATTGTGAGATCCAGCTATCGCATTACCCATCTATAACAATATGATGAAAGATAAACTTGTTAGGGCAGCAAGCTGCCCTTAAAGATCCAAAGAGGCTGGGGCTGCTCTGCACAGCAGACCTTAAGCATGACCCATAGTTGTGTTGGAAGGGAATTGAAGAAAGGAGATGGACTCACCACTCTGGCCTTGTGAAGCAGGGAGAAGGAAAGGATGGGTTGCCCTTTGACAGCAAGAGGTAAGAAGGACAAACACCTTTTGGGCGCTATAACCTAGGGTGGAGAGATGTGCTTGGCAAATAGAATCTGTTCCAAGAATTCTGTTCCCTCCCTGTTCATCTGATGGATGTTACTTAAGGTTTGAATCAATGAGGTTTCACTACACGTGACAGATTTCAGCCTCAAGCGTAGAGTGAAGACATGGAGACAGTTAAAGGTTACTGGACCGTTTGAATTTTTTTTCTTGGCCCATGAGTTTTTCCTTGCAATAGGAATACAGTACAGTATTATGTGTTTTGAAGAAGTTATGGACCTGTTTGGTAGTATAACATACAGAACTCATCTGTAAGTGACTTAGGCTTTAGCTGCAGTGTCCTCAAAAACTGAATTATGACTTTTTTTACTGCACTTCAATTACTTTGTTCTAGTCTCTACTTCCTTCTTAAGGGAAAAAAAATAGTTTCCTAACTCTCCACAGTTAACTTTTTGATTCCTGATTCCATATTGCTTCATTCTCTTCGGTCTTGTAATGAACATCTGTTCCTTTGTCTCATTTCCCCCCCTCACTGTTCTCCCTCTTCCAGTGCTTGATTACCAGGGACTAAATTTGTGACATGCATTTAAACGCTTAAACCTTTTTTAAACACCTGACTTTTTTTTCCCCCTGCTGTGATGTGAATATAGGCCTAAGTGATTAATCTGTCTTCTGGAATAATGACAAGAACGTTGCATCAGCATGAGAGGATCTAACCTTTGAAAAATTCCCCCAGGAGCATCCAGTTCTGCTGGGGATTTCACTGCCAGTCAGAACAGTTAATCAAAAAGGCAAAGCTGATAACAGTGCCAGAAGTTTTTGCTCCATAGAAGTCAGAGAATCAGTTAGAGTCTGTCAAATATACTATATGGCATTATTAGTATGAGGAATTTCAGATCACTGTCCCAGGGACTGGGTCATGTGGAAGTGGCTGAGGAAAAGGGGAGTCTTCAAGTGGGCAGACTTTGAAAAGTCATGAATCTCAGTATTTCAGGAGGATAAGAAAGTGAAAGATAGGAAAGGAGATATTCTAGCTGTAATGCTGGATGTGTTTCAGCATTTGGCCTCGGAGCTCTTCAGGATGTAGGAAGCCTTTCCCTTCTGGTGAGCAATGTGGGCTGCAGGTGCCTGGACAATGCTGAGGAACAGGATAGGAACCTACCCAACTACCCATCAAGTCATCTTGGCTGCTTGCAGTGCCAAGGCACTGACATCATGAAAGACAATCTTCTCTGCCTTGCCCCAAGTACTTTTTCTATTTTTTAAAATGTCACACTCTGAAAACATGGGCTTAAACCATGCAGGAATTTGCAGTGCCTGGTTAGAATTCATTATGCAGTCATCTTTTCATAAAGGCACAGACTGTTTATTTGCTTAAATATTTGTCTTGTTTGTTTCATATAAATGATCCTAACTCTTATTATCTAAACACACTGTGTAATTTAATCTCTCATCTACTGGGATGATGCCCTAGTACAGCTGCTTGGAAAGCTGGCAGCTTAGAGAAATATTCATAAGGCATCTTGAGCCTAAAAACAGCTTGGTAACCTATGTAAGCTCTTCAGCAGCTTCTGTTGAGTGCAGAGTGCACAATTTGTTTAACAAATCCCATCTTACTTATAGTGTGTGAATTATCTACCAAAAAAGTTGCTTTTAAAAGCATTGCTTAGCTTGAAAAAATTTCTCAAATCTGTATAGATTTTCTTGTGCTTGTTTCAGGTTAAGATATTTCTTTGGGTGCAGAAGGGACATGCTGGACTCCTGGTAACTCCTCATTTCTTGATTGACCATAATCCTTGGAAGCAGAATTTGCTGCATATGTTTGGCTTCAGAAATGTCTTTGCATGAATGCTTCCAAGTTTCCTGGGCAGGTCTGTGGCAGTCCCTGATACTCTGGGATGCCCCAGGCACCCCTGGGACCTGGATCCATCACCCTGGCCCAGCTATGGGATGTGAGTGGGTAGAGAGGGCCACGAATCCTCACAGGGGGTGGGGCTGAGAAGGAAAAGTGCAAAATTTGGTAATAGTTTTGCTTATATAAGCTCAGCACCAGGTTTGTGT
Organism: Sialia sialis; assembly: GCA_009812075.1. Taxonomy (NCBI): domain Eukaryota; kingdom Metazoa; phylum Chordata; class Aves; order Passeriformes; family Turdidae; genus Sialia; species Sialia sialis. The sequence continues at coordinate 2,703,426 of VRYO01002774.1, forward strand.
AATTATTTTAAAGCAAAATTGATTTTTATCCTGCTGTGTTAGACATTTGTAGTTAATTTAATTTAATTTTCTTCTATTAAGGGCAGCTAACACACAAAAAATGATGATTCAGGTAAGGTTACCTACTTCCAAGTGACTTTTGCAAGAAGTATTGCTGCCCCACTGCAGAGGAGTGAAGGGCAGTTAGCAAAGTGATTAACAACATAAATCTCCATTCCTTTTTACCTCTAAAAGCTGTTTTTGACAGCAATACCAGTAGGTACTTGGTTTTAGTTAGCCATCAGGTTGGGTTTTTATAGATTTTTTTTTTGATGGACCAGATTTTATTTCTGTAACAGTATGCCTTCCCCAACAACATTAACTGGTCAGCCACAACTTTATTTTCTCTCATTAAGAGCAGGAAGGAAGGTTTGTGACAAAATACCCATCTAGAAAAACCTTTTAGTACTCTTTAGACATAGATTGATCCCATAAGCACTGTGACCTTTCCCTTTCCCTTCCTCTCCCTCTGTCCTTCTCACCATTGTGTCTCTCACTACTCTCTATAACTGAGCTATGAAATAAGAGAAAATTTCTCTTTCCAAGTAAAGTGAGATGAAGTATTCCTCCCTAGAGTCCAGAGAATCATTACTTTAATATTTTTTGTTTGATAGAGATAATCTCTCAGCAACAGAAGGGCACTGCTACAAGCTGCATGTGTGTCCTGGGCCATCTTCTTTAACTCTCTCATTGTGAGGGATCATTTGTAAGATAGCAGGAAAAGCCCATTTTCCCACCAGAAGATTTTCCAGCTCTCATATTGCTGATTTTTTTCCTCATTACATGTCATGGGCTGTTCATCAGCTCCTGCCTGAATTGCAAAGTGATTTGGAAATGTCTCAGCAACTCACAGACAGCATGCCCTCGTACCAGGGGAAATCAGAGAGTATTTACTTCCTCAGATACTTTCCCTCTTAATGTAATTGTGCAGCTTTTCAACAAGGATTTAAAATACTTGTTGACACAGCAAAGAAGGTCTGTTCTGCTTTTCATCCTGATGATGCTTAGTGTCTTTAGGGGCTGCTGTATTCCTTGAGTCTAAACTTTCAAGATTTTAAAGCTCTTTGTGCTAATAGTATTTGTCTTGTAATGCTATATTTAAAAAGGTAAGAGTGAAGTGCAACTGGGGACTTTGTACTGGAAAACTGCTTCTACTATGCAGAGTAAAATATCAACTGTTCTTTATGATGTAAGACCACTTAACTAAAATTTGAAGTGGCATACTGCATTAGATTTTCTCAAGATAAAAATTGTTCAGTGTTCTTTTTGTGATGTCTTTATTTCAATAGCATCAGAGCATCAAAATATTACTGTCTGCTGATCATCTGATAAACATCTTCCAGCATGCCTTGAGTGAGACAAAATTGAGTGCATAAAAATGTTCCTATTTTCAGTAAATACTTCTAGTGATGGAGACACTAATTTGGTTACTTTAAGCCTCGTTTGATTACAGAAAGACTTTGGCAGCAGACCAGATAATTTCAATATGATGCAGGAGACCCACTCACAGTATTTTTAGTTAAAACCAATGGGGATCAAGATTTATCCTTCAAAGTATGATGCACCATATATTATGGTGTGGTACTGAACTCACCTTGGGTTTGGTGTCAGAATTATCTGGATGATATATAAACACACTGGACCAGCTCAGGGCTGCGTGCTGGCACTGAGAGGGGAGAAATGAGACTGCACCAGGATCTCAGTGCCACCAGAGATTTTTTTTTTACAAGGACATGTAGTGACAGGACAAGGGGGAATGACTTCAAACTGACAGAGGAGAGATTTAAATTAGGTATGGAGAAGAAATTCTTCACTGTGAGGGTGGGGAAGCCCTGGCACAGGTTGCCCAGAAAAGCTGTGTCTGCACCATCCCTGGAAGTGTCCAAGGCCAGGCTGGGCAAGGCTTGGAGCATCCTGGTCTAATGGAAGATATCCCTGCCCATGGCAGGGAGGGGATTGGAACTGGATGAGCTTTAAGGACCCTTCCAACCCAAACCATTCAGTGATTGTATGATTTCCTGGGAAAAAGATATTTCCTGAAGCCAAAGGTCTGGGATCAGTTTAAAATATGTCTATTTTCTCACCTCACAGGCTGAAGAAATGGAGATCCTTGTCTGAAAACTCTGCTCCCCTTGTTGCTGTGGAAGATTTATAACAAAGTTTTGCCCAGAAATGTCTAAACAGCAATGGTCCATCCATCTGCCTCATGAATCCCAAATGGAGGGAACTGACTTGTGCTATTCTGTTTTGCTACAGTGATGTACAGTGTGAGATGTCAGACTGCACATTGGCCTAGTGACTACTAAGATCAGCGTTAAAAAAGGGGAAATTACAACAGGGATTGCTTGAACCTTCAACTAATATTAGATTCATGGCTGGATCCATGGCTGGAAAGATCTGTAGTGTATCTTTATGTAGGATATGGAGGATAATCCTGAGAAAGTACAGGAGTGCTTTTTCTAAAAAGCTTTCTGGAAATTATCACCAACGTGACCAATATGGAATAATTAAAGTTTTTGCAGCTGATTGTACTCTACAGCAAGAAATAGAGAGAAGCTGTTTTCACTTGGAAGGCACAATACCCCATTGGGGTAACTGGCCCTCTGCATATGGTGCTGACCTCTAGATCCACAGTCATGGCACTACCCACAGATGCAACTGATGATGGGCATCCGTTTGTCAGAAGAGACAAATTGTGGGATTTTTTTCAAATCCTTCCAATATATTTGTGAGCATGAATGACACTGTTATTATCTCACAGGGTGTTAGAAGCACTACCTTTTTTATATCTTTTGGTTTTCAGCTGTATCTCTTCATCTGAGCAGAGAAATATTTCTCATGCGCCATTACGCAGAGATAAACCCACTGTGTCTCGTGTGTGTGTGGGTCTGAGAAGTACCAGTGTTGCTGGGAGCCTTTGTAATACATGATTTCTGTCCTTCTGTGAAGAGGTACCCCTTCAAAATCTGAATTAAAATATGCCATGCAGGGAATGAACAGAGAAGAAAATAGACTGGAAGTTCTGTCTTGGAGGAACACTTCAAGTATTTGAAAGGGAGAAGAAATTACATGTGTAGTGGTGGGATCCCTGACCTAATGTTGTTTGGGGAAGGGCAGTGATGCCAGGACTGATGCAGTGAGCAGGGCACAGGAGTGGGAAGCCACCCCCGTGGGCAGCTCCAATGCACAGGCTTTGCACAGCTGGTCCTGCAGTCACCCCCTAATGACAAAACAGCAGGATGAAAAGATGAAGCAGAATTAACACCAAATCAAAATATCAGGTGGAGAATTAATCAAGGAAGGAAACTCTGGATTTATTACACTAAGCATAAATTCCACCTAGATGGCATTACTGAAACTAGATGAGGAAATGGGTATGACGGGAATGTTAAAGTAATTTAAAAAATTATTTCTTTAGCAATATCTGATCGGGCTGAAGAGGAGAGATAGTGACACTGGCAAAGATATTGCTCCCTGTTGGAGCTAGTGACAGCTCAGAAGCAAGTGACTTTTTGTTACAGTAACATACAGGCCAGTAAAAATTAGAGTCTGCCAGATTTTTAAGTGTTGAATCCCAAGGAAATGCAATATTTTGACATTTCTTTAACAGACCTGGAGAATACAATGAATGAGCATCATTGTGATTTTGCCATTTCCAAGCTGTGTCTCATGAATTTATGGGTACAGATCTCACGGTGTGTTGTGTACAGGTATCTGCAGAGCATGCACACACTCACATACAGACTGCATTAGCACAGCTAGGGTCAAGAAGACAGTAAGGATTTAAAAAAAAAAAATCAATGTGAAGGAATTTAAACTGTTCCAATTACCATTCATGTTCCTTTGGTTTCAAACCTATTAGCTGACACCAGGGAATTACAATTAGGTGTTCAGAGACTAAAGGACAGGTCAATTTAAGAATAAAGAGGTTGATTTTCCAGCAAAAGATATCAACAGAATCTCATTTAATTCAATTCAGACATTTCATTTTATTAGAGGTAGATTTGCTATGGTACATATCTCTGGTTATCCCCATAAAGGGACATTAAGGGCATTTTGCCATTAACTCTGCAAGGGACGGTGAAATAGACAATACGGCACAAGAATATCCTCTTGAAATTCTTACAAATCTGAAATGTTGTATTTACAGATTCTAGGAATATTAGCTATCCATATGGCAACAAGGAATGCCCAGCATTACAACTGAAGGATATAAACATTTGGGAAAGGGTTCATGCAAGTGCTTTGATGTTAAGTTAAATAGCAGAAGATCAGAGGGAGAGAGTATGGGGCAATACTGGGTCTGTGTGTCCTCGTGTGGGTCACCAAGGTCTGGACACTCTGATACCATATAATGAAGGGAAATTGTAGATTTGATCTGATCTGCATATACAGATAGTTTATAGTGTATGTATACCCATATAAAGTATATACACATACAAAAATTCGAATATATTTTGGTGGTGGTGCTACTCCTGTGCTTTTCTGCCCAGTCCCACTGGTTCCTGGGCAAGCTGGGGGTCACTGGAGCCCTCACCTTCAGCTCAGCCCTCCCTGGTGCTCACAGTCCTCCATGGCTGAGCACTAGAGAATGTTCTCATTCACTAAAAATTGCATTTTTGTGTGACATTTATTTCAGCTCTTTGCTCTTGTTGTCCTTATTTTCATTAATGAGGACACAGACAGGGGTCTGCGAACCAATACTTACTGTGCTGAAACAAATGTGAAATGGTAACTTGGGAAGATAAAAGGCTTTCTTTATCAGTTCTCAAGCTAGCTCTTCCTGGTTCTGTCTTAAGCTTTAAATATTTGCATTAAGATCCAGATTGCAAGTAACTGGTCTCAGGAAAAACATATGAAACAGAAATTTTAAATGGAAATGTGGAATGGAAAATGTGGTATTCTGGAGCTGGGCTTATCTGAGTATGCAGCAAAGATGCAGTTGTCTGCTAAAGCAATGACTCTGCTCAGAGGACATTCAGCAGGGCAAGCTGGATGCTTTTTTTCTGCCTGGAAAATGCAGGTTGCCTTCCTGCCATCTTCCCTTCGTAATGCATTTTAATCAAGTTATAGGATGGTGAATTTGCAGTCAATCCAAGCCAGGAATCTACAATCTCATAGAAAATTATTTTACAAATAGAAACAATTTAATACCTTTGTATAAATTTATGTCCACTATGTAGTTGGGATTCAATTAGAAATGTGTTTTCTGTGCACCTGGATGTAAAGTGGATAAATAAAAGCTGGTGGAATGATCCAATTTGTTTTTTCCTGGTCATGTGGGGTGTGTTCATCATGTTGAATGCTGTTCAAGACAAGCACATTAATGAAGCCACCTTCTCTTGCATTCTCCAAAATCACATTAGTTGAAACAGCTCACACACAAGTGGTGCTATATCATATATAATGAGAAAATAATGAAAGAACCAGACATTCACATCAAAATGTGTCACTGTGAAAGAGAAACTAAAGCTGTTGTGGCCTCTGCTCTCTGTTTCCATGTTTCCACCTGTAAAGTGAGCAGACAGGGGCAAGTGCTGGTGCTTGTCATCCCCAAACCCCCTGGTGTGACATCTTTTAACCATAAAGCACTGGCACAATCATGGAGAGCAGGCAAGGTGGGAACTGAACGCCAATGTGTTTGATAAACTCATTTAAATGATGGTGTGGACATGTGTGTTTGCTTGTAGCAATCAGTGCTGCTGGAATTGTCTGTCTGAGCAGGGCCCCTTGCACCAGCTGAGACAGGATGCCCTGAGGGCCAAGCTGAGTTCCCCAGCTTGCATTTGCCATTGTAAAGATTTAAATTTTGTCGATATGACATTTATGTTCCTGAGGCGATGGCATGAAGCTTTGTCAGGGAAGGTTCAGGCTGGATATTAGGAAACCGTTCTCTCAGAGAGAATTTGGGCATAACAAAAATAAATATACATTAGGCATTACCTTCAAATAATTGTCATATATGCATGAGTGTGTGTAAATGTGTGTATATGCGTGTATAAAGACACACACACACACACACACACACACACGTGTGTGTGTAAATGGCAAGTTTACCTGTCTATATACAAAGTCTCTTTAGTAGAAAACTTTTGCAAATCATAACAAGCAAATGACTTGCATAAAACCTGGGGTTATTATCTTCTGTAACAACCTAGCAGCTGTGTGGAGCTGTTTGCAATGACACGTAGGTGATTTCCTCTGCACCACCAAAACCAGCACAGACATTCCCACTTCAGCTGCTTAACCCAGGGATGAACTAACAAAGGGATGAGGAAAAAAATTCATTATGACTGTGGTTGTTTTTGTGGAATTTCATAGGATGCCTCATCCCTGGAAGTGTCCAGCTCGGATGGGGTCTTGGAGCAACCTGGTCTAGTGGAAGGTGTCCCTATCCGTGGCAGGGAGACTGGAACAAGATAAGCTTGAAGTGCCTTTCAACGTAAACCTTTCTGTGATTCTATTAAATAGATGATTATAAATGTATCCCAGAACAAATTCCCTCTAGTTCTTTTAGGTTTACTGCTTGTCTTCAAGGGTATAGAGCATGACCTATTACAGCAGTGATTATCAGCTGTTTTAATGACAGTTTTAAAGACTTAGTTGGTGGACATAAAAAGGTTGATTTTGTAACTATTGACCATGAGTTGCTTTTCTGAAGATTCCTCTATGAAGCTGTCGCTGGCTGGCAGTGAAGGCTGTGAGCTCCTGCACCCTGTCTCCACTTAGCCTGTACCTTAAAACCAAACCGCTGCCCCTGGCCCAACACTGCCACTGCTGCGAAGGGCAACATTGCCAAAGTACATGTTCCACATCTCTTTGCTATTCCACATCTTTTTTGAGTGCTTTCAGGTAGCAGTGAGTTATGCAGATCTTCCTCTTATCAGCAGTTGCCAGGACTTTGCATGGTAACTTTGAATTAGCACAATGAGTAATTCCACCGGTCTTTGGAAAAGTTTTCAGCAATAGCTGCTGTATGAAATTATTCATTTCCTATTGCTGTCAGCAGTTCTTTTATTTACCATGATTTTTCTATCTTTTACTCTCAGCCTCAGTATTGACCTTTAACTCACCGGTTCATTCTACTCTTCCCACAGTGCCCAGAAATCTGCATTACTCTGCAGTGTGGGTGCTGTGTGACAGCAGAAACCTCTGCTGTCACTCCCTAGCTCCTGGGCTTTAGGTCAAGTCTGATTTTTGCATGTCTGCATGCACGAGAAGTAGTGATCCATGGAAGCAGCTGATCATCCCTGCAGGACTGACTGCAGGAAAATGCCACCAGGGCTCAAAGGAGAGATTGGAAATATGCACAAAATCATAGAATCATGGAATCTCCTGAGTTGAAAGGGACCCACAAGGATGGTTGAGTCAAACTCCTGGCCCAGTGCAGAACCCCAAGAAGCCTGCCCTGTGTCTGAGAGCATTGTCTAAATGCTCCTTGAACTCTTGTCAATCTTGGTGCTGTGACCCCTGCCCTGGGGAGCCTATTCCAGTTGCCAATCATTCTTTGTACACAGACAGGTAAACTTGTCATTTACACACATATATATGTGTATGTATGTGTCTTTATACACACATATGCATACATACATACACACACACTCATGCATATATGGCAGTTATTTGAAGTAATGTCTAATGTATATTTATTTTCATTATGCACTTTTTAATGTTTTCAATTTAACCATACAGGAAGCCCAGGATAAAGAGGCAGGGCTGTGCACAGAGCAGTTCTTTACATTTCTTTTTATATAATGCAATTAAAGAATGAAAAAAAGCCATAGTATGCAGGTAAAGCAGTACTATTTTTTAAAAAAAGCACATGCAGTAAAAAAATAATAGCAGACTAAAAGGAAAGTGAGAAGGAATGTTTGTTTTTATCTGAAATATCATAAATAAATATCCGAAGAAATTTTTGAGGTTATGTCACCCTCTCTACATATAATCAAGGATTTATTTAATGAAGCAGTATTTGGGGCAGAGCTTTTGTTTCTTGTCTTCTTCTTGGCCCTCTTTATCTTTTTTCATACCTCTGCAACCTATTTTTTATTTAATTTTCCCAGGGCAGTCAAAGACAAAACATGGATTAGAGTCCTGAGAGCAGCTGAAATCTGCACTTGGGTAATGGCAATTTCCAGATTGAGGAGATTGTTCAAAGTTTGGCTAGATATATGTGAAAAATGTAGCACCAGAGATGATAAATCAACATTATTATTGCTGGTTATTATTAATTTACATCATTGGCCTTTAAAGAGGACATTGCTGCCTAAAATTGGATGTTAGAAGGTTGAGCTACAATGTGAAAATTGGATTTGGAATGGTGGTGTATCACACAGGAATTATTACACAGAAAAGTTTTAGAAACATCCCTAAGGTATACTGATCTTTCCTCTTCTAACCAGAAGTCCTCATTCATGGCTAGACTCTTTAATTACTAGACTGATCTACATTTACCTCCCTTTGTTGTGACCTTGTTTTATATGTTCTGCAATGATAATGGAATTGCAGATACTTTCAAAGATAACATTAATTCAAAGATAACTGATTAATTATTGACAAATAAGGCCAGCATAGCTCTCTGCTGGGTACCCTGGTATTCCATTGGAAGAGAATGTGGTGCTCTGTCCTGAGTCTGCCCACACTGCCTGTGCCCAGGGTTGATACCAAGTTTTCTTGTTTAGAAAATAAGTACTGTAAGTTCCTAACCTTTGTATTTTTCAAGTCACTTCTGTTTATTATGCTCTTAACTAGTTGGTTATGCTCTTAACCAACTGGTTAGGAGCATACATAATAACATTTGCATTTTTGCTTGGGAGGAAAAAAATCTGTACATTCATTTTCATTAAGAGAATTATTTTGTTCTTGTCTGAAACAATGCAGCAAAACGTCATAGTTACTCGGAGTGATCATTGGGAGTGTGGCTGCTAATTAGTGACTGATTTGGGGAACAAAAAATCCACTCGGGAAACATGATAATTACCCACATATTTCTTTGGGTCAGGCAGCCATGTTACATCAAACACTAGATTTATTAATTCCATTTAAATAATTTTGAAATAACTAAAATTGTGTTGTGCATCTAACTGAGAAGATCCAAAGTACAAAATCATACATCTAAATTATGAACTGAATGGAGAATCACCCAAAAATATGAGTAGTGAAGTACGTTTCCACTTCTGAGGCAAAAAGAAGTAAATATATATTTTCTACATCACAATTTCTCAAAATGGTTGCTGTTTTATTTCAATTTATTTTCCTGTGCCTGAAAATGTAGGTCCAAGCAGTTTTGGAAAAATGTCAGTATCTGTATATTGGTGGCTAGCTCTATTTCCAGGTATACTTGGAGACAATACCTGGGTCAAGGACAGCCTTGACTGATGACAGAATTTCAGGGGATTTAGTTTATTAATGCCAATATGGAAAAATTTGTATTAATATCAAAGATGGGTGTTTATTGAGTGAGAATTACCAGTGTTTAGGCCCAGAAAGAATCCAGTCACTCTTGTGTCACCTCCTAAGCCCTAATTCTTAGGATTAAATTAATATGTGATCTCATTTCTGTATTTCTAAGGTATGAACAAAAGATGCCTGTGTTAAACTCAACAAAACAATATTTTGGGGGAAAAAAGTTACTTCTAGATACTCCAAATCAATCTGACAGCTAACTTCTTTAATCTGACACAGTAGAAAGGCAAGAATTTGGAAGGCTGTCCCAAATAGACCCTTGTGATAAAATCACCAGGGCTGTGGGTTCAATGTCGATATTGGCCATTCACTTAAGAGTTGGACTCTATGATCTTTGTGGATCCCTTTCAACTCAGAATATTCTTTAATTCTAAGAATTTTCTTCTCTAATTTACTCTTCCTCTTCAATATATAGTGAATCCTCTGAAGATGGTTTTATAAAATGTGAGGGTTTTTTTCTGGATATAATCCAGTGAGCTGGAAGCACTGACTGTTTTTTTTTGTTTTCAGTGAAAATGGTATCAGTAATACTTGCAGGAGAGAACATGTGCCACACCTACTCATTTTTTGAACATTTTCAGGGATGATGACTCCACCACTTTCCTCTAGAGTTGTTCCAATGCTTAACCACTCTTTCTGTGATTAAATTTTTCCTAGAATTCAACCTGAGTAACAGGAAACAAACCAGATGAAACAAATATTATTTTAACTTTGTAAAATGGATATCTATTAGTGGTTTTTCAAACATGGTTGTTGGGAGGACACATACAAAACAGGCTGGGTGCAGCATCACCCACTGTACCCACCTGTGGTGACAAATCCATCCTGTTTTCAGAAGTCAAGCAGGCAGAGGGATGATGTAAAGAGATGCGACAGCAGGGCATCACTGATACTCAGAAGCTGGCTCATGTGTGTCTCCCAGCAGAGACACCTGTGCTCCCTGAGGTGATCCACAGGGAAGGCACAACAGCATCTTTCTCCCATTTCAGTATTTTGATGTTTTCCCCCATTTTCCACCAACTTCACTTTTCTGCTGGTCTGCCACTTTTCTGCTGACAGAACAGAATGCTGGTAGGAAACACATTATTCATTGCGATTGAATGCCTAGTAATTATGTTGCTTTTTTTTTTTTTCTCAAATTAAACCTCTTTGCTATTAGGAACAGATGTTAAATTTGGGACTCTTGTTGATTGTTAGTGTGACACACACATGAAATATTTTAAATGAGAAGGCTGATTGAATTTTAAACATACTGATCACTGGAATTGAAAATAATTGAAACTGGGAATAGCTGAAATGTTTCCAAAAAGAGGAGACAGAGGTGGGGTTTGCTTTTCGAATTGCTGTTTACACCAATCATGTTAAATTCTTCAGAATAAGTGCAAGAATTTACTGTATAACACTAAAACGAGACTTGAATGATTGTTACTTTAAAATGGCAGTGGAAAAGAATTTTTAAAATAAGGCAAAATCTATTTTCAAATCAAGACTTCGGATATTACCCATGTGCTTGTAGGAGCTTGTCTTTTTTCTTGTTTGTTTCCTCAGCTTATTCATGTTTCAGGAAATCTGACATTGCTATCAAGGAAGTATTGCCCACCATGCAGGCTGAGTTGGCTCTTCCACCTCTTCTACAGGCTTTTTCACCTGTAGAATGCCTCAGATCCCTTTTCCAACCTGGAGAAGCTGATGGCTTCACTCTGCAAGAGCTGATGCTGGAAAGAAATGAGGAAATTATTGCAAACCGCCCAGTCATGAATCTGAGCCACTAGGCTGGATGTGAGAGTAACCTCTATCTGTGGAACTCTTTTTATTGTTTGGTTTTTTACTACTGTGGATGGATGTATCTTGCATAATAAAATTAACACCCCCTCACAATGTATTTATGAGAAAATTGACTATTCTATTCGCAATGGAAAATTTTGCAGCATTACGTTTTCCAGTCACTCTATTGCTTTGACACCTTTCTGCCAGACCAGTGAAAACTCTGGAGTGCTCATTGGGACCGACATATGGATTCTGCTTCCACACTTGCTCTCATGCCTCCCAAGGTCTGACATGAAGTCTGCAGTATCAGTTCCACCAATCTATGACACATGTTTTCCAGCTATTGGAAGCTGTTGAGTGTCTGTAGATCACTTTCCTATATTTGAATAAGCAAGATGCATATGTTACATGTAGAATTCTCTAACCTGATTTTGCAGGATTTGTAGCATACAAGGCATGAAAAATCTGAGTTTGGAAAGTAATGCAGTAACAATAGCAATTAACCTCCAGAATCCACAGGTAAACTTGGAGCGTTACGTTTAAAGCACATGGCTTTTAATCAAGTTTAGTGACCAAGTACTGCTTTTTCTAAAACATTTTGCTGGCATTTCTTCTGCAGCAAATTGCTTAAAAGCCTGAATGTTGGTGCCAGCTCTACCCCATGTGATCTAATGCCAAGAGGCAACAACTTGGGGGAAAAAAATCCACATTGAAAAAGCCATTTCTGAGCAGGGACAACTTTTATTTGTGCCAAACCACTTTTGTATCTGTGGTTTCCTCTGATATAATTTACAGATTTATAACACTTGCTGAACTTCTCAAAACAAGAAAACTCCCACTGAGACTGCAAATTGTTGTTGCACTGAGTGATCCCTTGATCCTTTATGTGGCATAATCTATATGTGCCACATAAAAGCAGCCTGGTACCAATACTAAAGAAAGTTTTCTGACACCCGGTTCTTCTGGGGCTGTCATGCTTTATTCATGATCCATGGAGGAAAGATTGCTAGTAGCAGACATTGTCCCACTGGTGGTAATTGCTGTTAAAACATTATTCAAGCTGATTACGTTAATGACAGAAGGATGAGGCACTGCCTAAAGAGTTAGTACAGCATCAGCAGAGATGCTTTATTTATTTAACTGATTGATCGCTTAAAGATTTGTAAACTGCCTTCTCTGTATAATAAGACTGTATAATCATGTACATACAAATTAAACAATCCAGAAAGTTAAGGCAGAATGGTTGTTGCAGATCTGATTTTCCTGCAAAATCTCAAGACTTTTATGGGCTTATTTACATAACAAGTCATGGTCTAGTCTCCTTTACCAGCATTCAGTTTGATGTGGAATTGTCTTCAGCTATAAATTTTTATGGTTTGGAGCTAGTGGAATAAAAGAGAATGGTTCACATATTTTAGTAATTTGAAATACATTTTTTATTGAAGAAAACAACGTCATTTTCTTCCAGCAGAACAATCTGTTCCCTAAAAATGTGATGCTTGCACACTTTGCCAGGGCAAGGTTATGGGTTTTCTCCTTCCCATTAATGCCTGCAGACTGCTCCTCCGGGTGTATTCTCCTCTTTCTTACCAGAAAATCCACTACAAACCTTTGGGTCTGAGCATCCCTGATCCCCTGGACTTGGGTGTAGCTACAGCTCACTCTGCTCTCAGACTGGTAATATCCAAGTAGATAAAAAGATCTTTATATCCACAAGGTGTAGGATTGACATGTCCTCCAGCTGGAAAAGTGCAGTCAGAATATTTCACAGTGAAAAGGGTTCAGTAAAGAGATATTAATCGTTGGACATGGTCCTGAAGTTCTTTTCCAAGTGATTCCATGATGTTATGATCTTGAGGGTCTTAATCAGATTTTTTGACAGCAGTCTCTAAACCAGACATGGCTGAGCAGGTGAAGAAGTTGCAGCAGGGACGTTCCTAGTGAAGCTGAGGGAGTGACACAGTGCTGACTCCTAATAATGGCCAAGGCTTCTCTGCTTCAGGATCAGCTCTCAAAGGTCCTCTAGGCTTAACCTTCAGGCTCTCAGCTGCCTTCATTACACAATGATTGGACTTGAAATCAAAGGACAGTTATGGCAATCCCATTTGTATTATTTTAAACTCATTTGTTCACAGCCAGAGAACTGTAGAAATAGATAAATAGATTTTCATGTTCAGAAAAGGCCATTCCCCATTCTTTATATATGTTTCTACATCTTTTGATTCTGTTATTTGGTTTGACAGATCTGAGAAAATGGCTAAACCCAAACTGATGTGAAGAATTTCCCCTCTTTCCTCACTCCCTGACCTATCTCATGCAGAAGCATTCCTCTTCCTTCTGCTTTGCCACCCAAGGCAATTTTTGCATTCTCAACCCATACAGAGCTGCACAGAGAATGCACCACAATCGTACACCATTTGACAGACTTTCAAATAGCATGGCCAAAACTTACATTTATGTCAGTCTGTATTAAATCTTTTCTGCTCCTCTTTTAGTTGCTATGACCTTCAACTTCTACAAGAAACACAAATCCTTTACAGATGACACATAAATAAACATAAATAAACCTTTGCTTAAATATTCTTTAGAAAAATCAGTGTGTTATTGCAAAAAGTCCCTAGTTGCTTTTCTCTCTCATGTCAGAAAAAAAAGACAAAACAGATGTTTGCTCTGTATTCAAAGGCTGAAAGAGAAAGCAGGTTTACTACCTTATTTTCGTCTTATTTTAGCTAAATACAAAGAAAAATGGGGAAGAAAACCCAAAGCAGACCTTAACGTTTTTCCTCAGTTGTCTCCACCTTCCCAGCATCTGTGTTACATAATAAACAAAGCAATCAAGTGGACAGATGTGTTTTCATGGCTCTCTTTGTTCTATAGACTGCAGTGGGCAACATCTGCTTCTCCCGAACCTTTTCCCCCGTTGAACTAGAAATTAAATGCTATTTAATCAATTAAAGTAACCTAAAGAATTGACTTAATTAAAAACAAGGAAGTTCAGGCCTGAATCTCTTCTCCTGTGTCCTTTGGAAGGTTTACGTGGTTGAGGATGAACTGGTGGCAGCGTAGCCCAATAAAGACCACACCAATATCCGACGCTCTGACAGAGCCTGTGCTTGGGTGCATGTCTGCATTACCAAAACTATTCTGGTGCTGTCAGCTACTACTGACTAAACTGTTTTTGTTACTGCTGTTGGTGACTGAATGGTGCAAATCAACTTCATTCCTGGCTTTGAAAAGGCAGTGATGCTGTTGCAGCTTCCCCAACTGCTCCATTGCTTGGATACTGACAAAGTCCCTCAGTTCAGAAAAGTGATTAAAAACCCAGTTCAAATGTTGGTAATTTAAATATTTCTGGGGAAAGTTTGCTTCTCTGAACATCCCTGTGTGAGCACCACATTCTGATATTTGGAGCACAAATCATCTTTCAAAATAAAAATTCAATAGCTTTTCCCAGAACTACTTGTTAAAACCCAGACAGTAGATTAAATATTTGCTTGTTCTTTCTCAGGATCTTCTGGCTCAACAGAAGAATTTAAAGAGGTACTAAATGCTGAGGAGCAGCAGGAAGAGAGCACCCAGGGTGCTGGGCACAGGGATGGTGGAGGCTCCCACAGGATCCCCCTTCTTTGCACTTGTAGACATTGTAGATACTTTTGCCCTTTGACATTATAGATACTGCATAAACCCTTTCTTAGGATTTGACACTAAAGACTGTAAGACCAGAATATCTGCTGGGAGCTGATTCAGCAAAGTGCTGAAGCCTGTATCTAAATTCCCCTTAAAAATTACTGCAATATGAAAAGTGGTATGAGTGTGAATAGATTTAGGTTTGAGCATGGGGTTCTACCTTGGGCTGAAGCGCTTTGACTTAGAGACTGGTTTCCTACAGTTCCTACAGTTGATTTTGATAGACTTGAGCTACAAGCAGTGCGCGGGCACCTGAACTGGTAATTTTACTATTTAAAAATTAAATTAACTGGAATTACAGACTTTCGTGCATCCCTCTGTTTTTTCTCAAGTACAGTAATTTCATAACTATAAGGTGCACCGGATTATAAGGCGCACTTCCGGGTTTCAATCAAAATTTTAGTCAAAAGGGTGCACCTTATAGTCATGAAATTACTGTATTATCTATGCAACCATTAAATATTTTGATTTATTTCAATTTATTCAAAACTGATTTGGCCAAGGTAATTCTGTTTTTACTGTTAGTGCTAGCTAATGTTTCCTTGTATTTCATTATGCATTGCATTCACTTGGCCTGAAATGGATGTTTGATTGCCTTGTAAACTACTTTTCAAATTCACTCCTGAAGTGCAGTAATACTGGGGTAGCTGGTATAATATCTTCCAGTAGTGTTAGAGCAAATGACAAGATAGAGTGGGTATTAATAAGGTCAGACTTTCAATGGTAACCCACATGAGTAGTGTTTTTTGCGTGCTTTGTAAAGATGGATTACAAACACATACAGAAGCTTTAAAACAGCAATTTAGATACAATGATCTGATTTCACTCAACCATATGAACTTTATACCCCTCACATCTTTTATTTCACATACAGTTTCCCTCTCTTTTGAAGGGCTGCTTGTTGCAACAACTGAGCAGTGTACAGAAAAGCCTGAGATCTGAACCAGCTAGGTATGAATAACTCTTAGGAGTTTTGCTGGCTTCTTTCTGCTTTGGAAATGGCTGCCTGAAGGTCAGTGGCTACGTTGAGAGGTAATATAAAAGAACTTTGGTGGACTTCCTTTGCAACTCATACCTTTTATGTATTCTATTTTATATAAAAAAAAACCCAACCACAACCAAAACAAAAACAGAAAAGGGAACTTCAGTGCAATATACTTTGGAAGTTAATCAGAGCAGACATTAGTTTTAAGTAAATCAGCTCTGTATCATTTGACACACAACATTACTTCAATTAGTATGACTTTCACATTATCTAGACAGATGAAACGATGTACCATGCAAATCAGAATATTTAAGTGACACTAGCACTTATATATTATGAATATTTACTCAAGAAATGAATGCATGATAAATGAGATTGGTCTATAAATCTTTCTCAGTAGAAAAGATGTGGATTCTTTCCCCCTCAGGAAATCCTTTCTTGTGCTTAATCCAGTTATCAAATTTTCACCATATCTTAAGCTGCTTGCTCCTTTCCTCCACAGAGCAATTTGTATCACAGCTCAGACAGGGTTTTCTGCACATACAGGAATCACGTACACTTTTCTAAATGGCCAATGAGGCTGAAAAGGAAGAATCAGGTCCTAGATGAGGGAAGAAAGAGAGTTGTGGACTAAAATTTCTCTTATTTTAAGCTGTGGAGAAGATAGTCTTGTTTCCCTATGACTCATAGAAATGTGTTTGGGGTGGATGAAATGTTCTAACAGGAGACATGAGCAGAGGGATTTGTGCTAAAGTAAGTAGATGTTAAAGTACCTGTGATGAGAAGTGAGAAGTTTGAACAGAGAGATGAACTTCCCTGTTGCACCCAGGGAAAGAGGAAAAAACCCTCTGTTTTCAAAGATGAAGAGAGCTTAAGTTGACATGGTCCTTGATAACAGTTGTGCAAAGACTGTTAATCAAGGAAGGAATGTTTGCAGTGATCAGGTTTCCATTCTCCTGGGTGGCTGATTCACTGTGACATCGAGGCCACAAGAAAACTGTTTCTTGTGGAGAAGTCTCCATAGACTGAAGTCTCCTCTCCCTACATAAATTGGTGAAAGACTATTTTTAGACATGGTAAACTGACTGATTGGTTTTGGTATTTTGACAGTGTGAAAGAAAAGAAGTTGTGGGAGGGAGGAGAAGTGTTCTATAAGTTTTATTCTGATTCTTATTATTTTTTCTTATATTTTCTGGTACCCTTCTGTACCCTTCAAACGCCTATTTTGCCTTCCTCCTAATCTTATCTCACAGCAGGAAATGAGTATATAATTCTAGTGGGTTCACTGGTGATTTGGCCAATGCCAAATCCACTACATAATTGGTGCGTTGACCGGGAAATCTCAAATTGGCGAATTGAAACCACTATAGACTCACACTCAGTAACAGAGGTGGCTGCCATCTCCCTGATTGCTTTCAGTTGTAAGCTTTCTGTGAATTTTTCTTGGTTCATTTTTCTAGGGAAGAGGAGTATTTTACTCAGAGAAGCTGTGGATGACTTATGCCTGGACTGCTCAAGACCAGATTGGATGGGGCTTGGAGCAACCTGGTCTAGTGAAAGATGTCCCTGTTCCCATTGGGGATGTTGGAATGAGATGATCTTCAAGGTCCCATCCAACCCAAACGATTCTACGATTCTAAGAACAATGAGATTAAAATAGCCTGATGAGAACAATGAGATTTAAAAAAGCATATCAACAAATGCTGACCTTGATCTCCACATTGAGATGTGAACTGAATTTTATTTTGAAAACTCAAAGTTTATTGTCAGAGTGGACCTGGCATACTTCCTCCATCTGCTTCTGTGGGCACTTGACTAGAGCATAATACACGATACCACAGGCTCTTTCCATCCACCAGGAAAAGGGGAGAAAATACACAGCTCCTTGGTGCTGAAAACCCTAGGACTTATTACTAATTCTGGTCTAGCATGGAATAATCTTCTGAAAGTAAAAAAAAAAGTCTTTTTATAGCTCATTTCTGCATATAACGTTGGAATATGACCAAGGGCTCTGGTCCATAATCAGGGCTACAATTTTTAAGGTTTCAGTATATTATTTTTTGGTCCCTTGGCCATCATGGTCCCTTGGCCCTTGTGCTGCATGTTTAAGATGCAGTTGGCTCCCATGTTGGTGTGTAGCAATCATAGTGACCTTGTACTAGCATTGTCATGGTCATTTCTCAGCCATCCATCCTGTCAGGATCTCTGTGTCCTTACACAGAAGAGGTGGCATCTTCCAGCTGTCAGAGAACGTGGATTGCATCTTATCTAGTACTATTGCCAGTAGGCAGTGACACGGAGACCAGTCTGGCCAGGGAGGTGCATGGTGAAAATAGAGGGATGGAAATGATGGAGTTGACTGAACAATAAAGGACTTTAATAGAAAAAATAATCGTAGAAACCATACGGTCTAAGGGGCAACATCCAAAGACCTGGGGGTGTGTCAAACAACAATATATCTGAGGTATATCTGGGGTATCTGAGGGCAAGGGTCCAATCATGGACGTGAATGGGGAACATGTCCTTATAACTGACTTGTCCTGAACCAACTGAGAAGAAGAACCAGAAACATGACCTATTATGGAGAAACTCCATTAACATACCATCTCCTGTGGTCTCAGGCTGATGCCCCCTGCATATGCAGGTAAAGCCGCTCCCCTGTCCATCCCCATCAGACCATTTCCACAATCTAGAGCTCGACATGAAGGGTAACTCTGTAGAAGTCCTGAACTGTGGGGTAAATCAAGTGTCTGCTGGATTCTTCCATCATATACATCTTAGGAGGGAGCTTTGTTGTCTAGCTGGCTGTGATGTAGCACCTGTGTTGATTTATTTATCTTTGCTTCATGATGTTCAAGTTCATTCTTCCCAAAGTCTTTAATCTACTTGGACGGAAGACATTGGCACAAGGTTGAAGGTGTTGACACAAACCATCCATACACTCAGTGATCCTCACTGGGACTTGCCCCAGAGTCTACAAAGAAGAAAGAGGGGATTTTAAGAGCCCATAATGGCAGTGAAAGCTCAGGTAAAAGATTCTTTCTTCCCGATTAACCTGCCATGGACCTTCCAGCAGTTTCACACACAGCAAACACATGGATGATGCAGCCTCATGTTCCTGCTGGGTGCTGTCCCTCTTTGCCCACTATTATTACCAAATTCCTGCCCAATAATCCTATCTTGTTGAGTACCTCTTTAACTGAACAAGTCAGCAACTGCAAAATTGAGAAGCAAGTAAGGCTTATTTTCTTGGTGTGTGTAATGACCATTGACAGGGTTTGTGTGACATGGTAGATTAATTTATAATAAAAATTTAACTTTCATATAAATTACATCAGGTGATATCTTTAGTGCTGTGCTCATCTGCCTGAAGAGGCAATGTGGTTTTCTATTACCGCTAAAATGCACAATACCATTGCTGGGCTGATTTGATTTTGTTTATATTGTGCTGCCAGTTCAGTTAGAAATGTATGCTAGGTCTGTCAATGGCAATGAGGATCCATCCACCAAAAACCAGGTTTCTTCCCCATTTGAACCTTGAGGGCACCTAAGAAATCACTGGTCACTTCTGGATATAATGAAGTGTCATGGTAACTTTGAAAAAGGTGAAGTGCATTAATTTACATGTGCCCTTTAATATATTTTTTTGTCCAACTGAATATATATTAATTGATCTTACATACCACACTTTGGATCTGGAATAGTAATGTCACATCCACAGCAGAGCAGATCTTTTTATGAAGAACATCCCCTTTTTGTCATTCCTATTAGCCTAGTTCATTAAGTTTACAAATCTCTGGAAAAACTCCAGTTTTCATATACTCAGTTAAGATATTGAAGCATTTTTAGAAATTGTATTAACTCATGTTTTCATCCACAGGCCTGGGATGCTCCCTGTAATTGCATCCCTGACAGCAGTGAGTGTGGCAGGAAGACTGATGAAGAGGCCTGATTTTTTAGTACTTGACTTTGTGATCTTAAGGATACCCTTTCAGCACAGCTTTTTTTGCCACTCCTTTGGATAGGTGTGGGGCTGTAGTTGCATTTCCTTTGCCACATGTAGAAGTGACCTAACTTCCATGCTCTGTCATACCTTTGTTATTATAGTTATTGCGCCACGGGACAGGGGCTGAATGCAAGACGAGTTGAGCACAAGTTGATTCTCCTGCTATCTCATTGTCTGCAGTACATAAATCTTGAAAAGTGTGCTTTGAATAGGAAAGGATACCAACTTAATGATACATTTACTCTAACTACGGTTAGGTGTGCACAGAATCCTAATGCCTGCTGCAGACTCTTCATGGTAACAGATGTTGCTCTCTGCTTATAAAGTTTATTGCATTAGCTGCCTGTAAGCAGTTTTACTTTTTAGAAGATTCATAGAGTAAATTAAAATTATCTAATTATTTGTTATCTAATTTAATAGGTAAATGATCTTGATTTTCAGATATTACACATATATTACTAAATTACAAGGCGGTAAGGCAGAGGTTCTTTTCTGAGCTCTGAGCTGCTACTGAATAAGAAGAGAAATTTGTAATCACATGTCGCAGCAGGCAGTGGTGGTCAGACCTTCATGACCTTCCCAGAGAAGCATCTTTCAAAGGACACTGAGTGACTTTAGCTCAGTTGTCAGCTGCTGCTGCAGGTGATGCTGAAGAAAAGGACAAGAGCCTTCATATGGGGTTCCATGGAGATCTTTATTCTTCCACTGTGAAGGGGTCCAGGGATGAAGACTGACCAATGAAGGCTGAGGGAGAAAGGTTTATATAGGGAAAGCAGGGGCAGGGTAGAGCAACAGGGCCAATGATCTGAGGGTTCAGGTGCAAAACAAAGGAAGAGGGCCAACAGGGTACAAAATACCTGCATATAACTGAACAGCATTGTGGGAGAGATTTTGTCTTGCCATAAAGACAAGAGGAGCCCACCTTAGGGTTACCTGTTCAGGGGAAAGTCGTAGCTTTTTCCTTAAGGGCTTTCCCTCCGGGGGAGGGCCATAGCCTCGATCAGGCACTGTGCCTTCAGAACTCCCTTTTCTTTGTTTATTAAAAAATTCTTCCCATGGATTTTTGTAAACAATGAGTTAAACAGGGAAACGTAAGTAAAAAAATCAAAATGATAAATAAAATAAGCAAAAAGTCCTTGAGCTGTTTATGAGATGGTGAATTCCTTTCTGTGCTGGAGCCATGGGGATCTTCAAGTTTGTTGGGTGACTCAGGGAACCACGTGCAGGACTCCAATAGCTATGGGCTTCATTAGTTTCACCAGAGATGCTTTGTGGCATAGCTTGTCTGCTCTCCTGTAGTAATTCACTAGCTGCTAAGTCCAGGTTCATTGCCCAGCCTGCCAATGGGGAGCCAGTTCCTCTCACCCAGAATCAGGTTGAAGCGGGAGTATAAACAGAAATTGTTAGTTTACTGGGTAAGGTAAGGGAAGATATATTTTTTTCTTTTTCTGATACCTTTTGTGATTTCTTTTCTCACTCACACACAGATATATCTAGAGATGGGCTGCAACAGCCTTACCAGGGAGAACTCACTGGACTGTGGCTTTTATTTAAAGATATTTTACTGTACATCCCTGTTCCTCTGCCTGCTCACCTGTTATCAGGCAGAGTCCTGCTGCTCCCAACAGCCCAGCTGGCCCTAGAGAGCCCTTTGCTGTTACATGTCTGATGTGCCCCTCATCACAAAGTCCATCTCCTATGGGGTCCCTGCAGAGACTTTGCAGCACAGGGCAAAATAAATACTCCAAGATGAGTCCAGCCTTTGCCTCTGTAGGCTTAGCTGATAGCTAAAATTGTGTTTATTTACTAATATTTAACTAATTCTCCCCTCCACACATAACAGACCTTTCTGCTTTCAAGCTGAAAAAGTGCCACTTCTCTGCTGCTGTCAGGTCCTGGCTCTCGAATTGGGGTGAAGGAGGCTGGGTCAATCACTGGGGTTGCTCCGCAAACTGTGATCAATGTAGGGTGAGAGGGGGGCTTGGTTTGGAGCAGAAAGTCCCATTTGCTTGATGAGAACAGGTGAGCCCTCTTCCTATTGCCATGCTAATATGTACATCTTATACTGTAGTTTTCTGAGTCATTATGACAAATGGCTCATGCTGATGTCACTTATTTCCCCAAGTATCTCTCAGTCTCCAGCCAGAATGTAGCAAGTTGCAAGCAGTATTTAAAAATGAAAAATCGCAGGTGTTTTCTGGATGTCATCCAAAGGAAGGAGCATGGATTTCAGGCAGAAATCAAATCAGACCACATGGAAAGATCTCTCTGAACACCCAGCCAGTCAACAGATAGTAGTCATGACATTACGAGTCAACCTGCACACCTGGGAAACCATGGCCAGGAGAAGCAGAAGCGTACATTTAAATTAAGTCTTCTATAAAATCTTTTAATAAGGAAGAGCTGAAACAGCAGAAATGCCTTGCCACAGACTTTGGTGCTGTAGGAGAAATAAAGACTGTTTTTTGCTGCATGCCATGTCCTGTCTGCTAAATGTAATGATAATCCATATCATCTTTGGAGACCCACTTGATTATCTATCTATCTATCTATCTATCTATCTATCTATCCATCTATGCCATTATTAAACTGCAGTAATGCTTTTTGCTGGAGTTTACCTGAGGAACATTCCGGAATGGATCTCTTGAGGTTATGCTACCTGTAGTTAATATTTGCATTGTCTATACCAATTTATTCAATTCTGTACCTAATTTGCTCCAGATGCTGAGGAAGTCCTGTATTTTCTCCTTATCCCTCTCCCCATCTGACAATCACATTAATATATCCTTAGCGATATTCTTATGTCTTTGGTTAAGCCCACTGGATAAATATAATTTATGTAGCCTTCATTGACACTGACACTATCTATTTCTGATGATGGAGAAATGAATAATGCAGTTATGAGAGAAGCTTACTCATGGGTTATCTGTGACTCTGACTGAGTGCATAAATGCACTGTGTTGGACCCAGGACTGACATAAACAAAAATTTCCAAAATTGAATATTTGAATGTTTGGGTAGATGCTTGCTGATTATCCAGCTTCTTTTCACAGTAAAAATGTAGCTGCTCATAAAAACTGCATGAAAATCTGAAAATGCATATATAAAATGACAGAAACATGGGAGGTTTTTATTAGAAAAAAAAGAGAGTAAATATTATTTGAATAAGGATTATATATTGAGACATGACCTTTGCTGCCTCTTTGCAGTGACTGATTCAAATTCATGTGTTATTTCTGAAAACACTGTCACAAGGTAATTTGGCTTTAATACAGCAAGAAACACAAATCCTACATTTGTAGGAGAATAGTTTGTGTTTGGCTTGGCGAAAACAGCTACACAGAAACTGTGGTCTTGAATTTTAATGGACCTTGTTAATGACAACTAAATATTTTACTGGTATGTTCTTTTGGGTTCATTTAAACAGCAGCTAGCCTAACCACTGCAGAAAGATATAATATGATAAATTAGGCTAGGTCAAAGAGGAGAAATTATTTTAAATTAATACAAACATCTAATTTTTCTGGAATTTTAATGAATTGAAATGGCAATATTAGTAGAGTTGACAGCAATGTATATTTGTATTAAATTCAGTAAATTCTACATAAAACTTTCCTTCCTTTTCATGTGTTTATACATCACATCACTGTAGTGAGACTCTCTACTGATGTGGAAGCATTTTTCTTCTCCTGGGGTACCTATGGATCACCTTTGGGTTTCAGTCACACACACACACACACACACATCCCCTTCTTGGTGACTGATGAGTCTTTGAGACCCTCACATGTCTCATGCAGTGCAGGAGCCCAGGTTTCCCCCTTGCTGTGGGAGCTCATCTGCCTCTTCAGCTCCCAGCTCCAGACACAGCTCCAGCCATTCTTAAGGTTTATTGAGCATATCTTTTTGCTCTGAGGTAAAAGGACTGCAAACTGCTGAAGATGCCATATTCACTTCATTGATGATTTGGGAATGGGCAGCCTTGTCCCAGGGCTGGGTGACCCACAGCTTTTTCTGACAAAGTTTTCAGCAAATTCACAGCATGCTATGGATCATCTCAGCCTTCCTAGGGAGTTGTGAAAAGAAGTGTAAATCTTTTCATCTGTCAATTCCACCTATCGTTTGGGAGGTTCTTGGCAATAGTCTGAAAGGTTTCATGAGCAAGTTGTGCTACACAACCAGCATGCATTAGCTGCCTCTCTCCTGCAATACCACAAATACATTACTTGCCCTAATGAGCATAATGCATATTATTGCATGTGGGCCAGTTTGCATTAACACTGTTGCCACCGCAGCTCCTGATTTATCAGTCAAGGTGTGCTTTTCAGTGATATTTACAGCCTGGCTTAATAGTGTGTCTATTTTCTCTTTGCTGCAGATGGTAATTCAGGGATTTGCTTGGCTGAATGAAAGAAACACTTGGAAACTGCAGCTGGTGGGTTGGATTTTATTGCTGCAAGGATTTAAATAAATACAAATTGATTCTGTATCATTGCCTGATGTTGTGTGATGACTGTATCAACCTCCCTCCTGCTTTGGTAAAGGTTTTAAGGATGTTTGACACAAATGTGGTTATAGTTTCTAATACCTGTGCTTTATTCAGGGTCATAGAATCACAGAATCATTTAGGTTGAAAAAGACTTCTGAGATCATCCAGTCCAACCCTTAACCCAGGACTGCCAAGACAACCACTAAACCCTGTCCTCAGATTCCACATCTGCACACTTTTTCAGTCCCTTCAGGGACGGTGCACTCCCAGTTTCTCTGGCCAACCTATGAGAGCTCCTTGCCACCCTCACAGGTGGTTATTTTTTTCTAATAACTAATCTAACCCTGCTTCCCATTTGTTGAAAGTAATTCCCCCCTGTAGTTGTAACTGCAGTAAAGCCTGTACCCTGCTGCCCGTTTTCCTACCACACTTGCCTTCTGCTATGTCTGAAAAACTAGTGGATGAACTGCCATTGGATGAAATGTTGTGTCCTTTGCATGATAGCTATTACTCTCAGACATTCTTTTCCTGCTCACTTACCATTGCTGTCACAGAGCGATGTAAGAGCCATAGCTATTGCGTGTTTGTTAAAGCATCCCAATATCCCTGAGCCACCAGGGCCTCAAACAGGAGAAAAGAAGTGAACTGTGTTTGTTGACCGTTAACACAAATTGACTGCTACTTGTGCTGATGTTTACAGCACAATTCACTACAGCTTGAACTTGCTGACTATCTGCATAATTTCTCCTTGAATAATTTTACTGCCATATGGGATGCTGCAGACCTTGAGTTTCTGGCTTTGCACAACCCCTCTGCACATTAACAAGCCTCACTTGAGGAGTGGTGAACAACCTCCACATCCCTGGAATGAAGCCCTTGATTTCTGCTGATGTGGCTCAAGGAGGGATGGTTTTTTAACCTCCAACCTGTTATGAGAAGCACTCAGGAGTGGTGATGATCCGGCTGACACAGTCTCTGTGCTCCAACAGTGAACCTCTGTGGGGGTTCAGAGCTCTCCAGGCTTTGAGGCAGGGCACATAAAACAGCCTGTGCTGGTGAAAGGAGGTTTTAGGATACAGAGAGGATTTTAGCCTCTAAAGCTGTCAAATTGAGTGTTTCACCAACATTGACTTGAGCTTCTAAAGTAAAATACTGTTCAAGAGAATGAGCCAGCTTAACCTAGTTATACAGGGAAGCTTAGGAATTTTTTCCAAAGCTCCTAGCCTTTACCATTAAGCCTTAATGCAAAACGTAACCTCTAGCAGTATCTGTTGCACTGTTGCACTGTTGACAAACTAGGCTGTCTTTCAGTCCAGATTTCATGTCTTAATTAAATGGAATTTGTTTCAGCAAATAGTGCTTGTCAAAAGGGGGATATTTTTGTCTTAGGACTATTACAAAAATTATATTAGACATATTGATAATTAGCAATCTGTGCCTCAGCATTACATGTAAAGACAGACTAATTTTTCCCAAGACAAAATTAGAATTGTAAATTAAATACATAGACATGTCCAGCTAATCTTAAATATAAACCCACAGAGCAGTAGTACAATGTGCTTGAGAACACTGGGAGCTCACCTAGTTCAACCCAATTGCTTTTAGAAGTTCTGACAGCAGAACAAGCTGTGGAGGGACTGGCACCAGGTGTGGTTATAGCTGGTTGCACCAAGGGAAGCTTAGCTTGGATGTTAGAGAAAATTTCTTCATAGAAAGGGTTGTCAAACCCTGGCACAGGCTGCCCAGGGCAGTGGTGGAGACACCATCCCTGAAGGGATTTCACAGACGTGTAGATGTGGCACTTAGGGACATGGTTTAGTGGTGGCAGGGTGGAGGAATGGTTGGCCTTGATGTTCTGCCTACCCTATTGCTGTTAGAAATTGCTACTCATGGGGGTTTTTGCCAGTGTGGTCCACATGTGAGGGAAGAAAGGGCAATGCCATGCAAATGCACTCCATTTCTCCATTAAAAAATAGAAATTATGGAAAAATTAAGATATTAAAAAAAAATTTAAAAATCACATGAAGCATTTTTAGGCTTGAGAAAATGCCTTGTCTTGAAAGAATAAAATATACTTAACAAATCATAAAGAAGTCAATGTATCTAGTGCACTGAAATAATTTTACAGAGAGAAAATACTAAGTAATTTTGGCTGCGGGACGAAGCTGGCATCCTACACGCCAATGGTAGGATGCCAGAACCAGCCAGCATCAAAGCTGAAGTTGTTTTTTACACAGAGCTGACTTTGTGCTGAGCAAGCTTGAGAACTGAAAAGTGCCAAGGGAGCAGGGCTAGCTGGCATTTTCTGAGTCAGCATGGGACATCCTCCGGGTGGAATTCAGCTGTGCTCGTGCACAGTGCTGTGCTCGACACAGCACGCAATGCTGTCTGCGCTGGGCTTTGATGTGCTCATGTCTGGAGAAGGAGACCAAGCTGAAGCTGAGGTGTCTGGCAGGAGATGGACCATTACATATCAGTGTCTAGAAAGAAAGGGGGAATGAGGAATGGGTTGCCCAGAGAAGTTTTGGGTGCCCCTGATCCCCATCAGGACCAGGCTGCACAGGGTTTGGAGCAACCTGCTCTAGTGGAAGGTGTCCCTGCCCATGGCAGAGGGTTGGAATGAGATAAGCTTTAAGGTCCCTTCCCACCCAAATTATACTATGATTCTATGATAATAAGCCAGTAGTTAGCCTCTATTTGTGGTCCATCAACTCTTAAGACATCAACATTTTGGACACTGCTTTAAAGAAATTATATTGGATTCAACGTGAAACTAAGAGTGAAACCCAATGCAACACTCCAATTACAGATGGATATAATACAGCAGCTAATATGGAATTATCTGCAAAACAGGGCTGATGTCCAGCTGAGGAAAATACATTGTTAATGCTCAGAACACCTTTGACAGGTGCAGGAGGTGCTGATCTGTAGGAACAACTGTGCCAAATAGGATAAGGATTAAAAGTAGGAAATAGAACAGTTGTTCCAAAACTCCTACCACCCCAAATTCCTAGCGAGTGCCTTATTTGAAGGGGAGAAAAAAGGGAGATGCCAGCCTGGTTCTCCTGCCTCACCCAGCTCCGCTCATGCTTTTCCAGTCCTCAAAGAAAATCCTCTGAAGAAATTATGGACTTTCCTCCACAGAAACTCCGGTTTCCAAAAACTCAATTGAGTTTACTGTAGCCTTAAATAAAACATTAAAAACTCTCCCTCTGCAATACTCCTTGCAGAGTAAACTCCTCTCTGGGTAACTCCCCACCCTGCTCTGCTGTGACTACAGGAGGTTGCAGGTTATGCACTACTGTGCACAGGTAGCTCAGGTTGTGACTACAGCTGTGTTTACACTCTCTTTTAAGAGTCACTGAAGAGCATGCAGCTCCTGGGCTGGGTATCCAATGGTACAGGAGTGATGTGGCCATCAGGCCATGCCTGGCATTACCAGTGTGCAACAGTGGGAGAAACCTGTGCTAACCTAGGAAATGGAGCTACGCTTCTGGAAATGCCAATAGTCTGACCTTTGGAAATCGGGATGCTCTTTGTTTGATTTAGTGCTTGTCTTGTTTACAAGGCACATCTGGGTCTCTGCCCTCGCTGTGCTCACTGTCTTCATCTGATGGCTTTGGACAAATGTCAAAGACACCATAGACTGCCAGAGGTTAGTGCTGAAGTGCTTAATTAAACAAGCCTCTGGGATGAGGCAATTTGCTTGGTAGGAGCACCACACCAGGACTAGTTTTTATTATTCTTTATTTTTATTTTCTCCTAAAGTTAGTATTTTGAACTGGAAATTTGTTTTTTGCTTTTTAATGCATTTTTTTTTCACCTACAAACATTTGGAAAATATGACCCACTATCCCCATATTTCCTAAACTCAAGACAAGAAATGGCGATGACTTTTTGCTGTCACAGAACTGAGTAATGGGCATTAATTCAGATGGTGCAGAGAGTACATTGGGCCAAGAACTTAACAAGTACTGTCCAAAACTGTCCTGCTCTGCTCGTACAGGCTGTAAATCTCTCTGCACTGTTCTGGGCAGCCAGAATTGAGAGCATTTTGGCCAATGTATTATGCTGGCCTGGACAGCCAGCTCACATTGCATGGGATTAAAAAAAAAAATAAGAATAATAATTTTAGGTCTGTATTTGCAGTCCCTTCATCAGATGGCCCCAGCTCAAGCTCTGTTCAGCCCCCATCACTTATGCATGACCTCCAGATCAGCACCTTTGCACTTTTGGGGCATCCTGATTTCTAGAAGACATGAGCAGATGTAAGGTTCCTGCCTGCCTGTCACTGATCTGTTTTCAGGCTTATTAAAAAAAAAAAATCTTTATAGCCTTGCTATTTTATTCTTTTAGAAACGAGTGTTAATAAACCAACCAAACAACCCCCCAATCTTCTTGTTGGAGGCAGGTAAAAAAAGAGTGACATTTCAGGTGTGTTTTCCCTCCAGTAGCAGAGAGGAACAGTCCATTCCTGGGCTTGCAGTGCTTGGCTGGGAATTTTTCTGGTCTTCATCACCACACACCATCTTGTGTATAAAAGAAACACATGAGTGTTCCTGCTGTCCAGATGGAGAGATGTCCCTGTGTTTTATTTCAGTCTACTTAAAAAAGTTAACAAGGAAAAGAATATAAATAAAAATCCCTTTCTGCAGAAGTGGTTGGGGAAGTTGGCAACAGCCAAGTGAGTGGGACACCACAG
This sequence comes from Sialia sialis, assembly GCA_009812075.1. Lineage (NCBI taxonomy): Eukaryota > Metazoa > Chordata > Aves > Passeriformes > Turdidae > Sialia > Sialia sialis. The sequence goes on from VRYO01002774.1 coordinate 2,732,563, forward strand.
TGATGGGAAGGAGGTCTGAAGAACCTTGTGCACAGGTGCACAAAGGGGAAAGGAGGTGTGAAATGTGGATTGTGGATATTCCATCCCTGGCAGTGTTCAAGGCCAGGCTGGATGGGGCTTGGAGCAACCTGTTCTAGAGAAAGGTGTCCCTGCCCATGGCAAGGCTTGGAACGAGAGGAGCCTAAAGACTCCTCCAACTCAAACCATTCTCTGATGATTAACTCTAGAAACAGCAGCTACATGTTGTGGTAGCCCATGACTGGCAGAGGGGATGCACTTCTGTAGGTTGGAGGGGAGCTTGCCAGGCTGGGGGAAATGAGCTCTAGTGGGAAGAGCCAGTTTTAAGGTTGGTCAATCTTTCCTGTAACTTAACCATACTATAGGGCTTTGGGCTTTTTGGTTTGGTTTTTTTTGTTGTTGTTGGCCCATGGGAAAATGTGCAAAGGAGTGAGACAGGTGATTACTGCTGGTTTCAGATGGGAATCCTACACACAAAGCCAGTGCTGCTGATTGCCTTACATAATGCACTTATTATGAAAAGCAGGATTTACCCCCAGGCCTTCTAAGAAAGTAATTAGTGGAGAGTGAGGTGATGATTCATAAGCGTACATGGCAGATTGGGAAATCTTTGGGTCCTGGGGTGGTCAGTGAAGGGTGACAGCTATACCTGTAAACCTGAGAGATAGCCACAAAGTCTTGTACAGGGAGGGAAAAAGATGGTCTTAGGGAAAAAATACGAAGGTGTTATGGCATGCCCACATCTCTCATGAATAACCAGGTTATTGTACACATCTCCCTAGTCTCTATTCCTGTGTTCCTATTCATTTTTGTTGACCTGCTGTAGGGTCATACAGGGAATTAGCCATTATCTCCTTACAGAATTGAGATCTTGACCTGTTTTATCCATTGTACATAGCATCCAGCGCACTACAAGCACTCTGGCAATTAACACCTAATCATGGTATAAATCAAGTAAATAAGTACCTGTCAGGACTGGCGTTCCTTTTGGGCAAAGCTGTGTTCATGGAGGTCAGTGTAGCAACCCAAGACCTTCAAGGCAGAGTGTTTTTCAATAGCCCTCCATGAAGTCTCTTTTGCAGGGGTGACCAACCCAGCCTGCCAGTTCCCATCCCCACCCATTCTGCAGACAAGCCCATCAAAATATTCTGGTACTTTTGCTGATTTTCTTTAGTGATATTAAAAAAAGTATATGAAATGATAAGCATATGTTTACTATCACAGATTCCAAATAAGGGAATTGGGAATTTTGCTTTCAGTTTAAAAGTGGATGGTTTCTGAACAGGCACTTCCATTCAGAAAATGAAAATATTGAGGGAAATCGTAAGATAAAACAGCATTTCTATCATACTGCTGTTTAACCTCAGTGATGAAAGGCAAATGCATCTGATCTTGGCATGGGAATCTTAGTGGTAACCAAGGATTATTTTTCCCATGATTCTAATGTCAGAACATCCTACTGACATATGACTGTGTAGGATAATGAAAAGGTCACTAATTCAATTTAGATTAATTACCATGATTAAATAATAATTTAGCAACTAGGAATTAAGTGTGAATTGGTGGAGAACCAAAATGATAATGAAAGAAATTGCCCACAAGGAAATGTAGTTTCTTTTTGACATAGTTGAAAGGTAAATATGAGTTCAAACATTTTTTTGAGTAGATATAAAATTTCTGTCATAAAAAAAAAGAGTAACAAATGTGCAGCACTTTAATGTCAGATTTGACAGTCATTGGAACTGTTCACAAGTAATGTGGACAATCTAAATGATACTTCATTTTCTAAGTATGATATATAACCATTAGGATACTTTAGAAAAACCTATCACCAGAACTTGGGCTGGAGAGGGAACAAAGGGAACATCTTTGGAAGGTCCAAGTGGGATTTTTTCAAGGGAATGCTATTCCAATACTTTGCAACAAACAGGAAAAAGTGAGGTCTGTTACACATTTTTCGCAGCCTCAAGAATATTTACCTGAACATATATATGTACAGTTGTTTTTTTTTTTGTTTTCTTAAAAAAGTAATATTTGCTTGATCTGTGACACAATGAATGTCTCTACAGGAAAAACTTAACAAAGGCATAATAAAATACTCAAGAAGTCATAAAAGGTAACACGAGAGCAGTGTTTGCCCTTGGTAAAATACCTTTAGGATGACTGCAATGAATGGATACAGCTTTGCTGAAGGATCTGTGCATATTTAAAGGTACTTACGAACCTAGTCTTCTCCTTTATTTGACAAGGGATATCTTTCCTAATGGGATGAGTACAGAATCATGGACACCATGCATTGCTAAAGAAAGGCTATGCCCGTCTGTGTTGCAATGATGGAAGAGTCTCTTCTAACCTCTGTGGCTCCTAAGTGAAAGAAATGTAGGATTCGGCATATGGGTGTTGAAGGACAATTTCAAGGACTTAATGTTTAATGAATTCATAGGATTCAGCTCCCTTTCTTTGTCTGTTGTAACAGATTTTTATATTCTCTATAGAACTGAAATGGTGTGAAATACCTCAGGTCTACAGCCATGCTAAAATGCTGCTCTTCTGATAAACATTTGAAGCAAAGGTTGCCAGTGTTATTCTGTATCCTTCCTGCTTAAAATCCCTCTGATGTGTTGTGGAATGGGTGACTTAAAGCATCTGTGGAGGGAAATAATTCCGACACCACTGCCTATCACTGCATGGGTCCAAGGTCCTCGACAAACCAGGCTGGGTCTTTCCAGAGGCCAATGGGTGGCTCCATTGCTACTGATATTTACTTGCAGAGAGGTTTCACCCACCTGAAGATCTCATTTTTCAAGTGATGGTTACAGCTGTTTGGATGGCACCACTTCTTGCCTGGCTCTGCTGCCACATCTGCTTTTGTGGTGATGAATATAGAAAGTCAGAAAAAATGCAAACAGAAAAGTTTTTTATATCTTCGAAGTGTGCACGTAAATGGCTGTATGTTTTTATGGGAACTCGACTGAAATTTCTCAATGCCAGTTGTGGCATTCTTGGATAATTCACTGCTTTTACATTAATATCTTTGCTCGTAACAAAAAGATAATGCACCATAAACAAGTGTACTATAAACATAAAAGAAAAAAACATGAAGAAAAATTGTTTCCTGGTTGTTCTGAAAAGAAATAGGCAAATTAAGGCTATGAGTGAGTTTTCTATTAAAAATAACCTCTGTTATTTTAACTGTTATTTTATAAAGAACCAAGTGATTCCAGTGCTCCTAAATATTTAATGAGAGAAACCAATGATTTCTGAAAGTGTTTTTGTCTCGTATGGGAATAGCCATAACTAATTCTCTGCCTGCAAAGAGTAGATTTTGCATATTGCTCCCGAACTGACCACACTCATGAGCTGTTGAAAGACTAATGCTGCCTTCTCAACAAAATTGTTTACATAAACTCTGACCCCCCTGTTAGTATTTTTCAGCTTTCTCCCAGGCCTGGATGGGTAATGGCCTGGATATTTCATGGCAGATTTCTCAAAAACAATCACATGCATATGCCCTGGAAGAGGGGGGGACTCATCCCATTGCCTTCAGTTGGACCAAGAGCAAAATGGAGCACAGAAACAAGGGAGCTGACAGCTACTATTTCTGTGACACCTCCTTCTGAAATCACATCAGCGAATCCTCTCAAAGGCATCCTGCAGAGAAAACTGATCAGCTTTCATTAAACCACTCTCCTAGGCTTCTCTGGGTTGAAAACTGCTCAGTAAACTGACGTTTACCTTGTCTCATCACCCAAAGGGGAATGAATATTCCAAGGTGAATATTCCTCGCTGTTGCCGTCTCCCTGTGCTGGGGTGGGGTAGACAGTACAACCAACAGGCAAGGGATGAAGGGAAGAAAATTGATGCTTGGACATAACATAAAAGTTCCTCAGTATGGAAAGTCTAAATCTGCTTTGTTCTACAGAATTATTAGGTTTTGTGACTTGTATGATATCTCAGTTGAGATATTATTTTCTTCCCAGCATTTTTCTCATAACCACAAATCATACCCATAAATAAAAATATCCTTTCAAAACCACTTCCTATTAGCAGAGCATACCTTATATTATAAAACTTGCAAGTAGACCAGTGTTGTAGCATGAAGCCTATTCAGCGTTTTTTTGTCTTTTTGTTTTCCCAGTGTAAAAATATACAGTGCTAGTGCTCATTTCCTGCAGTGTAAAGGTCCAACTGGTCCTTGCCGGTTGAAGGCTCCACTGCTGCTGCCCTTTCATACCTCCCCAACCCAGACCACTGTGTTACCCCTCCTTATACCTGAAACCTCACAGTGTAACGTATTTTGCCTCCCATTTATAACGAACAAGGAATCTTTAGCTGGTGTAATGAGATACTGTCCAAATAATCCACTGTCTTTCATAATTCTGTTGTAGCTGCTCCAGGGCCAGTCTTTGGATGTGATAGGGTCCTTTAAATTCTTCAGTATATTCATTCTCCCCGTTGACAGCTCTACAAAAAGCACATCTGTTTGCAAATGTGAAGTAGCATATATATAGTACTGATTGCCTTCAGTGAAAGAGGGTTGGAATGTCAGATCAGATACGTGTATGTTTGTTTTTAAGTCATACATCGACTTGATTTCCCCTCGGACAGTCAGAGCCTGGACTCGGATCCTGCCGCTGCCTTGGTCCACACTGACCAGGTACCGCCCGTCAGGGGACACGTGTGGCATGCCTGACACGTCGCCGTTGGGGCCAATGATGGCATCGCTCACACTGTCCATGATGAGCTGGAGTGACGCTGCTGCCGAGGGTTTCCTCCTGCACTGCACGAAGTAGTAACCGCCCAGGTGTGTGTACGCCATGGCCTGAGGCACGCAGCTGTAGGCCTTGAGGTTGATGGTCTTGATGTGGGTCACAGTTTCCAGGTCAATCTTGTGAACCACGTGTTTTGAGTGGTTAAAAATGAAGCCAAACCTGAAACAGAAAACAAGACACTGAAGTCACCTCTGGAGACGTGGTGACATGCTTGAGCCAAGTCTGCAGAATTGGGAATCTTTTATTCTGTTGGTTTTGGAAGCATGTGCAATAATGCTGTCTCTTTTTGTAAGAAATGTCTTTTTAGTGCTTCTAAAACATCCTAGAAGGAGGGGTATATTTCAGTTCAAATTAGCAACCTCCTGATCCTGGAAATTTGAATATAAGCTTAGCTTATAGTAGTAGTTTATTGGGAAGACCAATTTCTACAGAAGTTATATCAAATTTGGGTGTTCAGTAGGCTTAACACTGACCAGGTTTGTATTTAATCTGTCTGAGATTACAGTAGTGAAATTCAATATATACTCCAGCATTCATTCTCAAAGTAGAAAAGCATTCAAAATAAAGCATATTACTGCCAAGTTTGGGTCAGAGAGTAACTATATATAATAAATACAGTTGTGTACAATATAATGTATAACCACTGGATGAAGACCATATCTAATTTCATCTCTTAACTGACAGCACCAGAGGGCAGCTGTGGTACCCATGGTGCCCAGGAACCACTGCAGGAGATGGCAAGCCTGCAGTGCAGAGCAGACTCTTAAAAACCATCCTGCCAGCCCAGGGAAGGTGGAAAACATTTCTTGAGGAGCATAACCAGGGTGCCTAGAAGATAAAGGGTCTTTATTTTCTGTCTCAAGACAGGAAAAAAACAGTGAGCACAGGATAAATTTTCTGTAAAATATATATGCTGCAGCACATCTGACCTTTGCTGAAGACAATAAAAGGTCAAGAATAGCCAAGAAGGGTTTCTGCTTAATTTGACAGGAGCCCTTGGAAACAGCCTGTTTGTGTTCCACTGGATTCACTGACACTGACTTAAAAAAACTAATTTTACATTGAGTATCTTTTCATCCATTTAATGCAGACGAGGGAAATGAAGTGAGTGCTTAGTGTTGTATCTCTTCTTCAAAAGATGTAAAATTGCCTTGTGAAATGTGGAGGACAATGTGCTTCTATTCAGATAATACATATTTTGCTTGAAACACTAGGTTTATTTCTTTTTTCTTAATCCATCTGTCAATGAGACACTCAGCAATGATTTCATTTCTAAAGAATGAGCCAATGTAGTGTGTGATCCTATGAAAATCACTGGGCTAAGCCTTTCATTTCCCCATTATACTCACATCCATTAGAGACTTCACAAAGTATCTGCAGAGGAGAGTTGTAGTGCACTGGGTGTATGGAAATTGGATATGACACTTGTATTTCTCCTGGATGAATGCATTTTAAATATACTTAAAAAAGTTCTTCCCCTTACAGGTTTTTTTCCCCCAAGACTTCCTTAATACTTGGCCAAATGCCTTTAGAAGTTAAGAAATGTTTTTTTATCATAAGCTTCTATTTAAAGAAGTGGGTCAGGATATATTTTATGTTCCCACAGTTGCAGAAGAAGCTCAGCCCTTGCATGAAATCTGTGATTTGAAATCTCAAATTAAACCTTGCACTTAGAGAGTTTTTAATAGACATCAGTCTACCCTTGGAACTAATAAAAATGGATATATTCTAGATATCCATCTAAAATAAGAGGCAGCTGAAACACATATGCAGGACTATTTGCATACAAATATTATTTGGCTCATGGATGAAATTGCTGAAATGTTCACCTTCCTGGGAAAGGCTGGTACTGCCATTTATTGTTTCTGAGTGGAGAATTTAGAACATCATTTCAATGAGTCTCATTAGCCTGAAAGCAATTACTTTTCTGTGCTGAGGGTGAGAGAAAACAAAGATCTGGCCCTGAAAAAATGCAACAGGAAATCAGGGACAGCATTTGTAACTTTGCATATGGGAAAAAATAGACAATAATCTATATTCACTATTTCAGACAACTAATCCCACTGAAGAAAAAGGACAATTAAATAAAGAAGAATGTGTAACTGTTCCACCTTCCAGTCTTTTAATCCAATTCTCGCCTTCTCAGCTCAGGCTTTAACATTCAGCAGAGTCATCTACCTCCTGGCACTACTATTAGTCATAATGAAATTGTGAAAGAAAACTGGGAATATGAAGTAGAGAGAAATTACAAATGACAGCCATGAGGCATGCATCATTATTTTGTGTTTCAGCAGGCAAAAATTATTTGTTTTGAAACAGATTCAACATATATTCATTTAAGTGTAACCGCTTCTCTCCCAGTGTTTCCTGCAGGAAACCTAAGATGATTGTAAAGAGTTACATCATGTTTTTTGAGTATTTAACTTAGTTAAACTATATAGAGGACAGAAGATGGTTAAATAGTTGTGATGTTATAACATGGAAAGAATAGTATAAATTGCTGTGCAGTTATCATCAATTTTGATAATGTTAATGGGAGGCTTCCTGTGCCTGCTGGGAAGCAGCCAGTATTATTCCAGGTTATTAGTATGTTAGTTACACAACCTCATTAACTGCTACATCACATTAACATTCCAACTGATGGTTCATGGAAGTTTTTTTTTTAATGTGCAGTGCATGTAATTTTTCTGCTCCAGCCATAAACCTCATGCAGAGATCCAATACTTGAACAAGTTGGAAACGTGTGAAAGAAACACATTTTATGCTTCAGGCAAAGTCTACTTTTACCACTTCAAGCAATATATCCTTGACACAGGTTTCTGCCCAGATCCACAACAGTTTTGTGGCAAGGAAGATGATTTTTGGGCCAACGAATTCCTGGCACAAGTAAGCTAGGGCAGTATGCCATAAGCTGCAAGGAGAAATGGCTGACTAAGGTGAGGTCTGAACACCTGTGCATGGTCCAAGGGAAGCCCAGGATTGTTTGTTGCTGTTTTATTGATTAGCTGAATAAGTAGCAATTTTCTCAACCATTTCTCCATTTCATGTATGAAAATGGGGATAAATACAGTTAAGATTCATCACAAATTCATTCATTCACTCATTAATTCCTTCATTCATATCTTTAAAGTGCTTTAAGGTTATGAGAAAGGAGCAGCATGGTCACCATTATTATTCATTAAAATAACTGCTCACCTAACATGATTAATAATAAGATTTGTAGGTGGTATAAAAAAATCATCTACTCCTTCAAAAGGTGTGTGGATAACACGCAGATCCTCTCCAGAGCTTGCGTCTGGAATTACCTGCAATAAATACACACAAGGTTGAGCACAGGATAAGCTCTGAGTAAGGCAGAAAGGTAAATACAGATTAGAAACATGCACAGTACCGAGTGGCTCTTTCCAGGGTGTAGTAGACTCAAATTGACTTCAAAACACTGTTTGGTGTAATTGTCCTGAAAAGGTGTGCTAGCAAATACTATTTGAGGCTTGACATTTGTAAGGCAAGTACATGACTTTCAGAAGTTGTTTACATCTTGAGAAAGAGCAGTCAAGCAGGAGATGAAGCAGTATGGCAACACTAGAACCACAATGATTTATCCCTCGCTGTCTAAAGTAAACATTTACTTCATGGTCCTATTTATTAATCTCACTTAAATGCACAGTGATAATTTACCACCCTGAAGGATCAAACACTAACTCACAGCAGTTAATTATCACTTTGAAGGAGAAAAACTGTTCATCCATCGATATAAAGTCCAGGGAGGAGTGGAGAAGTGCCCTTTGGCTGTCCCCTGGTCCTGTCCTCCAGCACAGCACGGATCTCCACGGACAGGGGAACTCAGCTCCTCCACTGCTCCAGAAAGGAAAAGTGAAAGTTTTCAAAAATCAAAATGTTAAACACTCAATTTGTTTGCTGGGTTTAAGATGACTTTAGTCCATTCATTAGGACCTTCTGCTGCTCTAATCTGCAGCAGTCATTGCTTTGAATTTATAGCTACATAATTCATTAAAGACTTGCTAAATCCCTAAAAGATTTACTTCAGACAGCTGTTCTGCTCATGCCATTTAGATTTCTTCCAATTAGATTGCTCAAGAAGGATGCCCACCATAGCACAGTGCTTTCAAGAGGCCAGACATTTGCTTCCAACAAGCCTGTAATGGCCAAACAACAGCATCCTGTTAGATGGTTGTACAGGCAGTTTGATATATCCCTGACTTCCAGAGAATGAATGGAAATTTAGATCAACCTCTGCAGCAGCATCTTCATTTAAAAATATATATTTTATTTCATGTCTGCAACCAAACACTGCAGGTTTTAAGAAGAAACTTTGCCCAGTTAGTCACTGCCCACCTTTTGGGAAAAAAAAAGCATCTGCTGCTGCTGATGTAATCTCACCTCTATGTGTGTAACCACATCATAAAGATAACAGAAAGGACTATCTGAGTCCTGGAGCCTTCAAACAAGTTTCCAGCTGTGCAGATGGTGTGTTTTCCCTAATATTGACAAGCTTGTGCCATCTCTCCTTAAATTACAGAAGCTTCTCACAGCTGGATGGAAGAAATTTAGTCAGAAAAGGTAAAAAGAGCCCATTTTGTTTCTATATATTTTGTACAGATAATTCACATCCCCAGGTAAAACAAGCTGGTGACACCGTCCTGGAAACCTTCATATGCCTCCATTCTGGTTTTGGCATCTTTTCCTGAAATTGTGTGATGAGTAGCTGGTCCAGTCTTTAGAACTGACAGTCAGCACTGGATGGAGGATGTGGATGGTGGGGATGGCTCATTCCATCCTCATGGAGCAGTATCTCCAGTGGAAGCCTTAGGTAGTCCCACAATTAATGTAGACTCTAATTTGTTGGGTTTTAGGTCAGAAAGCACAGCCCCCCCTTCTACTCTGTCTGTTGAGGAATGCTTTAATGTAGACTTAGCAGCAAACACTTCTGGCAGAAGGAGTATTCATAAGACACCTGTTTCCAGAAAGGATGGGCAGCAAGAAAACAACTACCAGAGAACAGGATGTCTGGAAGGATCAAATCACTTCCATCAACTGGTGTCAAGTCTGTCATACAACATACAGCAGCAGAAAAATGCACCACTAGATGACAATTCTCCATGTTCTTTGTACTGTCAACAGAAGAGCAGATCTGCCAAGGTGATCCAGCATGTGCAGTGCTGTGTCCCAGTGTCACTGCTGAGGGTCTGGTGGTGCTGATCATGGAGGAGTTCCACGGATATAACTGGCAACCCTGCAGTGGGATCACTAACACCCATATAACACAATTTGTCCCCGAAGTTTTACTTCTCCT
>VRYO01002774.1:2743666-2776945 GCA_009812075.1 Sialia sialis
GCCATTTCCTCTTGTCCCATCACTTGTTACATGGGAGAAAAGACTGACTTCTATCTTCCTTCAGGGAATTGTAGAGACTGCCTGAGCCTCCTTCAGCTGCTCCACATCAGACTTGTGCTCCAGACCCTTCCCCAGCCCTGTTGCCCTCCTCTGGACACATCCCAGCACCTCAATGTGTGTCTTTTAGTGAGAGCTTCACCAGTGCTGCAGAGCACAGCACTCTTGTCCTGCTCACAGCCAGCTGCCAGCCCTTGTTTATAACTTTACAGCACTTGGCTCTGTCACCAGACTTAAAACATATCTTGGCACAAAGCAGGCCTGCTCTCAGCCTGCAGCACAGTCATTGCTAAAAACAAATTACACAGCAGGAAAAATATGTGAGGATGGACAGAGGAGGGATAAAACACACTGGATACGCAAATGAAACAGCAGCTTTATATTCAGACCATTAAATGCTATTAATCACCTGCAATCCACCAGTGTGTTACAGTGATACTGAGCTCAGGAGGAGCAAAGGCTCCAAAGTGTAAGGACTTACCTGCAGTGTGGGTGATGATTGCCTCATGTCCCCCCAGCTGAGCACCCACACTTGGTCATGGGACTTGTCATAATGTAATTTGGTTGGTAATGGGTCCACATCCAAGAACTTAAAAAAACCCAGAGAGAGTTATTTACACAGTGACCCAAATGCACATGGCAAATACTACATCAGTTCACTGTAGACATTCTCACGCATCACTGTTATGTTTGCTGTGCAGCTTTGACTTCAAATCAAGTGGGGGATCAGCAGCAGTTGGAAAAATTATTTGGTGCCATTTTCACTCCATCTTATGTTGTTACTTATAGCCAGTAGATCAAGGGCCAATTTCTGTCTGAATTGTATCCACACCAGCTCCAAGCTGCTTATAACCCAGATCAGGCAGCTAAGCCAGGAATTCATCCCAGTGTTATTTTACCAGATTCACTGTAAGCACATGCAGCCCTGAGACTGTGATCTCCAACTCACAGAGGAGTTTTTTCCTGCCAGTGAGGTTACAGAACAGTGAACCCCACGTGATCCCACTGGCGAAAGTAACATAGGCCCAGCTCTTCAGTGACCAGCAGATCTTTGCCCAGCAGATCCACTGGGCAAAATCTGATTTTTTTGTCCTATATCAAGTCTTTTTTCATCAGTGAATAATGTGTTCACTTGTAAGTACCTGTATTGCTTTTTGAGTCTCGATATCAATGATCATTACTCTGTTCTGCTTTGGCTGTGTCACATAAATGTACTTGTCTCTGACACTGACTGCTGAAGCCCAGAGGCAGGACTGAGTGTCTTCACCTTCCACTCTAGGACAGATCTCCTCCTGAGGGGTTAAAAAATGAAAATATTTAATTTTTACAAGTTCAGAGCCTGGAGCACCAAGAAGCTTAGCCTTGTAAACCGCAGGAAAAAAATCCCTGGGGATTCCATTAGGATGATATTTCTTCCCTTTCTTTCCTGGAAAACATGAAATAATTAATTTATCAGGTACCACACTTCAGCCTGGCTCTATGACATTAACCACTGGACCTCTTTCAAACTTACATTGAATTTAAATAACCACAGAGCCTATGGATCAATTTTTTGAATCACACTGTGGTTCATCAAGACTTGCAGTGCTGTCAGCATTTATTAGCAACAGAAATATCACACTGTGCTTTGAAAAAACAGTGATTTACATTAATTGAGTCACTGTTTTATATTTTTCATGAAGTCTTCATTTTCTGCACAGGAGAGTATGCTCTAAACCACCTGTGCTCAACGAAACAGAAGCAAAACAAGCAGGATCCTACAGCTGTGGAAGCTTGCCCTGTTCAAAAGGAACCATATTCTGCTGCTTTGGGCAAAATTCTGTTCACAGCTGCTGATGACATATTTTGTCTCTGATCCTCCACTCACTGAGTCCTGTGCAGAACTGGTACATTTACCCTGAGTTCAAAGAGTCACTTTTGGTCTCACCAACAACCCTCTGTATGTTTGCTACTCCTCATCGCTCTTCCTTCTGTCAATATACTTTATTTGAAAGAGCATTTGTGTGGGACCAGGCTGTGGGGAGGAAACGGGGTAAAATGAGAATGAACACATAGAAATTTCAGTGAGCACAGCTGTTGATTTTTAGATCATATATTGGGTAATATTAAATAATGGCCCAATCTACCTAAGGGAAATGTGAATGGAGCTGTATCAGAGCTTGTTCAGGCTTTGAGGAGGTACAACAAACACTGTGTCTGTAATGGAGGAATAGAATAGAATAGAATAGAATAGAATAGAATAGAATAGAATAGAATAGAATAGAATAGAATAGAATATCCTGAGTTGGAAGGGACCTACACCATGTGCAACAATTACGGATAGAAAGCTGTTGCCTCTAAGCAGCACAGCTCTACTGGCTGAGTGTCTTGGTGGACATCACAAGTAAAGCTTGAAGATACAAGAGTCAATAACTTGGCTGCATTTTCCTTTCTGTTCCTCCAGCCAGGCTGGGAATCCATGCTACAAGCTAGAAGACTTGGGCTTCCAGCAGCCATTCATGCAGTCAGGCACCTGCCAGCTTCCACACTGCCCTCCTCATCCTCAGCTCTCACAACACAGCATCCATCCAAGCCACGGGGAGCAGGGAAAGGTCACCAGTCTTTCTGCTACAGGGCTCAGCTGCAGCTGCTCCACCTGCTTGTGTGTCCTCTAATAACAAATGAAGCAACCTTTTTTGTAGATCCTCTCCTAGAACTGGGCTGGTGTCACTGTCTATGTAGCAAACACCAAGATAGGAAAAGAGAAAAGGGAGGAAAAAATCAATCCTTCCTAGACCAAGGGAAGGATACTTTGAGATCTGTAGGAATCCCTCAGAGGCATCTCTGAAGAGCAGCCAAGTGATGTTAAAAACTCCTCTTGTGCACACCAGTGTACTGACATTATTTCCTTAAGTGTCCTGTCTGTTTTGTTCTTTTCAATCTGTTTCTGCAGGACCATTTCTTCAATATTCACAGTTCATCAGAAAAGAAACACAGGATTTCTGTCTTTATAAAGCTTAGGTGTGGCTTAATAGTATTTAGTCCATGGTAAGGACTAGCCTTGGGGTGAGCATTAGTCTGGACTTCTTCTAAGGTATATTAAAATCTAGTGGGGAAAAAAAAATCAGCATTAACCACAAATTTATTGAGATTTGGAAAATACTTATTACAGACTCATAAGATGATCTTGACCTATAGCAGCAGGGCTTGACCCATGACAGTGATTCTCCCCTTTGATTCCTCCCAAAACGGAAATTAAGGCTGAGCCCTTTTTTTTTAAAAGAGCCACATTAATTAATCACATTTTCAACCTCCCCTTTTAAAACTTAGAAAGTAAATAAGAGAGTGACTAAAAAAGCATTTCTGGATGTATTTCAGCACCTGAGGTTTTTTTAGAACTGAAAGTTTCACAAGGATATGCCTGATGTATGTTCCTGTGCAAGAATACATAACACAGGTCACTGAGAACACTGACCTCACAGGGCCTCCAGGCACATGTTATCCCACTGCCCATGTTGAGCTCCACTGCCTACAAGCCAGTGCTTGACATTCCTAATGCCTGAAAACATTTTTGTTGGGATTTCCTAAAGCAAGGGCTGGGTAAATTCAGTGCTGACAGCAAAGTGCTTGACAGTGCTGACAGCAAACACAGTGCAGTCCCTCTTTCAGTGGCAGAAATGCAGAGGACCTCCATGGCACAACCATTTTCTGGGCATTCTTATTTGCCTCCCTGCTGTGGTTTAACATGGCAAACCACTTCTAAAGGGCAGAAAGTGACCCAAATTAGCTAATTTCTTTGCCTATGGAGCCATCAGTAAAAGGAGCACCAGTGTGCATGTCTCTGCTATTGACTTTTATACCTTCCCTAAAGCTCAGTTACAAATTTGGGGTATGGATGACTACACAGATCAAAAGGACAAATGAAAATCTTTGCTAATGTGATAACTAGACAAATTCTCTGCAGCGTGTCAGTAAATCCTCCATGTCAGCCTTAGAACTTACGTGGATCCCCTGGTTTTCAAGAGAAGATGCTATACTTCAGGGATGCTGCATGAAGCCCGCCAAGCTCCAATATCCCTGTGGCAAACAGGTCCTTTAGCAATAACAACCTTTGAAGAGATTAAGAGAAAATTTTCCAGCTGTCAGCTGTAGCTGCTGGGTTCAGGACTTACATAACTTGTGAAAATCCTCTCTTCAGGCCTGATATGTCTCCGGATTTCACATTCGTTTGGCTGAAGCACTGTGATTCCATCATCAGAAAAGACATAGAACATATTCCCAACACTCAGGCCTTAAAGAGGGATAAAGAAGAAAAAGTTGTATTTTTTTTTATATGTATCCATAGCTGTTAGGACTTTTTTAAAGAACTTGTCCTCCTCTCCTGACAAACAAAATCTGCCTTGCATAAAAGGTGGTCATTTGGATGCAGTTGGAGCATTCACAAAATCAAATTTCATGTCACAACAAGGGCTTCAAGGAGTGAAGAGGAACAAACACATTCAAAAATGCATTGCCTTGGTGGCAGTGGTTGTGCCCAAATAAATATGACTGGGTTTCGTAAATAGGTACCAAAGCATGATTTGATCCTAAGATTCCTGCCTCTCTGTTGCAGTGCTACCCACCTCAGATAATGAATTTGTTTTCTTCCTATGATTTAATTAAAAACAGCTTGACAGTTTGAGAATGGAAAGAAAAGCTTTAGCTAAAATTAAAGGTCATCCTGTTACAGACAACTTGACTGCTGGTAACTGTGATGTTAAATGGAAGTGTTTAGCATCTGCACCATGAATGAAAGTAAATAGATTTCTCTATTTTCTTAAACTATCTGAAAGAACTAACTACAGCCACCAAAATAAATACATTTTTGAAATCTTGCAAACTGTAATTCACAAATGTGGAGTAGTTCAGCATTGCATTAGCATTCATTTTTCCAACTGGAACATTCCAGGAGATTT
The DNA here is from genome assembly GCA_009812075.1 of Sialia sialis. Classification (NCBI taxonomy): domain Eukaryota; kingdom Metazoa; phylum Chordata; class Aves; order Passeriformes; family Turdidae; genus Sialia; species Sialia sialis. The sequence goes on from VRYO01002774.1 coordinate 2,748,658, forward strand.
GGAAAACTGGCTGATTGTCATTGCTTTGCCATTTGGAGATTGTGTTTTATCACTTCTGTCATGCTACATGGAATTGCATTGACAATTTAAGAAATGTTCAGGATCCTTTCAAACACTCTAGTTTCAAAGATCCAATCATTCCATTTTTTTCACACCACCACCAGGAAGTGTTTGCAATGACCACTGTCACCCCTAGCAGTATTGAGAGTGTACTTTATCTGCCAACAATACGGTGATACTATAATTTGTATCTTCTAATTAAATCAGTTTTTCCCACGGAGAAATAAAGTCCCCATGCTATGGCTCAGAGTTTCTCACATTTCTTAACTGTTTGCAGGACTGAGGATATTTGACAGTACAAATATGGATAATTTGGACAAATGCATTTTTGGAAAATTTAGTAAGGCCAGAAGTGTTTTTTTCTTTTTTTTTTGTTGCTAGTCCCCCTTCTTTTGATGCCAAATAATAGCTTCAGAATACAATGTATCAGCATGTGGTGTTTGCTGTAATGATATGATTCGAGTGTCTGAACCATAGCACAGAAATCCGCCGGTTAGGGCATCAGGTGGGTACAAGAGCTGGGATCCTCAAATGTGATTCCACAGAGCAGGATCATGCATGTAGGAAAAAAGCTAAAAAAACTCCTCAAGAGTTATTCCATGGACTAAAGGTTATTTTTGTCCCAAGTATATTGGTAAAACATTTCATTCAAGCACTTTGGACCAAAACCTGTGCTCCCAGCATCCACACAACTCCCACCTGCTGTAGTGGGATTTGATGAACACATAAGAGTGCAGAATTTGACCCTGGCCTGGAATGAGTGCCGATATTTCATGGGTAAAGGATTTTAATCCTAAGAAGTGAAAACAGGCAGGCAATCAATTATGACTACTGTGAAGATGCTTATTATTATTTTCATGCACAAGAGTAGTGTGATTTTGTCGTATGATCTTATTAAAATGAGGGTGTATTTGAGAAGTAATACCTTAATTACCCACAAAAATACTTTGATAAAAAATTTTTCAACAGGTTTAGAATCAGAGACTTGGCAAGTTCTACTACTTATTTTACAGTAAAATGAGTCCGAGTTTCTCTTCAGACTGATAAAAATATACTACAAATTCCTGAGAGCATTCAATTACTCTCTTTTTGAAAAAGTTGGTCAGTTTAGATTAAACCACTTTTTTCCCCAGAGATTGATCTTCACAGTGGTACTTAGACCAAGCAGGATTTTACTAGACAAACTAGGTATTTTATTGTGACTTATAAAACATTTGCCTGATCTTGTTGGGGTATATCCTAAACAGTCTCATGGACATCAGTGGAACAGACTCAATTTTTGATTATACTGATGCAACTTCTTGGTGCAGGGAATTGGGAATTATTTCAGGACAGAGGTGGGCAATGAGGTATTTTGTGTTTTTCATATTAGTGAGGCAGGTACTAAATTGGGAACTGGGGGACTAATGAGGAGGATGAGGAAGGTACATTTATACATCCTTCCTTTGAGATCAAAGGGCAAATTTTTCACCAGGAATACTCTCCTCTGATTTGATATCTGAGTAATTTTCCTGAACTTAATCTAAATACTTAAAGTGGGTAATGAAAAGGCTTTCAGCTTTTTAAGTGCACACATTCACATAACTGCTAATTGCTTACTGGCACAAAATACTCCTTCTCTCCAGGAATTAAGTAAGCAATGCTCTCTACAGAAATGAACACTGTCATGAAAACAAATCTCTGCTTTACAATTTGGTTACTTATGGTTTTCTCTGGACAAAATTAAAACCTATTTGTTTTATACAATAAATATTGCATGTGCTTCCAGACCAGGTTTAACTGGCTGGTTTCCCTATGAGCAATTATTTCTTGAGGTGCTGCTTGAGTGTGGTCTGAAAGGTTTTGAGAAAAAACTGACAGACCGATTTTTAAAATTACTAAATACTTTTGTTAAAAGTTTGACTTGCAGCAAAAGTTTGTTCTACACCATATTTTGTTTAGGCATTTTCCCAAGGTTTTAATTACTCCAGACTTTGTGGGGATGAGGTTGTGATCATTTTAAAGGAGCTCAAATCTACCAATGCATTTGTTAATACTGCTACTTGCACATAGTAAAATATTGAAAGAATACATTAAAATGTAAAACCAAAAATACCACTCCTGTCTTCCAGCTTTCTCTGTGCCAAGATTTCACATGCTGAAGTGTATTCTAGAATGAATGTGCCCATCAAATGCTACAGAACAACAGCAGCAGGGTAATAAACCTGCTTTACAGATACTGAATTGTTTAGGAATATCAATAGCAAGTCTGCTTTACTGGACATCTTTTGCCTCAACATTGCTTATACTTTTATTTAAAATGTGCAAGGTTGATAAGTAGTAAGTCCATTTATTTAGCAGAATTATAGTAAGACTTTCTGCAGCCCATCTTCTCAGCTTTTCTTTAAATATTACTCTACTTCTACATCTGGTATCCAACTGCTTTCTTCAAAAAGCAGCGTAAGGGACACTGCATATAAACAACCATGGACCATCATCCAGGTGATGCTGGACTGATGAGATGCATTAGGTATTTCATTTCCAAGCAGAAGGGAAATAGCAATTCTTAGTAACCATAATGCCACTTACAGGAATGTAAAGTGAAGATTCCGCACAGCCCTGCACCAGGAACCTGCAGGTAGAGTATTTAGCAAGTGCCAGGGAGCTCACCTAGGTGACTCTGCCACCTCTCTGACCTGCAGGGAGCTGCATTTGGCTTGGGTTGGAAGGGACTTCAGATATAAACTAGTGTATTTTCTTTATTGTCTGTGGTCAACAGTGGCACTGACAGTGTACACCAGGTGTTTGCAAGTCTTGCCCAGGCTGCTCTGGTCACCACGCTCTGGCACGTTCCTTCTGCCTGTGAAATCCTTTGTGCCAAGGCAAGCTACCCAGAAAGCTTCATGCTGAGGACAGGAAGCCCAGCTATTGCTTTGGGTATCTGGAGGCACTACTTACAAAGGGGCCTTTGCACCCTCCAAAATCAGAGTGAGCCTGAAGCCCTTTTTGGAGGAACAGTGTGAGAGAGTTATGGTGTTTGCAGGTGGCAGGGGGACATGGCCAAGAGCAGTTTGTTACTGCACAGCAACCTTTCCCACATAGCCTGAAGGACACCAAGGTCTGAGCTGCCTCATGAGCAGTGGGCAGATGTAAGAACTAGTTTATATCAACCTCAGAACCTTCCTCCAGTGAGTAGATGTCCTGCTCACACCCCTCCAGGAGCCCAAGGTCACAGGTCCCCTCCACACACTGGAGCTCCACATCTGCAGAGTCAGATGGACAACCTGTGTGACAGCCCCTTGGGCTGTTGCATGATGCGTCTTAGTGGGTATTTTGGAAATTGTGACAGCACAAGCATGCACAAAATAAGGTGATTTAAAGTGCCTCTATAATATCTTTGAGTCAATTAGATGCTCAGGATGGGGTTTTTAATACTTTGATTTCAGAGATACACAGATACACAGTTGTTGACCTTGTGAAGGGCACACTGTAAGTTTGATCAAACTTGAGCTCTTAACTGCCAATTAAAACAAGGAGGAATGGGGCAACCTTTACCCTGCATTGATTCCAAGGATAGAGGGAATAAAACCTGTTGTGGTTTGGATTTTTGTTTTGCCTAACAGTCAAGAACACAGTTTCTGTTGCTCACCTAGAAAACATCAATACATGCTAATGAAGAGCTTGAATTGCTTGCTTAAAAATGCAGTATATTGAATTTATGCCTTACTTGTTAAATTATGATAATTTGGGAGTACTTCTGAAACTTGTGTGATTGCTAATGCAGCTTGAAAATCTTTGGGTACTCACATTTTTGGCAGTATATATACAATTAATATTTTTATATATTTTATGGTCATCTATTATTTCATAGTGGGAAAATGAAGGAAGTTATAGGTAAACGAGTGACATCTCTTATTTGAATAATTTAACTTTTAAAAGTCTGGTCTGTACTTAATCTGGTGACTGTGAAAGTTGATAGGATTAGTGGCAAGTCAGTGGAGAATGGCCCATCATGGAATTATTAAAGCAGACAAGCACATTATCACTACGACAAAAGAACTTTACTGCAGTACCTTCCTCTCGCCACAGTATGTTTGCAACTGCAGCATCAGAATATTGGGAAAGCCAGAAAATAATCAGGAAAAGAAAAAAAAACAAACAACAAAACAATGTCAAAAATTTCATTGTAGCAAGTAACTGAATAAATACTTGTTTATGTGAACTGTTTAATTGGTGAAAATTTTTGAACATTCATTCAAATATAATACCAGGAAAAACAGAGTTATAAACACATTTGCTCATTCTAGAGACAATTCAGAAACTTTAACATGGGAAAAATCCTTCCTGAAATGAAAGCAGCTGTGCAAAGACCAATGAGAAGAGACCAATGAGACTAAAGAGAAGCTGTTACCTTCAAATGCAGCTGGAGGTATGGTGCAGCCTGTGATTTTCTATGCAAGTTCAATAAGGAAACACAACGTGGAATTATAGAATCATTAAGGTTGGAAAAAACCCACTAACATCATTGAGTGCAACCATTAACCCAGCACTGTCAGGTCCACCAGCATCTTTCAGAAAAAGCCTGAGACTGGCAGCTATAGTGGCTACACCCTTGGCTTGGAACTTCATGCAGCTGCATTCTTTCAGGATTCACATAAGCTTTGAAAGTACACCTGCATTTAAATTTCTGTTCCAGATAGATCCAATTATTTCTCAACATACTGCAATTTCCCTCGCTTGAGTATTCAAAAGAAAACGACCAATATTAACAAGAGTACATAAATCTAGTTAATCTCCTTGAAAGCCCATATTTATGGGTAACTTTGTTTTCAATTCTTGCTCTATATTAGCAGCCAGAAAAGCAGCAAAAATCCCATTTGCACCTAGACTTTTAGTATCACCATAAACCCAGGTAATCTCCCAGATAGTTAGGATGGCAGAACTAGTAAAGATCAGGCCTTTGGGAGCTTTTCTTCTGGGACAACTGATCATCTCCTTCAGCAATTCTGTTTTGGGGTCAGTGTGGTCAAGATAACTGCTGCACTCCTATGGGAGATGTGGGAAGAGTAGCTGGGAGAGTATTTGTATAATTCCACGCTGAGGGAAACCTATTTTGCCAGTCAGTGAGTAAAAACAGGTAAAACAAGTAATAAATTCACAGCATTTTTCAGACAACTAAATACTCAAGAATTTTGACTGGTAACTGGCTTCAAAAGAATCCTGTACAGAAATCAATGAGTATTATAGAATTCGACAAAATATTACATTTTGGATTCCCTGATATCTGAAACTATTGCCAATTTGTTACTCCAATAAAGCTGTTACCCATCACGCACCCAGTATACTTCTGGCACATGAAAGGCACCATCTTCCTGGATCAGATTTTACCTTCTCTGCATGATTCCTACCCCAAAAAGTGTCCAATCCTCTGATCAAAGTGCATTCAGAACTGTCATTACCTTATGTAAGATCCAACTTACTGCATGCAATAGCCTGAACTATTAAATTTTATGTATACTATCACATTCAAAAACTATTTAAAGAAATAAATACATGGAACATTGAGCTTACGGGTCTTTCTCGCTGAATCTTCGATGAAAAGGGAAGATATGTCCTCGTCCACTCCCACCTCATTTTTAGCAATGCAGGTGTAGGCGCCAGTGTCTTCATACCGAACGCTACTGATATGAAGTTCGCTTCCATTTGCTGTAAGAGAGACACTCATAAACAGTGCTCCTCACTGCTGCTAACTGCTTTCCCTGCCTTGTCTTCCATTGCCACAGCTTCCCAGTGATGGCTCAACAGGGTAGTTCTACTCCACTGTGTTTCCCTTTATTTAACTAGTGGTTTTCTCATGGGAGTTGATGTCTTGCTCCTTTCCATCAGCACTTACCACGCTCCACACCAGAAAAGAACAAAAGAACATTCCCAAGTCCAATGATAAATTACATTTCATTTACTTCTTCTTTTTGTTAGAAAAATACTTTAGTTTTAGTGAAGAAAAATTAATTCCAATTGTGAAAACTGGTTTTCATCAGATCACCAAAAACTTCGGTTTAAAGGGGTCTCTCTATAGTTCTTCCTACCATTTTGCTTTCTGCAGTGGGACCATATTTGTTTGGAACACGCTGAGATATTGTATGAGTTATGCAGTGATATCAGTGCTACCAACACAGGCTGAAGACTACAATCCACCAAAGCCAGGCTGGGGCATGTGTTGAGGACAGGGTTAATATTTTTACACAGAAAATTGCAAATAAATGTTTTTGCTTTTGCTATCCCTGTTGCACCCTCATTTGAACAGGGACCTAGAGGAGTTAAAAGTCCAATTCCTTCAGTAGAGCCAAGTGGGAGACTGATTCTCAGCTGACTTGTATCCAATGTGGGCTTAGACATGAACAAATAATATAATGAATTCCTCTTCAAATAACTTAATGTATTTCTTTTCTGCTGTGCCGTACACAAGAAGGAAGGCAGTGAAGAAACAGGCAGGCTGTCTTTGAACAGAATGCAATTACCACTTACATCAATCAATAGTGTATTTCCCAGGAAATTTACAGGAGAAAGAGATAAAAAGAAAGAACAGGGGTTTTATAATACGATTTCCAACAATAGTGGCTTAGCAAAGTACAAGAACTTCTTGCTTAAAGTGCAAAATAATCCTCCTTAATCCCCGTCTACAATACTTTAATTAATCAAAATTCTGTTCTTACCGAGGAGCGACAGTTGTTTGGATAGTTTTGGCAAGATATCAATGCCGTTCTTTAGCCAGGTAATTCGAGGATTAGGGATGCCTTCAGCATGACATTTCAGGCTTGCTGACACGCCTGGCTCCTGTGCCTGCGTTTCAGGGTAGACACGAATCACTGGAGGCACTGTGGGAAGCAAGGAATCGGAAACTTGAAACTGCTGTGGCTCGAGAGCTGCTGCTGTCCTGCAGTCTCACAAGGGGCTCTGAGCTCAGAACTAGGGAGATAAGCTTGTGCTGGATGTCAGTGCAAGCTACAATAATGATCTCTCTACAGCTTGACTTTGGGGGCAGAAAATAATAATTTTCCAAGCACTGGCATATGAAAGAAGCTGTGGCTGCCCTATCCCTGGAAGTGTTCAAGGCTGGGCTGGATAGGGCTTGGAGACCTGGTCTAGTGGAAGATGTCCCTGGCCACAGCAGGGGGTTGGAATGAGATGGTGTCTAAGATTCCTTCTGTCTCAAATCAATCTGTGATCCCATGATTCTGTAACAGAAAAGAGTAAACTAATACACCAATGCCAGGGAACAACCTTGTGATCCAATTCTATATTTAGACAGTTCCTGCTTTCATTGAGTGACTCACTAAACTTAATAGTTGGATTAAAACCTAACAGAGGTACTCACATATTTAATGATTAAAATATAAACTTCAGATCTTCACTGAATCTAGGAGGGAACTTGAGTTCTTGCCTATGAGAAATAACTTAATATTCAGTATTTAACTGAATATCCATCAGGAAGTAGCCTCTGTATTCACTAGTGTTTATCAATTACTTCTTTTCACTGAGAGATTTTCAAAACATGACTTACCTTGTTTCATAAAGGCATTCCTGAGCTATTTCATATACTCCATTGGCAGAACTACTAATTATATTACAATGTCAGAGATGTTCATTGATTTTGAATCATCTTTCCTTCACTGCTCAAACCAACAAGGCTTAATACCACCCATTAACTATTTTTTAACAACTGACTCACACACTTAAAAAAATTTTTGCAATATTGCAACATCAGTGAAAGACAGTGAGACTCTTTCACCTTGAGGGAAAAATAAAAGGAAATGTGAGGCTGTCTCATACCGTGGCTGATGGTATTTGTGTTTCACAATCAAGAAGCAAACTTTTCTATCAGATTAGGAGATTTTGTGATTCATGATGTAACTGCTGAATGCTGTACAGTTTTGTAAAACCATGGCCAGAGTCCAAGTGGATGTGCTATGTGGGGGGCCCAACTTTGTCTCCAAGGAAAATGAATAACTGCTACTGGCAGTGGTGAAAGACAGGAAAATTTGTGGGTTGTGTTTGGCATTTTTTTAAAGAAAGCCTGAATGATTAAACAATAAATTTCTCACTCTTTCGTTTTTATGTAGTACATCATTAGGCACCATGATTACCAAAATTAAATTGTCTTAACAATTGCTTTAGAATAAAATGAAATCTGGGTTTGCAGCTTGCTACATGTCTACATATCCATATGGGTATAGTTTAAATAAATACATTCACTAGCATATACTTCCCATCTTCCTATATCTATTTTTTATGGGCCTTACCAGAGAGAGATATATTTCACTTCTGCCTTCTGCACCAACTGCCAAGAGTTAACCAGGCCTCAGCTGTCAGTTTGGAAGGAAATCAGCCACGACAGAAAGGCCTCAAGTCTACTTTATAGCTTTAAAAGCAAGAAACTGTTGAAGTGTAATCTGAGAGAAAGTGCTTACAGCCAGCTGCAGAAGAAAAGAAAAAAAGGGGCTTCTGGCAAAGGAATGGCTTTGAGCTCCACCTCTGCACTGCACCTGTAGGTTAGGTTCCCTCTATTTTATTTCCTTTACCTAAGAAGAAAGGGTGTTCTAAAATGCAGGACAGTGAAGGAAATACCATTCAAGAACTTCTTAATCAGCGAGTTATCAAAAAGACAGGGTTTGTTTTATTTTATTATTATTTCAATTTCTAAATAAAAGCATTTTCTAGCATTTTATCTTCTCTTCCCCCATTACTGTCAGGTTTGTAGCTCCTCTTGACTTCAGGAGGTGCCAGATCAAGGGGAAGGCAAGCAGGGGAAGGAACCTGCTGCCAGAGATGGTGGTGGCTGTGGGAGCCATCCCTGCTATATTTAGGAATCAATGTCCCAGCAATTCAGCAGAATAAGACTGAGAGTCAGCAGTTCCTCATTTCATTAGTACCTTAGAAAATGAACGTAAATTGCTCTGAGTCAGTGTCTCTGGGGATGATAGGATAAAGGTAATTTTTGTCAACTTTGACAGCATTTTATGCAGGTCCTGCACTCAATGCTTGTCCTACCTATGATTTGCTTGCTTCTAGTAACATTTATTGAATTGAATGATTTAGTAAGTGAGGTTCATTGAAGGCCTACGTTATTTATTTGGAATCACAGCCACAAGACAGTGTGCCTCCTTCAAATGCAGAGGAAAAAGATTTACAATATTCAAGAAGGTTTGATTCTCAAATCCTGACTTGGCTGAGATCTCACATGGCTAAAGGCACCAGAGAAATTTTACTCCAAGCCAAGAGTCTTTTCACCTGCCAGCTCTCAGAAACAGAGCCCATCCCAGTCATCACCTATTTAATGCTCTCAAAACCATTGTGGGTTGTTATTTACTTAATATTGGGTTTTTTTAGGCTTTCCTACTCATCTGGGCACCTGTGTCAGCGCTTCCCAGGATGGCCCCAGCCATCAGCTCCCCAGAATCAGGGCACTCCTTCATCAAACAGACTGTACTTTCATCTCACACATTTTTGCCTCACGCCTTGATAGTCTTTACATGAATAATCTACCCATTTTACCTGCAGGGCTGAAAACACAATAGATTTATACTGCCAAAGGTAGCTCACAGGTCCTAGACACTGAGTCAATTAACTTAAAATTATAGCAAAGTGTCTTTTCAAGAGTGATTAATAAGGAAACTCTTTGTTTTCATCTACAAAGAATATGTGCTTTACCTCCATTTCTGCTCTTTTATAATTTTCCTTCTCCTACTATTTTTAAACTTTCTATTTTTTCTCCCTTGTCTTACATAATTCACTGCACTGGTAAATTATTGCATGCAAATGTCTTGTGGTAACAGGAAACTGCAGAATATATTTTTATTGTCCTTTCTACAAATTAATACATTCCAGGTAAGCACATTAAACTTGCAAAGATTTCAGTTCCAGACTTTGGGATATATGGATTACTCTTTACTTCTTCCCTTGGTGAATATATATCATTGCTAACCATTACTGTGTCTGCAGCCAAGGGCAATATAAAAATGCCATTATCTTGAGCAGAGTAGGAAAAATAAAGGCATTGAAACAAGCATGAGATTAGGTAGATTGCCTACTACTGCATACTGAGCAGCACCTCACTTGTGAGCAGACCAATTCCTTATTATAAAACAGCTCAGGTGATCAAGCACACGATGAACACAGATAGTGTCACCAAGGCCCAAAGAGATCCATTGCTGCTTTAGGAGCTCTGTACTCCAGGGTGTAGCAATAATTAACAGATTAATCATTTACTCGAGAGGTTTTAGACTTTCCATTTATGATTTGAATGGAGTTTGCAGCATTTTGTTTTCTCCTGAAAAGCCACATTAACGAAACATCCATGTTTGTAACATCAGGCTTCCTGGAAGATTTGGACCCTTATACTTGGACTGAGGATCAAATGACTTTTTAAAAACTATGTTCAAGGAATATGATATTCTAATTTATGCTGATGTTTTCCTGAGTGCAAGGACCAAGGAAAATGATGCCATACACTCAGCAGTCTCTTGATTTGCCAACTATCAATTTTCATAGTTGATTACTATTTTATGAGATTCTTTATCCTCAGGACCTCTTTTTTCCTCTTGAAAATGCTAAATTGCTTCCTCCCTACAGCTAGTGTATACTGTACACATTTCCCAAGCAATTCTTTACGTGGAAGAGAATATAATTTTCCTGCAGTTCTTGGCTCCTCCTGACCAAAAATACCACAATGCAAGATGGACTTTTAATTCTTAAACTGTTTAAACATTGCCTTTCACTAATTTGTTTTCCTCCAAAGATTTTAAGCGTAAGCTGTATAAATACGCTGACTTAAATGTTACTAGTAACTGTGAATCCTAAGATTGATGAGCTCAACCAAATCTCTCACATCACACAGGCTGCATTTCACATGTGCTTCATGCTTCTTGCCTAGTGAGATATGAGTCAGCAGTTTGGACTATTCACATGGTGATCTTCACACTTTCTGCCTAAGAGGATTCTGCTTGTCAAAATAAGCATCTAGATCTACCCATGTTATCTGGAATATCCTGAAGCATCTTATACAAAAGGAAACACTGCAGAGCATTCAGCAGTTGAGCAGTAGTAGAGCTCCAAATCTCAGAAACATTTAATGTTGTCATAATTTGGCTGCAAACTTTCTATTTAAACTTATATTTCCTTATTTTCTACCTTATTTACCTAGTCAATGTAAGAATCTTGTGTTATATTCTAAAAAGAGGCAAAGAAAAAAATAACTAGGAGTAACTAGGATCAGATTCTTTTGTGAGTTCACTGATAATTTTCTTAAAATAAAAAGCCCTCGTGTTTTTGACGTTGACAGTAGATCAGTGCCTCCCTAGGGGAGACAGGAGAGAAGATACAGCTGACTTCTGGCTGATTTGACTCTGTCACATTCTCTTACCATTTAAGTCCAACAAAAACCCTTCCATGCTGAAGTTGGAGTTTCCAGTTTGATACAGACAGACAAAAACTAGCCCCCTCAGAACAGAGCTCATCAGCTACACTTAGATTCTCAGCATCTTCACTCAATTCAGTTTGGCTCAGTTTCTTCCCTCTACTCCTGTCAAGAAAAATTCCTCAATTTGTCCTTTAAGTTACTAAAACCCAAGGTTTCCCTGTGAAGGGCTCTGCCTTGGGAACCCTCCAATGCATTTGAAGGCAAACAATGTCCTGCCATCCGGGCTGTCACCTCTGCATCAGTTGCTGGAGGAAACTGTGACATGGGCAGAAAAGGATGGAATGTAGTGATGTGGGCAGCCGTATCAAGAATTGCAAAATTTCAGCTTTGCAAGCCTAATGGCTCACATGGGAATATCAGATGCTGTGAGATAAAGTTTTCTAGGCCCTGCAATGTTTTCTAGCAGGCCTCAGTTGATACCAGAATGCAAGGCATTTTGTTCTGCACTTAGTGACCATATAGCACATTAAAAAGATAGTGGTTTTTGTATAATAGCATTTTTCTTTTGGTAAGAAAGCCCCCGTACAGCTAGGGTATGCAACTTGCACTTAAAAAGAAAATGTGATCTTTCAATAACAGGTTATATCTAAGTGGCAAACATGAGCATGGAACAAATCACCCTCTCCCCACACTCCATCCAGGTTTTGTCTCATTCTGGTTTAAGTTTCAAAGCCTTTGGGCCTTCTATTCTCAGTGCTGATAAAGCCTACATTGCTGTTTGCCAACTAAACTCCATTCAGGCCTCATAATACATCACATAATAGACATGGGATTAAGTTGTTAGCTGGCTTTTCTTTCAACTGCCATTCATCAAATAAACAGCACTTGGAGGAAGGAAACATATTTTCTCAGCTGCAGCATACATGTCTTAGTTATCCACATTTCTGAGATGTACATTTTACTTTCTCAAAAGATGACAAATTATTATGTAGAGACACTAAGTCAGCTTTCATTCAGATCAATCAGATACTCTCTGCTCTCCTCCAGGTACTCGTGTGGTACCACTTACACACGTCCAGCAGATCTGAACTGCAGTCAAAACAAAGCCTCATGTCCACAACAGCTCTTCTTAAAATGAATAAGTATCCCTTTTTACTGTTTCTCCTCTTGCTACTGACCTCTGTGTAACTACTTGCTCTTTCTAGCTGAAAGCTCTCCTTTGTGCAGGTCAACACACATCTAGAGAAAGGACTAAATATTAGTTTTCCTTGTAATATATATACCCAGTAATAAAATTACTGAATTTTCCTAAAAAAACCAACTTTCATACCAGAGTACATTCCATAGTGTACATCCCATTTCATACCAGAATGTACCCATAGTTAGTAATGGGTGACCCTGTCCCCTGTTCAGGAGACACTGCTGGGCACCATCAGCACATGTAAAAATGAGTCTAATGTTGAAAAATGCTGGTTGCTGCTATGGAGGTAGACGCTCTGTCGGCTGGTCCCTTGATTAAATGCTGCCTTAATCTAATGTAATTTTTAAAGTACAGTAATTTCATGCCTATAAGGCGCAGTCTTTTGACTAAAATTTTGATCGAAACCCAGAAGTGCGTCTTACATATGGACAAAGTTCGGAAATTTGCCAACCCAGAAGTGCGAGCCATGAGCGCCGTGGTGAGGTCTGGCAGCCGCGGCAGCCGCGTGGGGAGAGCTGGCATCGGATCTGTGCTGCAAGAAAAAGGTGCACCTTATAGTCCAGTGCACCTTATATATGGACAAAGTTCAGAAATTTGCCAACAATCCGGAAGTGCACCTTATAGTCCAGTGCGCCTTATAGTCGTGAAATTACTGTAAATCCGACTGAGTGAGTTTGAGGTCAGGAGATAGATACTGAGCGCCTGAATGTAAATTCCACCAGGAACAAATGTAGTCCAGGGGACAGAGGTGAAAGAGAATGCTGGAATATGGACTGTGTGATTCTCTAATGTCTAAAATGGTTTGCCCTCATTTTGCAATTCAGTGAGCCAGTGTAAATAGCCCTCAGCAAACCAAGCTCAATACAACCAGGTGATAACCTGAATATATAGCTGGGAGTTAGCTGGTTTTGGAAACACTGCTGTATTTACAGTAATTTCACGGTTACAAGCCGCACCTTTTTCATTGAAGAATCCAGCCTATCCCAGCAGTGCGGCTAATCATCAGGTGCAACTTATCTATGGACAATTTCAGGAGAATTGCCAATGCAGAAGTACGAGCCGCAGGGGGAGCAGGGGGTCCCCGCCCCTCAGCTCCTGGCCAGTGACCAAGCCCCCACCGCTCCCGCTCCCCGCACTGCTGCCTCTCGCTCCTGGAGTGGCCCTGGCGATGCCTGGACCCTCAGCAGCACCCTCACCCTGCCGAGTGGGGGGAAAAAAAAAAAGAAAAGAAAAAAAAGAAAAAAAAAGAAGGGGTGCGGCATTTCATCTGGTGTGGCTTATTTATGGACAAATTCCATGGGCTTCCCTAGAACCTGCATGTGCAGCTTATAATCAGGTGTGGCTTATAATTGTGAAATTACTGTATTTAAATATCCTGGGCTATTTCATGCAACTGGAACAATTTTATGGGAGAAGAAATTATTGATGCAACACTTCTGTTGACAAAAGTAGTAATTACTTTAAGGGATTCTTGGAAACACTGCTCTTAACTCAATGGAAATGTCACTGACAGCTTGTTTTACAGTGAAGATACATTCTGAAATCCAGGTAATTATACACATACCTCCTGTGATACTTTTATTTTTGACTGCTTGTGTGACAGCGTGAGTGAGAAAACCCCAAGCTGCATTTGCTCTCATGCACAGATAATTTGGGCTGTGGCTTTACACATTTCTGTGTGAATGAGGTTAACACACAACTTTTCTAGGCAACATTTTCATGGAATGTCGTATATGTAATTTACTAACCATTCACCTGAAGGATGTGGGTCTGATACAGCTCTTCATAGCCGTAGGCATGACAGGTGTAATTGCCCATGTGAACAGTTGTTACCTTGGTGATGTAGAGAGAATCATCTTCTCCAAAATCCTGAATGGAACAAAAGACAGGAAAGGTGCCTTATTATTTAGTAATAAAATTTTAAACACTGCATGAATGGAGACTACCTGTTCAGAGGTTTTGATAGCAATGCAGCCTGGGGACACAGCCTGAATTTTGAACAGTAGGCTGTAAAGTCCATAAATCAACATGCAGGGAGAAAATGAGCAGCAATTTAGGAGTAAGGTACAGCGACTCATCAGAGAATATGAACTTTTGTACTTGTGGCTAACAAGGTGCTCTTTGCACATAAAAAGATGGCCATTTCCAGCTGTTTAATTTATGGAGGAATTTAATATCTACCTGTTAACCTCAGATGCATAAAATGCTAACATTTGGGTGGGTTAAGGTTTCCTTTATCTGTGCTGGTTCTTAGAAAATGCACTGCAGCCTTGAGATTTGATGAAAAAGAACTGAAGCTCTTTGTCACTTATCTCAGACAATATCCTAGGCAGGAGACAAGGAAGAAGACAAAAACCCTTTTCTCAAACATACTTGTTTAGTTCTGTAACTGCTTAACAAGTATCTTTCTTCATCCCCTTCATCTTCCTAGATCTGCTCTTGTACTGCTTCAATTTTTGATTACAAATGGTAAGGGTTGATTTAGTAAACACATTTTGGGCACTAGAATATGGTGTACAAACACTCTGCATAGGAATTGATTCCAATTCCTTATTTATTTGTTAATTTCAATATTTATTTACCAAATTATAGCTAAGAGAACCACAGCACTGATGGCTAAATGAAACAGCTTCTTTTGTTACTCCACTAACCTTCAGATTTTCTGCAGCTTCAGGGTGTCTGTGTTTCTATGCAAACCGAGGAGTATACATTCAAAAACAGTTCATGAGCTGACAGAATGATTTTTCTGTAATCATCCCCACGTGAGAAGTATGCTAGATTGAACTCCTTAAGTAATTTCACTGCATTATTAAGGGAAATTTCAACTTTTCGTCCAGGTTGGCATAAACCCAGTACAACTGGGTGAATGTTAGAGAGTGGTTCTGCTTATGAAAACACAAGGCCTTGTGTTTGCAGCTGCAAGCCAGCCTGCAGCCCAGGGTGTGCAGGGGAAGCCCTCCCAGGAGGTGCTGCCTGTTTCCATCCTCGTGTCTGGAATGTGCCGCAGTGTGCGCGGTGAGGAGGTGACAGCTCATCGCCTCCTCTGCCATGGCAGAACCCACCAGGGGGGACAGATTAAACAGGAACATCACTTAGATCTGGTGGCTCAGAGCCAAGAACTTGAGTCCTTTCTTTGTCTGGAGGAAGGGAATCCATACACAGAAGTTGTGATGCTGCTCTGTCCCTGCTGCACCCATGGCAGCTCCAGCGTTACAAGGAACCATCCACATCCACTGCTGCTGCCAACCCCTGCCAAGCAGTCAGAGATTACAAGCAGGAGTTGTTTGATCAGTGGATGGGCTGATTTCTAAACCCATAATTTTCAGGGCTCCTTACAGCTCACATTTCCTGCCTCTTTCAGGGTGCATGTGCTTTGCAGTTTGAATCTTCCTTTCCAGACACCACACTTTGAACATTTTTTGAAGGAAGCTGTGATTCTGCAGCAGACATGCAATGCCAGCTGGTACCCTTCAAAAGAAGTACAAAACAGTGTGTCTCCTGAAGTATGGATTGACCTGGCACTACTTCTGTCTGCTTCTCCAAAATCTTCTGTTTGGTACTAAGAAGCATCTTCATGCCTCATCTCTCCATGGCAGGTCAGCACTGGCAGAGCGGAGAGAATTTTGAGCTTGCCTAGTTTTTAGACATGTTTTAAGGCAGATTGAAAGCAGGCACTGAGAAATAAGGAGTTTAGTGGCAGAACTCAACCCTTGCCAAAGCATAGACCTTCCCCTGAGAGGGTGCAGATATATCCACAATCATAACCTGGTTCTGCTGGCTGCTCTGCTCCAATGGGCAGATGTATGAACAACTACAAAGAATCACAGTAAATCCATAGATGATCTGAAATCATCTTAAAAGCATCTCAGATATTATTATCATCTTGGTGTCAGGCATCTAAGCTGGTTAAGTTTTCCAATACATTATTACAAATATCTACTCAGAAATTCCCATTTCAAGCATTCACTTCTTTTTTGGTCAGTTAGATCTTTCCTGATGGAAAGCAAAGATGCATGAGTAACTGCTAGTAGAAAAGACACCAACCCTGGTCAAATGATATTTGCATGAGATACAGAAAATGCCTGCACTGGAGGGGACTTAATAACAGGTTTTTTCAAGTTAAAATAGACTAAAATTGAGTTTAGATCAATAAAAGCAGGATGGCTATTTTAATGCAATGATTTATAAGGAGCTGTGGAAAAACAGGACAATATAATCTTATTTCCTTTAAAATATCACAGAAAAAAAATCTGAATGCTTGGTTTGTACTCTGTAATTGTCTTTTTAAGGATGATCTCTTTTCCCCCAATGCATACAAATGTATTAATCTGAGTAAAAAGCCGTGCACAAACAAATAGGTGCAGCACTATTGTATTATTAACTTCCTTTCCAAATGTGTTTTTCTTCAGAAGAGGGGCTTGTCTTGGTAAAAGCACAGTTTGTGACTTTTAAAATCTCTTTTCTAGACTTCTGGTGCTTAAAGGAAGTTGTCAATGATTTAGGTCAGCATCATATCACCATGTCAGGCATAGAAGGGAATTATCAAACCTGTATTAGAACTTGCACATACAATAACTTCATACATAACTACAACATTATTAAGAATTAAGAGTGTTTAGGTGTGGGAAGGAAAAAGTGATTGTGGCATTAAATGTTTAACACTGAACCTTCTGTTGCTGCAAAAAGTAGACGGAATTCTCTAACAAATTAATGACTTTCTGTGTTTATTGCAGCTCACGGTTTCTCCTAGTGTTTCCCTGTGGATGTAGTTAGTACATTAGGATTTCACTGTTACATTTTATATCTATGGATGCATTCTTCTGCACAAGCACTTTCTCTGTGTACTTCATAGGAGTGTATTTGGAAGTGCTGTAAAAACCCAAGCACTGGAGCACTAAGGAATTATGCATCTTTGATTCCTTAATAGCCTCTAACTTCACATCTAGCGGTCAGGGAAGCTGTGTTGCAGTTGGAAGCTGTGAGATGTATTTGAGATGTGTCCCATCTGCCCCTCCATGCTGCACTGCCTCTGGGAGCTCTGAGGAGCTGCTCAGCTGCTCACACCCCCTGCCCTGTACTAACAGAGTGTGAGTGAGCATTGACAGCTGCTGAGCTGCTGCTCCCTTTGCTGGAATGTGGATGGGGTGGGTTAAGGGAATGGGAATAATTCACAGTGGGGAAAAGCAGAGGAAATATTTCCACATATTTTGACTTAATTCAGATGGCTTTTGCTAGTTAAGCCAGTTCTCCAAGTCACCACAAGCCTGAAAGCACTTAGAGCAAAACAAAACTCATTACAAAACTGATGCATTTTAATTCTTCTCTCCCATATCTATCCCAGCTTTAAGACTGAGTATTTTAGGGCTGTCTGGGAGGCTCAGCAAGTGCTACACATCCCAGGGAGCTTTTACTACCCTACTCGAACACAGTAATGTCCCACAATGAATTGAAAAGCCATTTAAATGTATCATCCCATGAAGAAGAAGAGGCAATGAGCAAAAAGGCAAAGAAGGTAAGTTCTGAGACACGGCTTTCCTCATTTGCATGGAAGGTGAATTATGGAATCATGGAAAGGTTTTGGTTGAAAGTGACCTGTAAGCTCATATGGTCCAAGCCCGCCGCCACAGGCAGGGGCATCCTTCATCAGACCAGGGTGCTCCAAGCCCCGTCCAACCTGGCCCTGAACACTTCCTGGGATGGGGTGTCTCTGGAATGGATGTGGGGGCTTAGGGATGGGGCATCTCAATATTTTCTTGTGAAGAGGAAGAAAGAGAAGTGATGAAACCAGAGGGAGTAACACCATCTAGAGGGAGTAACCTCCATCTAACCCCACAGAACCATAAGCCCTGCATCAAAGCAGCCAGATAAGGGCAGGGTGTTCATCATCTCTACTTGATGAATTTCATTATAAAATACAGCAATTCCACTACTATAAGGTGCACTTCGGGGTTGTTGGCAAATTCCCGAACTCTATCCATATATAAGGCGCACCTGACTATAAGGCGCACTTTGTTTTTGCAGCGAGGATCGGTGCGCAACAAAGTAACAAATTAGTAAATGAATCATATGATCGCAGGGTTTACTGGCAGGTGCTCAATTTGCAAACATTTTTCACGAATCAGCGTAGCCTTTAAACACAGCCCCAGGCACCCTCCCCATGCCGCGGGCCCTGACATTCTGGCCTGTTCCCGGCGCCGGCTGGCGTGGCTCTTGTGGCTCGGCTCGCACTACCGGGTTGGCAAATTTCCTATCTTTAACCATATATAAGGCGCACTGGATTATAAGGCGCACTTCTGGGTTTCAATCAAAATTTTAGTTAAAAGGGTGCCCCTTATAGTCATGAAATGACTGTAATTCTTGTAATAAAAATATCCAGAAAGCTATGCTTATAATTTCTCATAACTGATAAATTAATCTAAAGGCAGCTGCTAAATTGACTCCTCTAGCAGTTTGTATCACTTTTTTTTTCCCTTTTTCAAATTAAAATTCTCTGTCCTTCATGAGCTTATTTCACGTCTTGCATTTACCCTTCAACCAAAGGATGGATTAAATGATCTCAGAATATGTTTTAACTTTTCAAGATTTAAAAAATGCAGCACCCTGCATTTTACATTGATAACAGCTTAGCAATCTATTTTTAAAAAAGTTGTCTTCGAAAATTGCAAAAGCAGATCCTAGAAAATGGATATATACCCTTTTTTTGGTACAGCATTTACTCTCCTCTCCATCACTACTGATTTACCCAAGGCATTGAACTCTACAAACACAAGATTTTTCATTTATTAATTTATCCCATTCCCTTTCTAATGCATTCCCTGGTCATGCACTCTACTGTGGTTCAGAGACACTGCACTCAGAGATGTGTAAAACATTGCATATTACTTGCAAATCTTGTTCACATTCTGTTTAAAGTGAATTCCAACCTGTGATCGTAACACCCACAAATCTCCTACCCTGACACCCAGGAAGGAGCTGGCAGAGAGGAGCCACATTACCCCTGGATGCTGAGCTAGCTGTGATGCCACAAGGTGCAGGGCACTGCCACCCATCTTTGCCTGTTTCCGACACATTTTCATGCAGCTTTTCCTTGGAGTTGTTTCAACACTTAAAACCCTTTAAATTTTTGTCAGTTTCTTAGTTTTCAGGAAGCTTGAAGAGGAATGAGCATAGATGCTTATTCTTTTTTATGTTGACTTCCAGTTGCTTGAGAAAAAAACAACCCCAAACTAGACTTTGAACTATAAATAGGAAGAAGAAACAGAAAAGTCAACCCCAGTGATGAAGCCTGAGATTCCCCCCATCTCCAGCTCTCAGGGAGTGCACACTGGCACCAATCACCCCACAGTATGGCACTATGGGTAACATACTCCCTTGCTCAAGCCATTTAAGCCCACACAGTGATTTAAACCATCCAAGTTAGATATTGAATGCTCCTAATAAATATTGGGAGCCCTAAAGACAGTCAATACCCTCTCACCATGACGGTCTAAAAGTGTTCATAGCAGAAATAATGGCAGAAGGAATGACGTTCCCTGAACGGTTCTCATCTTAGATTTGCTTTCCAAATACTATTATTACTTCTACTACTAATAATAATTCACTTAATTTTAAATCCCTTCCATTTCAGCCCTTTCCCAAGCCAGGGAAGCTGGAGACATTCTCCATGTGGTTTCAGTGCCTACTGACAAAACCAGACCTGGCAAAGGGGCTTGCTGGCGTCGCTAGTTTTCCACTAGAATCCCAGAATGGTTTGGGTTGGAAGGGACCTTAAAGCTCGTCTTGCCCCAACTCTCTGCCATGGGCAAGGACACTTTCCACTAAACCAGCCTGCTCCAAACCCTGTGCAACCTGGCCTTGAACACCTCCAGATAAAGAAAAAGACCATCCTGATCTCACAATCACCAGCAAAGCAACTAGTATTAACTAGTTTACACTAAAAAAGCTTGCCTGATCCTCAGTGTCCTATAAATCTCTCTCTGATAATGTTTACAGGATTTTAAAACAAAATGTACCCAAGCACTTAATGAGATTATTATTATGCAAAATCTACAACAATGGCTATCACTTTGGAAATGATTTCTCCTCGCTAATGAAATCTCTCTGATCTTTTTTACAATAGATTAATGAATGATTCATATAAAAATAATAAAAACTAAATTAATCATGGGTCCTTAAATCACTTTCTTTGATGCTTTTAATAATTCATTTCTAGAGACAAGCTGAGAACCTACGCTTCATTAATATTATTTGTTCTTGGTTTTACACATCACTTTAGTCATTTACATGGAGAGAAATTCAGCCTCAAGCAAATGCCAGAATACAATTGCAAACAGCCTGATGGGGCATTAATTTATCTTTTCTTGTTTTTCTGCTCAAAGAATTTAACACAACATGAGAGTCCTGGTGAGTCAAAACCCTCTTTGTCTTGAAAATATGGAAATAAACTTTTTAGTTAGTTTTGTAATTATAATATAATTAAAAAATGGGTGACTATTACATCCCGAAAAACTAAAAAATAATATGACAGGGAAAATAAATAGCTACATTCCTCTAAAAATGCAAGTGGATACAATTTGTGCAATCTTCATTATGACAAAATGTGAGACTATATATTCAGAATATACTGCCAGTAGTAATTTTGCACCCAGCCTCTTATTTTAGAGCCTGTAAATACCTTAAGAAACTACCAGCAATTTCTTAAACTTTGATTTGAAAGAGAAAAAACTTGATTCTAAATATGCAACTTTTTGTAACTTGCTCCCATCACTGCATTACTGCAGTATCTAGGATGGCCAGGGTTTGGTCATTTTAATGGCCCTAATTCTATTAGCAGGGAATTAATGGGGTTATTCACACATGAGCTTTTTATTATTTAACAGTGAATCTACATTAAAAACATCAACATGAATATATTGTCTTCATACAGACCAATGAGAAAACTAATCCCAGTGACTTGCACTTTAAAAGCTGGTTGCTTGCTTTGGGTTTTAAATATTATGCATGGAAAAGGGATATTTTCATGAATATACATGCAATGTGTATCAAGACAGGTAGACACAGCTCTTGTAAGGGCCATGAGATGTACACGGAGGTGATTTCCCAGATGGATGGGGAGTATGAGCAATCAAGGCTGTGATCTGGAGCTCTGTGCTTGTCCCTGGGTGGGATGTTTTGAGAGAGCAAGGCCCTGCCATCCTACCTGATAGCAACAGAAATTAGGAACTTTACACAATGGATTATGTAAAGCCTATTTTTGAATTAATGATCCAACGCCAGTGTGAGTTAAAGTGTACAGATTAAAATGAAATGAATAATGAAAGACACTAATGAGCTTAGGCTACAGCTACCTGCATTACACTTGGTAATTTACCAAACTCTTATGTACATCTACACCATATTAGTTTTTTATGATAATCTTCTCTTTCACCATGCTTCTGAAGGAGCAACTTAAATTTATAAATGTGATCCATTTACACGTTTCTCTGGAGATAATATCAAGTCATGTGAAACAATACCCTATTAATATTATATGCATTTGAGTCCATGAGGAGTTTATTTTATTTTAACACTGAGGAATGCTTTCATAATCACATACTTGAGAAAACATATTGCTTGTTCTTAGGAGGCAAAAGCATATTATTTTGAATGATGACACATTTTAAACATTTCACTTTTGTAGTCAGAAATCAATTTATAGCTATAACAATTTTATCAGTTTCAGCTACATTATAGTTATTTTCTGCATGAGAAAAGTTGATATAACTTTATAAAAGTGGAACTGCAAAGGGACTTCTAATGGATAAATAATATGGATGGGTAATTTATGGAGAAATAATATTATTATGCTAAAAGCAATCTTAAATGTTTGCACGAGAGACCATTTAATTACATGTACCATTAGGATGGCTCTTTTGCAATAGCTATGTGACAACTCATTTACAGAGCTCCCACAGACACAACATGACAAATTATTACTAGTTGCTTAGGAAAGCTTCTGATTAAGAGAGCAATGAAAAATTATAAATACTTTGTTGCCAATCAAGATATCACATAAAAGTGATTTAACTAATGCAGTTAAACAACCAGACTTTATAGTAATCTTCAATCTTTCAGTTCTGTGCAAATTTAGGATTATCTAGGTTTTTGTTGACAGTCTTTGTCCCTCCCAGTATTACCTTGGAACACAGGTCACTTTCCTCAGATCACATTTGTCATGAATCTGGAGAGAATAAAGTAATATTTCCTCTGCTGCTCTCAGATCTAGTTGGCAGGATTCTGGTTTTTTTCAGACTTGAGCTTCTAATTTCATCTGATTTCTTGAATTACCATTTAGAAGAGAAAGAGTTTTAATTGAAATATAATACCAGGATTTTTCCAAGTGTGTGACTATCCTGTAGGTCTGTATGTGATTAGCAATGTGCCAAGAGCAGGGAGGATTTTCTTGAAGTTAAAAAGGTACAATTAATCTCCTGTTGCACTTCCAATTAGCCAAATTGCCAACCTTATTGTGAAAAGCAGAAATGCAATTGAGTTTCTGCTTGAGGCATACTACAGGAAAACTGAAGTAATTTAATTAACTGCCTTAAAGTATATTAAGAAGCATGCTGCCTTTACTTTCTGCTGTCAATGCCTTTAAATAGATTATTGTTTAATGTGAGGCTGAGGCTTTGAACTGTCTGCTGCCACCCCCTGACCTGAGCTGTTAGGTGTTTAAGAAAAGACCAAGATGAATAGAAGGGTGGAGCACCTCTGCTGTAAGGAAAGGCTGAGAGAATTGGGATTCTTCAGCCTGGAAAACAGAAGGATTAAGAGTGACCTAATTATGTCCTTCCAGTTCCAGAAGGAAACCTACAAGAAAGTTTGAGAGGCTTTTAAACAAAGGCATGTAGTGACAGGACAATGGGGAATGGATTAAAAGAGAGTAGGATTAGATTAGATACTAGTAAAAACATCCTCCCTGTGAGGGTGGTAAGGCACTGGCACATGCTTCCCATAAAAGCTGTAGTGCTCCATTCCTGGAAGTGTCCAAAGACAGGCTGGATGAAGCTTTTTGCAACCTGATCTAGGGGAAGGTGTCCCTGCCCACGGCAGGTATTGGAATGAGATGAGCTTTAAAGTCCCTTCCAACCCAAACCATTCTGTGGTTCCATGATAAATAAAAGGCTGCATTTAGCAGCTGAAGGACTGTCCCTGCTGCTTCCAAGTGCTTTAGACATGCAGGTGCCTATCCTCAGTAGCCAGAGAGTAGACAGACATGCCTGAGCTCAAGCATTCTACATTGCACCCACCGTGAAGAGGGAAATAAAAAATGGCAATCCCCAAATTGTGCTTCCTCAAGCAATCAGGCCAGAATACAGATGGCAGTGTATATACAGAACATTAAAAATCTAACCAGTGTAATTAAAGATGAAAAAGTTGTTACATGACAGGATGATAGAGGTCATAAACTAGTATGACTAGTGATATATTAAAATTGAGGCATAAATCTTGTATTTTCTTCTAACAGTCTTAAGAGTACTCTTCTGATGTGGTTTCTCAGTGATATACTAATTGAAACAGATCCAAAAGTGAGGTTTTCTACTTCTGTATTACACTTCATGGGAGTGTTGAATCACTCAGGAACCAGTCACATCATGTGCAAGGACATAACTTTGCCTCTTAACACAGAATCACCAATGAGAAACAGAATTACTTATAAGCGAACCAGAAATCCACTTGGGCCAGTGCTAAATTACGTTGAGGAACTGGCATTTCAGTCTGAAAACATTCAACATTCTGTTTAAAATAGGAGTTGCAAATGAGCCTTCAGATCCAAGTGCCAGCGGTCATTCAATAATGTGTTTCTACTCAGATTCTTGGACTGTCATTTCGTGTCCAGTTCACAGAGGAACTTTAATTCTTTAAGATTAATGTCATCATAACCAAAATTTCATAAATATAAGCTAAATATCTGGAATTTTCATTATTTTTGGCCAACAAATCCTAAGACTGCTCTTCAGAGGCTCTGTTGCATTTCCATGCCAAGCTCAAAGCAGTGATAAAAATTTTTAAAAGGATAATCCTTGCTGTGATGAAAAGAAGATGTTTAGATTATTTTAATTACTGAGTTTGTGCACACAGTAATTACCTATACATGGTGCACATGATTTCCTGCTAAGGAGGTGTCAACAAATAAAGTACTGAGATGCTGTATATATTTCTGTCACATGTGCTGTAATTTTCACATTTTACTACAGAAGAATAAACCAAAGATTTTTCCCATTTCAACAATCCTGGATACACAACAAATTAGGGAGCTATAGTATTGACGGTAACAACTTTGAACTGAGTGGTTATTAAATTAACAAGAACTGAACAAAAATATAAATCAACTCTTGCTCTAGTGTAATTAAAATAAAACCTGATTTACCATGTACTTTAATGCAAAGAGAAATGAAATACAGACCATATTTTTTGTACATTACTTTTCACTCTCTCTCTGTAATTAAATGTTATTAAAAAAATGAGTAAGTTTATTCCATCATTCAGGTATTGTCTTTACTATGAACTATGACTCACAGATCAGACCAGCACTGTGAATTAAAACAGATTCATCTTCCTTCCTGCAAGGACATCACCACACCCTGCTGAATAAATCCCATTTTTAAACTGTTTGTCAGAAATACAGCCAAGGAATGAGAGAGAAGAAGTGACTCAAGGGCAAGTGAAACGGGAGAATCAGAGATAAAAATGGATTAATTGGTTTAAAGAGACAAGAGATTGATAGCCATAAATGTTTTGCTTCATGTTCTTGATGAACCTGTTTCGTTGTACTGGGTGAGATACCTCTGAGGAGTGAATGGTCTGTAGAGATGTTTTCCCCTGAGTTTCAAGGTCTCTGGACCACAGGTTGCAACAATGAAAGAAGTGTAATTTCATATAACATATTCCAAGTACTCCTGCCCTCCCCTGCATATAAGCTGCTTTACTTTTATTCCTGAGACATATTCACCTATAATCTAAATACCACACCAGCTTCCACTTTCCATAGTAATAAGATAAAAGTTGCACCCTTATAACTACCATATCCTGATCAGACATGACAGGAATGGCTTGGGACGTACGTTGATGTCCTCCAAGTCAAGGAAGTTGAGGATGATGCCGTTGCGTTTCCAAATGATGGGAGGCCGCAGTGCCCCGCGGATGCTGCAGGTCAGGACGGCGCTAAGGCCCACGGTGATGGTGGTCACAGTGACCCTCTGCTCCTCTGGCAGGCTCAGCTGAACCACCTCTGCAAAAGGCAAAATAACAGGGATAACATCAAATACCATTCAGGGAAGCTGCTCCTCTTCGCCCCTCTCTGACTTCCTTTCTCATTTTGACAAGGAGATGGGGTACCTATGCTATACAAAAAAAAACCCCCCATTAATAATAAATCTAAGTAAGAGACAAATTGTATCTGTCTCAATCGAACTCCCTGCACCCTTTTCTGATGCATCTTTGCTGTGGCATGAGGGCATGAAGATGGTCAGCAGGCCAGGCTGGCTGCAGTAGTTTAGACAAAGAATTCAGCAACAGAAGGACAAGCAAAGGCTCTCTGGCTTGAGATTGTCTGGGTTTGTTTTTCTAGAATACTCCTCTCAAAGTCTTTTGAAAAGGTACAAGAATGAGTTATGTTTGTTCCTTAAAGAAGAATAATTAAGGTCAGACTGCTACCACTGAAATATAGATAAACATAGTTTTGAATTGCCCAAACACTGGAAGTCACCAAGCATGAAAACTTGTTTACCAAACAGCCACATATGGCACCTGAGATACAGATGTCCTAAAAATTAAAAGCTTTCTAATATTCTGTTTAAATAAAACCCCCAGTTATTTTGACATACGTGTGCCACACAAGAAACTCCTGCAAGTGAAGATGAAAATTACAAAAGAGCTGATAGTCTAGGCTTTAGGCATTGCTTGTATCCAAGGGCCTTGTGGCTGAAATCTTCTTGAAGCAGCCCAGAGAATCTGTTCCATATGGAACATTTTATCCAGGATTGTTGTGGCAGTCGGGGGCAGAACCCAAGCCCTGCCAACCACACAGCCTCACTCAAGGCCATGTACTTTGGGAAAAACCACTTCAACCAGTGCTGGCACTGTAAAATGACATAAAGGGTCATCAGCTGGTAAAGTTACTCTTCATCCTGTCCATCTAGCTCACAACTCTGTCATTCCATCCCACACAAGATCTGAAGTCACTTGCATGGAATACTAATGAAAAAACAACCCAGCAATGATATTTGCAAGCACAATTTTCCACTTTTTCACATATTTTCTAATTGGAAATTGCTTTAACATCTCTTGAGTAGCAAATCCCTTAAATATGTCACTAAAATATTCAGTCTATTTCAGCAGCCTTGGGCAGCCTGGACAGACTCAGTGCTCTGGTAAAGCAAATGAGTGTGAAGAATTAGTGCAACACTTGCTCATGAAAACATACTCCAGCAGCTAGGTCCCTCTTCTCTTTCGCTTCTTCCACCTAAGTGAGAAGCTAATGTGTCAAAAAGTGTATTCAGCACTATGGATCTGAGGCTAACTTTTGGCTGCAGGGCCCATACAGCATCAGTGTGTCTGCCAGCAGTGAGTATTTCTCCCACTTAAAATTCCCAGTGCTATTTCAGGAAGAATACAAACTATTTTACATAAAAGGTAACTATAGTTTTTATAGATGGTTGATCAAAACTATGAATATTTGACTAATGTGATGCTACTCTTTGTGTTATGGTGGCTCCCAGAGGCATTACATGAGAAGACTGACACAGTCTGACTGTCAAACCTTAAAAATCAAAAGGGGAGATGAAGAAATACTGGGAAGGAGAACATTATCCATTTAAGATCACTGAGGTGGTTGGCAACTAAGCTGGGATGACATAGCACATGACTAAATCACACTGCCTTCAGATACCTGCTGGAAGAAATCAGGGATGTTGCAACTCAGGGGCAGTGGGCCATAGGAATAAAGATGTCTGAGGGAACCACTGAATGGTTTGGGTTAGAAGAGACATTAATGACCATCTCTGCAACCCCTGCCGTGAGCAGGGACATTTCCACTAGACCAGGCTGCTCCAAGCCCCATCTAACCTGGCCTTGAACACTTCCAGGGATGGGGAGTCCATCTCACCATCCTCATCAAGCTGTCTGAAGCATGTAAACAGCACATAGGGCTAATAATGTAGTCATTTTCCACGTAATGAAGAGCTTCTTTTAATGAATAAAATATTTGGAGTGCACTTGACAGGATAAAGAACTGATAATTACAATGATTTGTAGCATGCAGTAGGGCTAATGAGGACATCTCTTCTTGAGAAGAAATGAAATACAGGGCCATTCATCTACAAGAGAATTGTTTTTTCAACTTACTGCTGTTTTTCTTAATTCACTCTGCTTTTTGTTCATGGTGCCTTGAGCTCCCTAGCTCATGCTGGGCTTCCATAAGCTCTTTCTTCAGCACTGTTTTTTCAGTGCTCTCTTGCAGTGGAATTTAAGGCTTCCTGCCCATCTTATGTACAATTGGTAAAGAGGCTTTAGCTTTTCCTTTTTAGAGGCACAGTAATGAAAAATATATTACAGTAGTTTCACGATTATAAACCGCACCTGAATATAAGCCG
>VRYO01002774.1:2777945-2908679 GCA_009812075.1 Sialia sialis
ATTCTTCAATGAAAAAGGTGCGGCTTATATTCGTGAAACTACTGTAACTTTTAATTAAGAAGACACCTTGCACAGCTGCCATTCTTGGATGAACCATACGGGGCCAAGAGATGAGGTTTTTTATGTTAAAGCATGCAATTAGCACAGACCACTTTAACAATACACACTTTTTGTTAGAGTATTTCTATGGAGTATATTTGACAGCATCTTATTACCAGTACATCGGAGGGACTCTTATTAACATCTAAAAGCCTTTCTACCAATACAGAATAATTTTGTGTTGTTTCAGTTATTGCTTTTTTGTTTTCAATAGGAAAAATTTTCTTATATAAGCAGGTGTTTTGTAGAGGAAACAGGATTCTCCAAAGATTATGTGAGGGATGAGCTTTTAAAAATGCTTTTAAAAGACTCAATATTGTATTAAGTTATAGAGCTTAGACACTGCTGTTTGTTTATGCGTAAAAATTATTCAAGTCACCATAATGATTGTGTAAAGCTTTTAGATTAAGTATTGAACACTGTTCATTTTATTTTTAAAAACCTTTAGGAAATAAAAGGATTTTTGCCATGGGTATAACACTGAATAGAACAAATATGCAATATTCAAAGATTGCTTATTTGCAGAAGAACACAAGCTGTTTGGTCCTAATATAAAGTAATGTTATGTTTATTTGGAAATCCTGCAGAATGATGCATGCAAACCATTTTTCTACATTCCATAGGTTCAATCCTAGCTGACCATAGCTATCAAGGTATGTCAAACCTAATGCTCTACTCTGGGATTTTAGCTGAAGTAGCTCCTCAGCTTATTCCAGCTGGAAATAAGTTCCTGCCAACTATTCTGCCATCAGAGAGAGATATTATCATCAGAAAATGGGATGCTATCATTCTTCACTCACTTTTCAATGGTTCCAGACAGGGGTTGTTATGATGCCCTTTAAAAAAAAAGTAATGTAAGCATGAGCCTGTGTAATCAGAGGACCAGCACTAATCTCTGATCATATAGATGAAAGACACCAAATGTGGAACAAAATCAAGGTCAATGAAAGGCAACCAGGATACCACAAACTCTCCAGTGGTGATGGCAGCAGCTCAGTGCCTGAACACTGCATGGCTCAGCAGTTAGTCCAGTGCCACCTTCAGACCCATCTGTCTTATCAGGAGAGTAAGGGACCCTCCCTGTGTGCTGGGGGTTACTCAGGGGAGGGACCATTCTTGTCCATCCTCTCCCACCTTTCCTGCCTGGTATGATATTCAGCCTGAAGCACTGAGTACCTTTGGTGACACAGCTGTCATCATCTTGATGTTCTTACATTAAATTTCTTGCAATACCAGGTCCCACAGTGACATGTGACAGTGTGAAGTCTCAGTAATTCCTTTCCCTGTAAAAAAGTGTCAAGATATTGCTGAACATTCTCCTCTGCCCTCCTCTTCTTTGGTGTTATTTAAGGTGCTAAGCTGGAGTTATGCTGCACCTTCACAAGCTCTGCACACGAATGCAGCAGGTTTACCTGTTGTGCTGGTTTATCATGGAAATCTTTTTCTCTGCTGTCATTTGCAGCCCACCAAAAGTAGTCATAATTTCACAATGAAGAATAATTGAGGTCATTACAGGGAGCAACCTGGAATGAACATCTATGGAGAAAACCTCATTGATGTAGCATTGTGTGGAGGTAATTTAAATAGCGATGTTGGCCACCTCCCTTTGCTTGTGCTGCACTACTTACAGAAACACATTTCACACTTTAAATAGTGCTTAATATCATTAATTAGATCTGTTCCCTTGAATCTAAGGAAAATACACATTTTAATGCATTGCTGCCACCTTTAATCATTGCTACAGTTGTTCATGGGTATCTTGCCTTGCTGAAACAGAGGATGGTAGAATTGCTTTGGTTTGGAAGATCATCTCATTCCAATCTCTTGCTGTGGTCAGGGACACCTTCCTTAGAGCAGGTTGCTCAAAGTCCCATCCAACCTGGTCTGGAACACTTCCAGGGATGGGACATCCACACCTTCTCTGAGAATCCTGTGCCGGGGCCTCACCATCATCACAGGGAAGAATTTCCTCATAATATTTAATTTACTCTTGTTCTGTTGCTTAGATCCTGCTGATGAGACAAGGCAATACTTTTAAAATCCTGTAACTCATCCTCAGAAGGGAGACAATGAACCAAAGCATAGCTTTACTTGATGTTCACCAGGAGAATGACTTTCAAAGAAAGTCTCCAGCACTGATTCTTGCCCTCAAATTAATGCAGAGAGACCTGTTGTTTGTGAACTGAAGCATGGGTAACACAATCCTAAATACATCATGTTTCTTCAACAGTGGTTCAAGTCAAGGGTGATTTAATGGGATGGAAATTTTAGTGTCTACTTAATTCCCCAAGTCCTCCAGCTGTGTTTATGCACTGCATTAGTAAAACTGTTTATTGCTTTGTGGCCATGAAGGTCAGTAATGATTTTAGCATTTGTTTCAAAAGATAGAAGAATTCTCTAGCTGAACACATTCTAAGGCGAGGAGCTAAAGGAATCAAGAAAATAAAAACAATTAATAGAACATAGTTAAAAACAGGATATACCTTTTATAATTACTCGTCTCCAATAATTTTGATGAGATGTATTTGGCTCTGCATAGAATTTTGAGAAATTTTAGACCCTCTTAAAGCTGAGCCAACTGCAGCTAGTTGATTTTAAAATGACCGTGTTGTATGTGAGATGCATTTCTAAACGTGCAACTGAAGGTAGAGTTTGGCCAGCTGAGGAGGGACTCTAGTGGTAGTGTTGGGGACACACTAGGATGGGATGTCATCTTGTTAGTCACAGCAGGGAGAGGCTAAAAGCAATGAAGGGTGGATCTGTAAAACATTGTATAATATGCTTATAAATTACTCATATTAGGATTTGATTTAGTTTCTACCCTACTCTATAGACCAAATAAATGAACTAATAACAATCTCAGGACACAAATTACCCTGAGCTTGCATGCCTTTGCAAACCTCTCCCACTGGCTGTTTTTAGGACTATCTCCAGAATAAACATTGCCATGCCATCCCATTTTGCTGGTTATTAAGGTTCAACAAGCTGGTCTTGCCCAGACACATTTCACATCTTCTCACCTGCCCAGAGTCAGGTGAAAGGATTATCTATCACCCAGTGAAAAAAACTCCCTTTTCTGAACACCACCTCAGAATTAGAGGAAAGCCAGTCATGCTACTAGAATTGTTTACATTATTATTTAACAACCTTAGAGTCCTTAATGGACATGATTAAAGTTGTTCACAGCTAATGAACCCAGAGAATTCCTATAGCTCCCACATCAGTTCAGTGCAAGTGACTGGGATAAAATTTCTGACTTTATAACCTGTGAAAAACACTACCAGGAAATGGCTCTGCCTCTGGCCATGCTTTGTGTGACCTGCCACTGCCCAGCTGCCACTGTGGACATCTCAGGAGCTTGGTGTCCCTCAAAAAGATACACCTCTAAGGACTGCAAGCTTAATTAATGTGAACAAGAAAAATTATTTATAAAGCTGAGCAGAAGTGTTCATATCTCAGCTTTATTTTGTAACTGCGATAATTCAGATTCTTAATGTAATTTTTAAATCCTCTGGACCTTTTGTGGGCTACTTCATAAAGCATTTTATTGTAACTTCTCTAGTAAATTACTGATGCTGTTTTTTAAGTCATAAAAAGGTATAATTATATATCTAGCAGAATTTATTACCTGAAGCACTCTTGTGTTACTCTTGATGGCCACAGACTATGACTCCCTGAGGTAGGTCCCAACCTTACATTTGAAGGTAAACACTGTCTTGTTGTGGAATTGAAAATAAATGTGTGCAAATCTCCAGGAGCCTCAGCTCTGGTGTGGTGGTAAACACACTGCCTCTTATCCCTATCTAGCCATGTCACCGTGACTTAGAACAAATGTAAGAGAAAATCAGCTACTGAAATAATTAAATATTATGACACCTTTTACTTTTCTTCAGCAACTGTGCCCATAATATGCTGTTGATGACATTTCACAGAATGGTTTGGGATGGAATAGACCTTCAAAGCTCATCTTGTCAACTCCTTCCCAGAGGCGGTGGGAACACGAACAACTTCCACTACACCAGGCTCCTCAGAGTAGTCGATTATTTATATAATGAGAATATGCCACAGAAAATAAAGCACAGCTTGAAAAAAATATTTAATGTCAGAGTTTGGGTCAGTTTCCAGGGCATCAGAAATTCACACAGACCACACTGTCCTGTTTCTATGAAATACCTGCATGTTCCCCTAAGGAAGAGTGAAGAAATGCCCCAGGAGAAGACAAGTATCATTTCCAGAAGTTAGATTTGACAGCATCTGAGGATCAATTCAGATCTCCTGAACCTCAGATTTGGAGGCTGCTGCCATGTCTGAGAGGGTGCCTCAATCCCCCTCTGACCCCACTCAGGATCCTGGGTCACGCTGTCTGGCTCGATGACATGCTCCCAAGAACTGACAGTGAGTAATTCTGAGCCACCTGCACTGGAAATGTCACATCTGGAGAGCCAAGCTCTGTCCAAACAGCTGCTGAAACAATTGTCTAAGTTATATACAAAGTCCTCCCAAAATTGATACATATTTAAGAAAAGAAGTCATATGAATTTGTATCAAGCATATTCACATTGCTAATAAATTTGCGAAAAAAGTTTATTTTAACTTTTAACCAAACACAGCTTTTTATCTGCTTTATTCTAATGATCAATTTGTTTTCTGTTTTTTAAAAAGAAAACAAGCAACACATTTTCCATCACAAAATCCCATCACTGTCCTCTTGCTATTAATCAGAGGGAGAACACTGAGTCTGTGCAGGAAGGAAAAATTAATTCGTTCTTGAAAATACATTAATAAATGTAAGTTGTTCAGTGCTTAATTATATAATCTCCTCAGGGTAGTGATGGATTCATTATATAAATAGGCATAAGTTGTCTGTTTTAGAGAAAAGCTTACACAAAAGCATTTGTTTTTATTTGAAATCCCTAGTTCCCACAGATGAGAGTCATGTTGATATGATTAATTTCTGATAAAATATTCCCATGTTGTACCAAGAATGTCCTGTTGAGATTGTAGCAGCCATGCATTTTCTCAGTTAATTTATTAATCTGAAAAATAAAATTGCTAATGGGCTCTCAGAATTCCTTCAGGGAGTCACAGAATCACAGAATGGTTTTAGTTGGAAGGGACTTTAAAGTTCATTTTGTTCTCCTGGCAGAGAGGGGACACCTTCCTCCAGACCAGTTGTTTCAAGCCCCATGCAACCTGGCCTTGAACACCTCCAGGGACAGGGCAGCCACAGCTTCTCTGGGCAACCTGTTCACATGAGTTTAACCTGAGACTCAAAAATTCATCTCTTTTTCTTTAAAACAGTCAAAATCACACTACAAAGTCCTCCTCTGCCTCTTTCCAAATAACTGTGGGAGAGCATAATTAAAATCTCTCACTGACCCCACCAAAAAATAAAGAACATGATGAGTTTTTGGGGACAGATGTGAAGTGTTGCAGCTGCTCTTTGAGTTTCACATTTTCTGTCCTACTGGATCTGTAAGACACAATTGAGCAGCAGTTGTTTCATTGCCACAAAAGCAAGCAACAGTTATCTCTTTTAAAGGGTTCAGCATTTTAAAAGTTAAAAAGCTTCTCCAAATGCAGAAATTCCTTAGCTTTGAGACTGAGAGCTCTTTAGCACAGGCAGGTTCTGTCAAAGCAATGAGACTGAACCACCACCATCTATATTTAAACTACAGTATTTCAGAGTTTCAGAACCAAACAAAACCATACAAAACCACTGAACTTACTTTTGTAACTTTTCTAAGTTACAACAGCTGAACTGATTTATACCTGATTTAAGGTAGAAGAAGATAGCTTTTGGTGGAAGATGTGGCATGCCAAGTTTCTCCCTGAAGTGAATTTTTATGGATGCTCTATAAACCTCTAGGGTTTATTGTGGAAATACTGTCAGAACATTAAGTTCAATGTGACTCGTGGGAACCACTAAGATGTGTAAATAAATTACTTCAAATATAGAGACAAGTCAGGCCATGGGATATTTGGGGTTCAAGAAACATTCACAAACAATTTAAAACCCCTGAGTCATCAAAAATGGTCTTATCAAACTGCTCTAGTCTTTCTGATCTTTCTCTGTCCATTTTCCTTTGAGCTCCTGGCCAGCATTATGCAGTGAATGTGATACGTGGAAAAATGGATGAACCAGGAAACAAGGATCCTAGAAACAAAACTTGCACTTCTTCTAAACTTCAGATTAAGGGTTTGGAAAAAAAAATCCCAAGCATTTAAAATCAAGCATGCATATTTCTTCTATATTCCCACATTTATTGCACCCATAAACAACCAAATCAGGAAGAGCACACCTTTGGAGCTGCAAATAAGCATTAGTAATGTTCTCATGGATCTTTCTTTGCTCTCTGTGGATGACTGCAAATTTAGCTGTGGTGATTACCTGGATTTTGCAACCTTCCTGACTATGGCTACATTCAGGATGCTTAATAGATGCAAGGACTCTGTTCTCCTGTGCTCATGACAATTCCAAGACAGAACCTGACATACTTAGGGTTGGATGGGGCTTGCAATAACCTGGTCTAGTGGAAGGTGGCCCTGCCCATGGCAGTGGACTGGATGATCTTTGAGGACCCTCCCAACCCAAACCATCAGTGATGCATTTTTTCTCATCCTGAAGTGCTGCTGGCCCTGCCCTGGAAGGTGAACAATTTAATGTGTGCTGCAATGACGTACCAATCTGGAGATGACACAAGCAAAAATTTGGCTAGTGTGGTTCCTGAAAGGTTACAGCAAGGCTGCTCTGCAGGAACATTTATCCAGCTAACATCTTGCATTTTTAAAATACAGTAGTTGCTAAAAACTTCAGCATCAGCCCTCTCGCCATGTCCTTCCCTTATTCAGAACCACCTGACTGAAGTTTAGGAGAAAGTAAGGAATGTGCAGAGGGACAGCAAAGAACCAGGTAATTCAACAACATTTCTTTCTGGAGAGGATGGTGCAGGGAAAGCAGAAAGCAAAGTACAGTTCCTAAAAAAAAATTCCTGGTTTCCTGCTACTAGCAGGAAACACAGCATTGTTTGTTGTGGGCAGGTTTTGTCCTGCCTAAACCCTTCTTTGCAGAAACCCCTGCAGAGAAGACCCTTTAACTGGGTAATTCATCAGAGCTCTAGTGCAATGCTGGGCAGGCAGGTGGGGCCTTGGGACAAGATTTGGGATCAAGGTCGACAACAAAGGTTTGGAAGGAACCAGTAAGGAATGGGTAAGTACAGCCATCAAGGTGGTTTCTTCAGTGGAGTGGAAATCTCTGTAGAGAGCTCCAGAGAGATTATCAAGCTGTAGTCATAGCAGGAGAAGCAGATTTAATCTTTGTCTAGACAGTTAAACCTGACTCTGTCTCAGTTTCCCCCATGTGAAACCTCTCCAGGATATTCTAGGAATAAGGTGTCTGAAAAGATTTCTTGGAACCATAATAACAGGGGTCACACAAATACCCATAAGCATGTTGGATTTCCTATTAAATCCCCTCTGGGGTTCACAGATAAAACCCACACATAAAACTGAAATTTAATGACACAAAATACTTTGAATGATTCATTGCTCCCTGGATTTTTCTGTAACACTCTTCACCATTGAACTGTCTTCAGAAATGCTCATGAGCACCTTTGATGTGTTTGCTTTAGCTGAGTTATGTGGCCTCAGAGAGGGATTATTTGCCATAAAGAACTTTTTAGCCCTTCTGCCTAATTTCTGGTCAGCTTGCTCTCAGCTCTGACCTGTCCAAAATCTCCCATTCCAGCTGAGCTTCAGTCACCCACCTCAGTGACTGTGACTCACAGCCCTCACCAGTCATCCCATGGACAGCAGGTACCAGCCTCCCCTCCCCACAGCCACAACAGAGCTCTTGCATCACCTCCCGATGTGTCCCAGGTCCAGCAGAGGCTGATGGAACAAAGCATGGCCTGGCACTGCCTCTGCCTCTGCAAGGACAGCCTGCACCACTTCTCACCAAAGGAATTTCTCTGCCAAAACCCGAGAAGCTTTTTCCCAAGTCTGTGCAATCTGCACCTGCGTTTACATCTCAAAACTTGGCCCCACTTGGGCTGTGTCAATCCTTCCAGTGTCAGCCCACCTCTGTGTTTCATCAACTCTTCCAACCAACAATATTTAAAATCATAGAACCATAGAATCACAGAATGGTTTGGGTTGTGAGGGACCTCAAAGAGCATCCAGTTCCTCCCTCCCTGCCCTGGGCAGGGACACCTTTCACCAGACCAGGTTGCTCCAAGCTTCATTCAACTTGGTCTTGAACATTTCCAGCAATCGGGCAGCTAAAGCTCATCTCTAATGGGCACATTTCCATTCCTACTTCCTATGAAAATACTCTTTTAATTTTTTCCTGCATTTTGTTTCCTTCTCAATTGCCATCAATTGTACCTCGTTATCTCTTTGTATGGCTTTGTGCTACCCACCACCTTCTCTCTATACAAACGATTGAAGACCATAGCACAGAGATTATTCTACTTAAAGAATAGGATCCTAGATCTCACCATTTTGGTGAGGGCTGTTAATGTTGACTTTTTAGGCTGATTGCAGTAGATACATGCCTTGTTTACATTTAATGATCACAAATTAATATCAGCTCAATGAACTGAACATTTGAGGAATGCACAGTGCACTATATATAATGAATTATTGTTGATTGAGTCTATAAATTAAATATAAACTCAATATTTAAATATATATTTAATTTAAAACAGACCAGAAACCCAATGGGCCAAATGAAAGATTGTTTAATGCTAAGTTATTTGCCAGCATAGTCACCATATGCCAAACACCACAAGTAACAATATTCATCATATAAAGAGTCTGGAGACAGATGATTTTTAAGATCTTTAGCACAACCCTGATCATAAATATTGACAGCCAGATGCTCTGTTTTCCCAAGAAATACTGCACGCTTAACGTGAAGAAGAGCCCAGAAATTCTTTCAGAATGCACATAATAACAACCATATCACAGAAATGGTTAAATGGTGTCCACCCTCAGAGATGGTTCTGGCTTGAACATGAGCCTTCCTCACCTGCTCAACCAGGCCTTCCTCTATGTCTCCTTTACGAAGAGACACAGAAACAACATCCACAATACATTTATTTATTCAGCAAAGGTCAGATAGAAATTAGTACATCATAAAGAGCCAAAATTTCAGCACTGATGGTTCAAATGCCTTTGAAATATCTTATTTAAGTTAAACTTTGGTGACAGGAAAACTACTGAAATCAACATTAAGGTGTAGTTACTGCTCACCATTTTAATGCCACAGTTAAAAAATTTCTCATGTAAAACCGTCAGTCAATACAAGTATTAATAAGTTCGGTGGTTGGCTTGTAGATGCCAGTATTTTTTATCCATTTTGTAAATCAGGGCTTTGCTAATGAAATGATTTTCAAAAACATAACGTGAGATTCATTCACTAAGATACAACACATACCTGCAGGGCATGTGGTGAAAAGCCTTCTGCTGTATTTCAATTGATGTATACTCTTTTGTGGTTTATACCTCTTCAAAGTAATCTTAAATTCTACATTTAAATTTACATTTTTATTGGCTCAACTGTAGTCATTAACAATTTGGGTAAAAAATTAATGGCAATTTAAGGAGCTGTTTCATTAGTCCTAATGCTGTTACAGTGCCTGATAAGGTTTGGTTTGGATTCTGCATGCAAGCCGCAGACATCCACAGGGCCCAACCATGGCCAAGGCTTCACAGGGCAAAGCTGTGTTCAAAAATATATAAAAAATATTTTACAAATGCAATTCATGCCCTAGAGAGCTGCAATGAAAATATGCAACAAAGCCAGAAGATGGAATGGGAAATCAAGGCATAATTAGGGAAAATGACTTGTGTTGAGCAGAGCAAACCTTGTCTCCCTATTCCTGACAAACCCTCAAAAAAGTCACAGATTTTCCCACAGTGTGGGAGAAAATTGTTTCTTCTTGCTAAATTCTGATTTCACTCTGGTGATGAACTTAGCTACCAGTATTTGGGACTTGTCTGTCTCTGGCAAGACCCCAGGTGCGTGAGTGAATGTTCCTGTCAGTGGAACACAGAGTGTTCCTGTCAATAATTGTTGATGGAAGGGATCTAACAAGCATTACCTAGACTATGCTTTTTAAACAGGTGACAAAAATATTCTTTTGTCTTATGGTTCATCTTTTGCCAAAACCGTAATTTATCTATCTTTTCTGCTATTTTCTCCCTTCCCCTAACTAAGACTACATTGAGCAAGGCAGCAAAATGTCAACACATGGAATTGAAAAGACTGCTCTGATCCTACAAAAAGGGCATCCTGTAAATGAAAATGCCTCCAACTAGTGCCAGCAGCTGAGAGACACTGCTTTTTATTCTAGGTCAGGTCAAGGAGGATGTCATTTTCTACCCCCATTTCATTATAAGGAGGAGATGACAGTGCTCCTGTCATGAGTCAGGCAAACCTCACCTCCAACCACAGGCAATATGAAATTTTCAGGAAAAATCCCTCAGACATTCTGCAAAGCAATGCTTGGATTACACAGTCTCACAGTACAGCAGGGTTGTGGTAATGCTTTATAAGCCTCACAATATAGGTTAGAACAGAAGTGTAGGATGAAGTCTGTACCTATTCCTGAAAATGCAAAGCATTGGTGCTACCTCAAGGTGTGCACCCAGGGCTGACTTCCACAGGCGTCCCTGTTCTTTCCTCCATCTAAAGCTATACCTGCAATTTTAAATCCCCCTGTTGAAGACTGGCTCACTTAATGCACTGCCAATCGGCAGCTCTTAGTGTAAATCAAGAGCAATGTGGATATAGGAAACATCAAGGATGAAGTCAGGGATATACTGTGAAAGAGGCTCTTAATGATTCAGAATAATGTATTTCAGATGTTTGAGCAAACAAAGCATTCTTAAACTGCAGCACAACTGTTCCTTTTTGGCTGAATGGGGCCTCTATTCCCAAGTTATGGATAATACTCATTCAAGGAAGGAGAAAAGCCAAGGACACTAACACAGGTCCAACAGTGCTCCCCAATATTTTCATGCTGCCTACTGTGGTGTGAACACGGTAAACTTTTTTTCCTACCTTCTTCTCTTAGCAATACTTGAGGGAGTGAACTGCTGACCAGAATTTGTTACATGTTTAAGGGTAAAGCATCCTTACCTCCTGCAGGGTTACAGAGGTTGGATGTAAAAAGCAAGGAGATCCCTTCTTCCTAATATCACATTAATGCAAAGCACATCAGCCCGGCATATGCTTGAAGACCACTCCAGGAGAAGTCTGGCTGCTATACCTGCCAGAGCACTACTTGTGCAGGAGAGGCGAAACCTGCACGGACGGTCTCTTCTGGACACAGTCTTGGGGAGACTTCAGGACTTTAGGATCATATTTTGTGGTTTGATGCAATCTGCAGTGGGAGACACAAACCTCCACTTGCTCAAGGCATGAACAGCACTCAGTGACCAAGAACTCAAAAGAGTACTTGGTGAGAGAAGAGGACATGAGTTGTGTATGCTTGATGATCGACACTGAATGGGAGAAGCTGGCATTTGCCCAGGATGTCAAGGTTAACAATCCTTCTACTAGAAAAAATGTTATGGGTAAATCTTAAATGACTATAGATGGTCAGCTGTTGATTTTGCATGTCCTTTGAAAGACAGTACTATCAGCAAAACAGAGCCATCTAACCAAATTTTGAAGTGCAATACTCTGTCAGCAAGGAAGAGTGTTGGCTCTTTAACTGACTCATCAAAATACTGTTTCTTTAGTTACCTCTAGTGATTTTCCATGTGAGTAATCTCTGTGGCTGCCTCACCACGACAGGAGTATCTGCACAATTCATAGCTGTATTTTTTTCTCTCCCTGGTAATATTCCTTTATGGAAAGAATGTAAAAATCCTTGCTTTACAGATGATGAGGTGAAGCAGAGACAGATGTTATGCAGCAGCAGTAACACAGTGTATCTGAACCAGAACCAGACACATGCCTTATTTCCCAAGGTTACTTTTCCAGCCTCTCCGAGATTAATTTATAATCCCATTATGGGTGGAAGAGCTATGTATACACAGCTGCCTCCTTGGATTGCTCCTCTTAAAATGTGAGTTCTCAGTGATCGTCATGCCCTATTTTGGCCATGGCTTCAGTGGGGGTTTGCCGAAGGGCAGAGTGGGGACAATTACCATAGAACCTGAAAAAAAAGCCCGAGAGGAGACTGAGGGCTGGGCTAAAATATACAACCATTGAACTAGCAGAATAACACCGCAAGAAATGTCAGCTTAAGACTTTCTGCACCTTCATGCTGTTGCACAGCACTATTATTTGAGTGGTATTGCTGGAGTCTTTTGGTCCTTGCTCAGCTTTTCTATGTGCTCTGAAGACAAGCTCCCTCTCCCAAGAGAAAAACAGAATGTGCTCCCCCATGGCAACTCTGTCCATGTGACCAGGACAACAAATTACCTTCTTTGCTGTGCTGGCACCTTTCTTGCCTGTTTTCTACCTCAGCGTTTTTTTGTCTCCAGTTCTTTGAGAAGATGGCCTTGTGTTCTAGGGAGGGTGGGGAGAGTGGGCAGCACTGCTGTGGCATGCTCTGCTCCTCCTGGGCTCACTCCCAGCCTCATCATCCCAACATCGGTCACATTTATCACTGAGTGATGCACTCAAACAGAAAATACAATACACTAGCTCATTTATTTCCACTTGCTATTGATGACCTTTCATGACTTTCATAACTCCACCTTGCTTTAACACTCTTCAGTTATGGGGTCATCTGTAACTCAAGGAAATAAATGAAGTTTCCCATCAGCCTTTTGTATATCCCCATTTATTACCTTTTAATGACCAACCTTTACAGTTTTATCCCTGGTATCTTGTTTTACAGTGGTTAACATTCAGATGCAGGGATGTACATGAATCAGGCCAAAGCATTTCAGTTGGGTTGGGTTTCACTGGAGAAGAGCTGTGGTCACCCCAGCTACAAGGGCTACTTTTTCCACACCATCAGACCATGTCTGAGCCTCTACAATGAAATTATGCCAATGCTCAGGCTCCTTTGTTTCTACTAAATGGTACAGTGGTTTTTTTAATGACTAATTTACCTCAACATCATTTGTGGAACAAGCTTAGTCATAGAAATAACAAGATGCATCATGCAAATTATTGATTCAAAGGTTTGGAGATGTTTGAGAGCTACTACTAAAGGGTATGATGTGTGTACAGTGTTGCCTACAACATGCTGAATAATAATCCCTTAAAAAGCTTCAGCTGCAGCATGTCTTGGGTTGCAATACAGGATGTGACCAAAAGTATCTATTCTATCACCATCTGTTGTGACCAGGTGGGGCAGTGATCCCTATCTCCATGGGAGATATTCTGCTAATGGGCCATCCATTGAAACCAGGTGGGGCAGTGTTCTTTATCTTTTCACAACCCATTCTTCTTCCAGGGAGATATCTTCTGCTAGTGGCCCATGGAGTCCCACTGAATGACTGATAAAATTTCTTCATCCCTTTGGGAGATGCTCCAGCCAGGGGGGAGAGCCAAGCCTTTCCTACCAAGATAAAAACTGAGATTTTGGGACACTGGACTTCAGAGGAAAACCAGACTTTTTCCACATCATCACTGGACTTTCGGAGAGAAATTTCACCCTTGTACAGGACCACTGCTTCAACTGAGCCACATCTGTCACTGCAAGGGGACTGTAGTCACCATTTAATGGGACTGCTGCCAACACCCTGACTGATGGAGTGTCAGGTTGTATTCTGACTTTGTCAGTGCTTGGGATTTGTTCTTTGTAGTACAATATTTCTATTTTAATTTTCCTAGTAAAGAACTGTTATTCCTAATTCCCGTATCTTTGCCTGAGAGCCCCTTAATTTCAAAATTATAATAATTCAAAGGAAGGGAGTTTACATTCTCCATTTTAAAGAGAGGCTCCTGCTTTTTTTTAGCAGACACCTGTCCTCTAAATCAACACACAGCATTTCTGAGCAAGTGCAGTGCTGCTTTACATAATACCTTTTGTCTTGGACCTGTCAGAGTACTTAAATCAGATGGTATAGTAAGACTCAATGGTAATACGTAAAATTCTTTGTCTGTATTTATCACAGGAGATCCTGTGTCCTAGGTGCTTCAACCAGTTTTGTGGGACAGGGCTGACTCTGTGTACACCTTCATGGCTGTGCCAATTCCCACAGAGGTGCTGCAGCTTCCTTGGGAGCATAATCATAAATCATGAATTGAGCCATGGCCAGTGCTGTCTGTGGGACAGCCATCCATGAGGCTGTGGAGAGAAATGTGGAGCTGGACTTGCTGGACTTGGGGCAAGTGATGTCCCTTTTCCATGCAACAATAAACCACTAAGGTCTAGAATCACAGAATTCTTAAGATTGGAAAAGACCTCTGAGATCATCAAGTCCAAATGTCGATCCAGCATCACTACAATATTTACCATTAGACCACGTCCACCCTATTCACATGTTTTTCGAACCCTTTCAGGAATGTTGACCCCACTGCTTTCCTGGGCAGGCTGTTTCACGGCTTGACAACCATTTCCACAAAGAATTTTCTCCTAATAACTAAGCTAAACCTCTCCTGGCACAACTTGAGGCCACTGAGGTCAAGTGGTTTCCTGAAGAGTGGCCATAGATTAAACCATGAAGAAGACTAGAGCTGTCTTCCAGAAGTCTTTTGTGACAAAGAAGCTGCAGCTGCAGAAATCAGGTGCTGCTCAGTGCAGGCAAAGGTGAAATAACCAGCTCCAAGCACAGACCTCATGATGGGAGCAGCTGCTGACTAAGGCACTTGTGCAACTCTGGGCAGGATGTGAGGGTTAATTTATTAATCTATTTTGAACAGAAACCCGTAAGACCACCAGTTAGTGCACAGCAAGAAAGTCAAAGCAAATCAAACAAACAAAACCTTGTGACTTATCTTTTTGATTGCTATCTATACACGGTGACAGCAAGTAGCAGTGTCAAACAGATACTACAGGCCCAGAACCAGCCCAAGACCAAAGAGGTTGAGGGTAGGGCATAAATGAAGGACATTTCCTCTTTACCTATGAGGAAAATACTAAAAATGCCCACTGAAGCTTTCAAAAAGCGAAAGAATTGGAGACCTGATAATACTGATATATTGCCGCAGTTCCAAGGAGTAAGAGTGTGCTATAATAAGGAAATATGGGCAGACTTCAGAACCCAGAGAAGCTTCACAAAATAAAACAAATAGACCCTCAAACATATTTTTTCAGGCAATTAACTGAAGTCAAGAATATGGTAGGAGCACTGCCTTCCACAGTAGGCTAGAAGATAAATTAAAAAGACAAGAAATTGTCTCTGAATCACAAACAAATTCCAGAGCTCAGGGGACCCCCTTCTACTTTGTGCAACATAATTTACTCTTCAAATTCAAATGTAATGTCCTTTCTTAGATCCAAATGAAGGTTCACCCTACCTGGACTGCAGGGAGCTCCCCAGTCCCAGTTCATGCTGAAGGACTTATTCCCCACAGATCAGAAGGGAGAGGAAAGAGGGGATAGGGAATTTGTGCCAACCTTGAACCATGGCTGGGACTTGACCCTAGAAAAAGAATGGAAGAACCATGACCCCTTTCCTGAAAGGATGGAAAAAGAAAGAATATAATGTGCTTAAATATCCACAGCTCTTGGGGAAAAAAGATCAGGAATATGACCCTCTGCTCATCACGTAAGAAGTTCCCATTGCAGATCACTGCAATGTTTCATTTGCACTGGGAAAAGCATTTCCTCAAGTACCCTTTCTTTGCCAAACTATTCCTTGTTTTGCAAACTGGCAGCTTCCCAAGTAATATTTCCCTGCAAGTCCAGGTAGCAAGGGTCTGGAGGAGCTGAGCAGCAGAGAATACAGCTTGCTGAAGACTGTATTGGCAGTAGGGTAGAAGTCTTTTACAGTCCTTTATAGGTGAATGGGGAAAACTCAGTAATGTTCACTATCATTACTGAGTATGGTTATTAGCTTTGAACGTTTTCTAAAGTAAGCCTGCCATTAATATGAATGTCTTGTTAAGGGCAGGAATTTCCCAACTGAAGCATTAAAAATCCTGCAATGTCTGCATCACTAGCTGACTTGGAAGGCACCTCCACCCTCTCCAGCTACATGTCACAATGATCAGTGCCACCTTCAACTCCATTCATCTGCTCCACATCCACCCTGGAACCTTTCCCATCATAATTCTTACACTCCACAAAACTTCTCATGGCTCTGCCTGTTGGGTCCTTTCTGTCTGCAGACAGAGGATCTCTACACTAACCTGGAGTAGAGAGGAACAACGTTAGAAAAATTATATGACCTCCACAACTAAACTTCCTATGTAAGGAAAAGACGACCAGAAAAAACTGGGCAAAACTATGCTCTCCTGAAAATACAGTCCAACCATCCACTAGAACTTGTCCAAATCTGTGCCCCTCTGCAGCTCTCACCTCTCCTCAACTTGCTCCCATATGTACCCATAACAGGATCCGCAAAACTCTGTTTTCCATATTTCAGCTCACTCTGCCTACATTTGTTATCATTTAACAAAATGACACTATCCAAAACAAGAGACTAGGTGACTCCT
Source organism: Sialia sialis (assembly GCA_009812075.1). Classification (NCBI taxonomy): domain Eukaryota; kingdom Metazoa; phylum Chordata; class Aves; order Passeriformes; family Turdidae; genus Sialia; species Sialia sialis. The sequence goes on from VRYO01002774.1 coordinate 2,794,618, forward strand.
AATAGCTGTGATCTACAAGTCATGTTCTAAAACTAGAGGTAGCCTCCATAATAAACACAGACAAAGTTGGAGGTACCCATCTCTGACTTGTGGAGGCAGTGAAAGCCTGAAGTAATGAAGCAATTAATTTAAGACCTTCAGTCAGATGTCCTGGATTATGTGGGATGAAAAACAGGTGCCTCAGGACACACTTACATCACCTTCCTATAAATAAAAATCAAGTTTTCCATTACAAAATGCAAAAAAAGTAAATAAATATTTTCTAGCCCTGAGGGGAGCTGGTGTTTTTTCTCTCCCTGCTAGGGTGAAGCCATTTTTGTTTTCCCTCTTTCAGTACAACAGAAATAAATATTTTCAGTATTTGTATATGCTATCCATGGAATCTAGGTTCATACCACAAGTGTTTGCCAACACATATCATGGAAAGGGTCAATATTAGGGAAAAATTACAATGACGTATTGAAAGATTTCACATTTTCTATCTGTAAGCCATTATTCCTGTTTTCCATAACTTGACTTTTAAATTTAACCTGATAATCAAAACTTCAATTTTGACAGAGGTATCACTGAGCTTCTGCTCTGGTGATACCATCTGGAGATAGCAAAGATCACCCTGACCTTGAAATAACCTTGGCAAAGTGACTTCTGTTGAAATAACTGGGCTTCCCAATTTCTTCTCAAAATAACAGAAATACATCTTCTGTAATGTAATTTTAGAACTAGCTACTAGGCTGAGGGTAGTTTTGATTTTATTGATATTAGTTTAGTGAACACTGCATATTGTAAAACTGATAGAGTAGGAAAATTACTTCTCTTGATTATCAAATTTGATGGAGCTGGTAGCTGACTGCAAACATAAGTTTGCAGGAGGTACTCCGTATTTCATTGCAGATTTTTTAATGTTTTGTATTCAGAACAACCTAAAACAGTGGCCCTGAAAACAATAAAATATGCTTGTGCAATACTGCCATTTATGTGCATTTACACTTCATTATCCCTGTAATCTAACATGGTGGCTCAAAAGGAGAACGCGAACATTTTCTGAGTGATTTAGCAGGATGCTTTAATGATGTATTGAAAATGAACATTGACCCTATGTAATAGGTGCTAAACTGACACTCTTAAAGTACTCCATCCGTTTCACTCAGAAGGACTATCCTCCTTAAATCATTGCTGTGTCATTTTTATGATGCAGATCCATCTACTGAGACTATGGGACTGTGAAATGTCATAAAAACGGCAATAAGAAAAAAAATAAAATTAAGTTGCAGGTGACAAGTATTAGCATTTCAAATATGTTCTGTTGCATTACATTATTATTCCATCTCTGTCAAGGGGCAACAAGATTCAATTCTCATCTTGAACAGCCTGTGTTCTTGAATGCATTAGCTCAGGGCATGAGAAGCTCTTCTGCCAGCTGAAGGGCATTTTGAAATAAAGGTAAAATATATCTGACTAAATTTGATAGGACACAAGGGTCAGCCTCCACCTCAGAGGACAAAGCCACAATTCCTTCTTTTCTTTCCTGTTTTTTTCCTTAGCTCCCAGGCTTTTCACAAATTAAAGCCTTGAAACTTTTTGCTCACCAGAAAAGCTGAAATAAAAGGCAGGGGGTCAAGGAGTTAATTGTAATACTAAAGGTCAGGCTTTCCAGCTGGCAGTGCTCTCTGCTGTTTATGCAGTGCAGACCAAGGACATCAGGACAGCACAAAAGTGCATCCCTTCAGCTCATTTCCAGCTTTAAGCTCAAGTGAGATACCTGACTCCAAGTGCAGCCCAACTGCCAGGTTTAAATCCAGTACTGCAAAACATTCAGCATTAAACCTACACACTGTAGTAGTAATAAGATTTCTTTTCTGTAGCAGGGACTAAACACTGCACATTTTTCTAATCTTGTTACCAAAAGCTGCTGAGCAATTCTTATCACGGTTTCCAGAAAGTAAATTAAAACTACAAATTTATTTTCAGCAGATTCTTGGCATGTAGAGTTTCAGTGCCAATGGATTTGGATTGGCAAAAGTGGGACTGGAAAGGAAGTCCCAATTGGAAGCAAGGATCCAAAGTCTGTCAGTGACCAGAGTTGGAGCTAATTCCACTGCTCACTATTCAATTCTACTAATTTCTAACTGAAAATCTGGCATAAAATGATTTTCAAGTTCTTGAACTGGCAGCCTCTGATGTTCCCAGTATATGAATATGTGAATTCCTGTATCTATAGATGCACACATGATTACACACTCCTAAAGCACACATCAGTTTAGGCACTTCCTCCTAAACCTGTTCAATTCCCAGATGGAAATGCACAATAAACACTTTTGCTTTGCCTATTTGTGCAATGACTGAACTGGGAGTGATTCACTACTACAGTAAGGAATTTGCAAAACACATTCTAACTGTTTACTATATCGAACAGCTTAAATTATGACTGCATTTTATCTTTCCATTCACAGAAGGCTTGCTCTTCCTTCACACAGGCATTCATCTAATAGGATTCTGAGTGTGCTGCTTCTCCTGTGACTAGGGGCAGGAGTCTTCAGTCAATTTCTCTCCTGGAATAGGTTTTATTTTGATAGGTTCTGGAGTATGAGTTACTCAGCAGTAAATAAACACTAACCAAGCTGGGGTGATTAAAGATCAATCAAGGTACAATAAATTTTATAATAGATTGTAGCAACAGAAGATTTTTGTGCTTCTTGGTTTAAAGATTGAACAGCATAGCACTGGAAAAGTCAAATGATGAACAGTTTTTTCTCATATTCCTGGATTACTGAATGGAACATGGTCTATTTGGTTACAGTAAGGAGGAAAAATGTAAAGAAGGCAGGTGGAGGGTGGGAACAGACCAGTATTCTCCATGCTGTGCTATTAGCACAATATATTGTCCTTGAGTTTCCTGAGGGATCCAGCTAAAGTTATGCTCTTTACTGCTACTGAAGTCAAGAAGAAAAAAAACATTTCAGAACTTACATAAATGTAAAATATTAGATATCTCATGTATAAAATAACTGACTTCAAAGGCAGCTGTATTTCTATTAACAAGAAGCTGACAAGGTACCTAACACAAAGCAGGTTCAATGGGCCAGTGTGATTTATTTCCTACCTGAAGCTTTCCCAGCAAATGCTTTACCTGCCAGTAATTAGCATGATGGGTGATTGAATTGTATGAGCTCTACAAAAGCATAGGACAGGGCTGTTTAAGTGAGGCATCAAATCTCCAGGGCAAAGGATAGTAACCTCCACCACACTGGAGTCAACCTGCTTGCTAATTACATCCCCTGGTGCTCAGGTAAGTCACCCAGGGAGAGTCACCAATGCACATAAACAGGTTTAACCAATTTACCAACACCAACAAAACCCTCTCACTCACTCCAGAGGATTTTAGCTCTGATGCTGAGTACCCAGTCCTGTCCCATTTGACCACTACCTGAGTATTCTGGTAGACTTGTATAAAATATATTATAGCTATTGACTGTACTTAAGATGGTCCCTGGTACTGCTGTTGTTGGGAAGAAACATTTAAAATTGACAACAAACATTTCAAGTGCACATCAGAGAGGAACTTTATAACACCACAGAGCCAAACAGCACCAAATTACTTACCCATTTTTGAGAATCAATGGGAAATATTATGGGCCTTTTACCCAGCACCAGATCTTAGTGTTTCAGATTTTAAATATATTTTATTATCCTAATATTCTTATTATTGTAATATATTACTGAGATTCGACTGCAATTCAATTAAAAATTTCAACTGGAGATAATTTATTCCACTCTCATTACTAATGGAATATTGTAGACTTGTTAGCATTTTCATACAGCAATGCCACTTGCAGTACTATTCCAGAAAAATAGAAATTATATTTCATCCCTTAACCATCACTGGAAGAGCTGGATATATCTTGCTTTGCATTTTTTCTGCCCTGTGCTGAGGGAACATTTAAACTAGAAGTTTGTTAATATATCAGCATCATTGTATAGAGTGATACACCCAGGACCAGCACCAGGTGCTGAGTGGATGGACATCGGGCCCTCCTAGACAATTTACATTCATAATGACACCAGGGAACAGCAGGATGTATAGGCAATGCTAAGAATATTAGGATGATAAAATGGTATTTAAATATTAAATGCTTAAAAGCAGTAATGGATAAGAGGCCTTCAGCAAGTTATTCCAAGATTTTCAAAAGTTATTCCAAGATTTTCAAAAGTCTTCTGGTTATACAGAAGGCTGAGGGACAAAATCTAAATTGAAGACAGGTGCCTGCTAGGAAAAGGTGCCTGCTGATAGTAGTCCAGTCGTGATAAGCCACAGCAGCAAATCTGCCTTGTCCACATGCCATTTATAGGGGCATAAAATAAGCTTTGCTGCCACAGCTTATACCAGCCGTCAGTGAAATACCTATCCTCGCAAAACACAAATGTGCTGAGTCCCATGCATCCATGATGGGATTATTTTAGGTATAAAAATATTACAAAGAAACCTTTTACCCTGGAAGGGCAGAACCTGTCCTGATCAGTGGTCTCACTCGTTGCAATGCAAAATAACTAGAGACAGTTTCTGTGCTGGAATAACTCCAAGTAAATTACAGAAAGAAGAAAAGTGCTGTTTTAAATTCTACTTAGCAAGTCAATGGCATCACAATACTGGCTGGACCTACATGGATATGTGGAGGTTGGACAGAGGAGTGAGATACACTTTGGTCCCTGATATTGAGAACACCAGGTTGCAGTTACCCAAAATTTCCACTTAGTCATCTGCAGTGCACATTGCCTCTTCATCCTGAGTGTGACTGACCTATGCAGCGACTGCCTTGTGTGACCACAACTGCCTTATGTGACAATGCCTCGTGCTCCTTTCTGGGACCAGGGGTCGCAGAGCACATGGCAATCTCACAGCACACAGTGAAGCCCAGCTGCATCCCACATCAGGTTTCAAGGGTGAGGACGTTGCACAGCTTGAGCAACAAGATGCACACACTTGCTGTTCTTAACTGATGAAGGCCACTTCATGGTAATTTGCACCAGAAATTTTAAAAATGCATGTTAATGAGCTTGTGTAAGCTGGAATCTTGCAGGTGTCAGGAGAGAACCACATGGATTGAGCAGAATTGTTGTTTCTGCTGGTGGGGTTTAGATACCGGGTTAACCAGACTTCTCCCACCATGGTGACCAGGGCTGAGAGATTTCCCTGCTCTTTCCTAATTAGAGGCAGATAATCACTGTGACAGTGATAAATGTTACTGAATACAGTAAATTTAATATTACAAATATTGTAGTTTTTTTACTGCTGGGTCATAGCCCTCTGTGGCACATTCAGCACTTAGATTATGAAGCAAGATTTTTAAAGATTTTCCTTGTAAGAAGGAACAAACCCCAGAAAAGGTTACTCACAGATCATTAGCAGACTGCTCCTCAAGCACTGCACACCTCCAAAGTTTTAGTTATGGTTCTTGCATTGTGTTTAAATTCCAGCAATATATGTAAAGCAGAGGTTTAGCATTATTGCCCTGCTGGATTTTGCAGACTGACTTTCATTCAACTTGCATGAATGCAGAGAAACCCCAAATCCAGGAACAAATATTGCATATTGCTTGATAGGTAAATTACAGGTTTTTGGAGGCTTTTTTTCCTAATTACACAGAGAATAATAGAAAGGTTTTATAACAAAAAGGGATGCAAGATCCACAGCATTTGAGTAATGCTGATGGTGCCAGTGTGATGCACTGGTCTTTTGCATCCCATAGGAAGGTTGTGGATATTTCCTGTGGTCCTATACTCAACCCATATCAGAGTAGGATAAACGCTCTCCACTTCTTTGCTCACAAAAAAAGTGAAAACACTGGCTTGCACAGCCCAAGAAAGACTGGGGAAAGTGCACACTGAGCAAAAATGGAGTAAAACTCCAACAGCAGGAAAATAGCACCCAGGGCTAGTACAGGATGGGAAAGGGAAGTGCAGATAATGGTTCAGTAAGGAAAACAACTCAAAACACTCTCCCATATGTTACTTTTACAGCACTATATCAAGACTCACAGCAGGGATCAGTAACACTTAATTAGGTAGCAGTGCTAGAATTCTAAAATTATTGAAGTTAAGGTTGGCCTTTAAATATAGGCAAGGTCATATTTGGAGGAATACAATGCCTCTCACTGCTTGATGTTCCCACTTAATAGTACTAAATATCCACTTTTCTATCAAAATCCTTGAATCATAGCTGAGCACTGATTATGGGACCAATTGATGTCTTTCTCTACATTATAATGCCATGTATTAGACTGCTGGGAACAGAGAGAAAACATTACTCAGAACCTCCTCAGGCTCTGTTACATACAATTTTGATTTCCCAGACCCTAAGCAGTTTATTTCCTCTGACCATGACTTTCACCTGGGTTAACAGCAGGTTAACCTGAAAATGTCTAATGAAGGATCAATAGGAAAACCAAATCAAATCTTAGCAATTATTTTCTTTTTCACTGTAGTTACACTATTAATGTCCCACTCCTTGGAAGGGACTGTACATGCTACTTGAATGGACAATAATTAAATTGAAAGCTCTGTGTTTGGTTCTTATAGACTAGAACAGTCTAATTTTAAATTATAATAATTTAATATAGACACTACTCAAGCAATCTTCACCTTTTATAGTTATCTTAATTTTAAATTACTGCAAGGTAACATGCATAGATGTTACCTACATGCTACCTAAATCAACATATTAGAATAAAAATTTGTAGCAAACGTGTGCATTGAAAGTTAGCATAATTGAGAAAAGAGCAGATTGAGTCATCATGTGGCCAGGTCCATATCAGAAATTTCCTTCTCTATAGTTTTGCATTTTTAACTGTGATACATCATCAACCCCCTCCCCCACTGAACTTTCCTTTTTACAACAGCAGTGAAAGTGACCTGCCTATTGCATTCATTTGAAGTCCCATTTACTTATTTTCTTAGGAAAATAAAAGTTTCCTGGTCAGTACAGCCCTTTAAGTGAAATCATCAGCCCAGCATGAACCCAGCAATGCCAACAGCAAGAGTGAAGTAACCTCAGGTTGCCATAGAACACACACTGTTATTCACATTATGGTTTGATTTTAAAGTTTTAACAAATATTCCAGTTAAGTTATGCACATACAAAAGGTAGCAAAAGGCACTGTTACACTTTGGGTTGGAAGATAACAGTGCAAACACATCTACGCATCTTTTACTTAGGAATATATTTGCAAAATAATGATATGGCAAGGAAGTTAGTGTAATTAAAAAATAATGCAACATAAATGGTTGTGGGGTTTAATATTCTAAGTATGCCTTATTTCTTACTCCAATGGAAGAGATTTTTTTCTTGATTCAGACCCAGATGGCACAAGGTTTGCAAATAAACCAAAACACACAGCACTGGTATTTCAATAAATAGCATGATACAGAAATAGTACTTTGGGACTGTCTATGGAGTTGAAACAAAAATATTAGTGTTGGTATTCCATATTTTTTTTCTGGAATGCCTTAATGATTTTTAGGTTGTCTGTTGTTTTATCTTGCTCTGTTTTTTTGTTTAACTACCACTTTGTTCAAGATACATAATAAATGTGTGACTCTCCAGTCTCTGCCTGGCACAGAAAGCTGTTCACTTAGAATTATTGAACTTACTCCATTAGAATTCAATTTTAATGACAGCAAAAGAAGCAGGAGGGTACAGCAGCATCCTCCGACTGGTCTGCACTCTACAGTTCAGAGAGTAATTTTTTACCCTATCGGCCCTACTGGCAAAAGCTCTCTCAATCTCATACCACCTACAGTGATATAAAAATCACTGATAGCAGAGGAGAGCACCCTCCTTCACTCCCCATGGTAGGCTTTTTGCTCCAGGAAGCTTTTTGCACTCTTTGCAAGAACAGTCTTGCAGTAGTGACTCTTCCACTCCTCAATGTAGCAATGAAATGTTGGAAAGGTCATCTTGTCTGTAATAACTCTGCTATGTGCATGCCCCTCCCAGCCTTTGAAGGTTTTTGCTTTTTAAATTACTAAAAGCCACATTTTGTTGAACTGAAGGATTTAGAAGAGATTTTATGAGATTTACAAAGGGATCTCAACCCACTAGAGAAATGGGCAGAAACGACATGAATTTGAGCACAGAGAATTGACAAAGATGGAAAAAGTATGTTCATTCTCACAGGATGTAAAGACCTGACTCCCTCAACCCAAAGACTGCTCTCTTTGGACAGCTTCAGACACAGCTTAACTTTGGCCTCATGGCAGCTGCTGACAAGCTCTGAGACCTTGTGCTACGCTTTCCACACTGCTTCACCAAGAGAGAACAATGCTTTTGTCCAAGCTTGGTGCAAACTGATCTGGTTAAAAAAGAGGAGGTGTATCCAAAAGTCTCTGCATACATTTAAGATATGTAGTAAATTTCCCATCAGCAATTCCATCCATCTCTCCCATGTCATACACCTATGCACATTCTTTACAGATAAGTAAGAATGAAATGTAAACTCCTCTCAGATGAGTAAGATATACAGGCCATCTCACCGGAGCTCTGCAGCAAACATTTATATAAAACATCCTATGAATGGATGGAAGAGCAGCTACTTCTATTTTGTCGAGATACCCATCTCTGTCTGATACAGAAATATTATTACAACTGGGCCCAGCTAGAACTGTTCATAAAGTTCAGGATTTTATTTCAAGTGCACCAGTCTAATTTCACAGATGTACACATGAGTATATGAATTTCTGCACATGACGTTAGTCCAATAATACTGAAATTTATTAGAGGTGCTTTAAAATAGCAATTTTACTATTTCTATTCCTGCAAGAATGATACCAAACATCATCAACATGAATCAGTTGGTTGATCTTGAGATTTTTGTTCAAATGAAGAACTCATTCATCTGAGTGAAGAAATCAGTCGTCTTTTACGGACAAAAGTAAAAGTGTGCACCCCCACCTCATCTGCTGAGCATTGTGCTCCACATACGCAGCACATGTAGGGACCATGATTTGGGTAGCTATGGACACTCATGGATTTGGGGCACTGAAAAGGCCTACAAGAGGACTCTTGGGGAGGCCCTATGAGAAAAAAGGAAGCATATCAAATAATCGGCAACTGAACTCTTCTCAGAACTTCAGAGGAAAGACAAAGCAGGGTGCTAAACAACCCACCTGCCACCTCTCCACTCCTTCTGTTGCAAACTGAGAGCTTTCCATGACAGCCCCATTATTAACACTATAAATCTGTTACACGTTTTATTCAAACATGCAAACAGGGATCCACAACCCTTGTGACAGGTAATTTACTTTAAGGATCCTTAGAGGAGAAACCTTTTAAATCATTTTAAAAAGGTAAAACTCTCAGTTGCCGTGGACTTGCAAACGTAGAAGCAGGCTGGCAAGTTTATAATCGAAGCAGCCTCCACAGATGAAGAAACAGTCATCAATATGATAAAGCCCTGTAGGCTTATATTGGACTTGTTAAAGCAATTAAAAACCAAGACTGATATTAGGATGGCAGCTGGGACATTGAGGGCACCATCCACTGAGGCCAGCAGTGAGGACAGGGAACACAGAGGAGCAGCGGGAGGCGTGGATGCCACATGGGGAACCAGAGAAAAGGACGGGTGAAGGATCTGCAGGAAATTGTGATGCTAGGACGTTTCCCAGAGGAGAGTCCCATGGCTGTGCGGAGTGGCGTGGCCGGCTCTTGCTGGGACAGCTGAGTGGGTCTGCCCTGCCTGCCCATGCTGGGATGTACCATGGCAGAAAGCACCACCACAGAACCACATGGTGGAGGCACCCTGAGTGGCTGTGCTACATTGAACAAGTGTCCTCCAGCCCTGTCACCCCGGCAGCCCTGCGTCTGACAAAAGGTAAAACAGGCAGCTGTTGTGAGTGGGAACTGTAAAGGGGCAGAAAAAATGGATGTGCCCATGTCAGGCAGCTGGGAGCTGGAAAAAGGGATAATTGCTGTATATCCCGTAGTAAGAGGCAGTGAAAATCTACCAGTTAAATACATCCCTTTCCAATGGCCTGTACTTTCTGAACTGTGTCAGCTGGTTGCCAAGCAAAGATTAGGTTCGCCTGCAGCTGCTAATATGCTGGTTTTTTAACATCAGTGGAAGTCACACCATGTGATGTAATGCAGCTAGCCAAATTAATGTTTACAACTGTTCAATATATGGTGTTTGAATCAGCATGGAGAAGCAGCACTGAAAAACAGGAGCTAAAAAATCTAAAAGTTCCATGGGAAGATTCACTTAATGAGGCAGGAGTCCCTTAGCTTTTAGGACTACTATCAGAGGGGGATCCAAAACTCCAGGCTAAACTGCATTCACTAATATTGGCACAAGTTAAAGACTTGGGAATGCAGGTATTATTTAAAGTAGCAAATATGGTGCAGGTGTAGGCTGCTACAGAACTGTGTACAAAACCACATGCTTCTTTTCAAAACAGAGGGTCCCTGCACAATACCTGTTCTTAGATGTCAGGAAACATCTTTCCTAAACTGTCAAGCCCTTGTTCAATCTCCTACTGAAAACCACAGGCTGAACTTTTACAAAAGAAATGTGTAACTATCATCATTTTCCAATAAAGAAAATGCCAATGTCCCGTGAGGCACCACCTGGTCCTTTTGCAGCTCCCAGTAACACATGCTGAGGCCTTTAACTGATGCACAGAGCATCCAGCTCTGCTCCCTCCCCTCATCCTCAGAAATCCCTTTCCCACTTGGGAAGAATATGTTCCTGCTGGGACTTCTACTAACCACCTTCTCCTAATCTTACAAGATTTCTCACACTATGCAAGCTACTCCCACAACATCTATATCCCACAATTGTTAAAGAATAAAAAAGAATGGTGTCATGTTGAATGAGACAGGATTTTAATCTTTATCTAGTTTTCAGTTCTGATTAGAATGCTTCTAAGCTTCCTATCCTGCAGCTTCACAGTCAGTTTCTTTCATGCTTAATAAATACTATTTATTATCTAATACTATCTATTTCACACTTAATAAATACTATGTTCCACTGAATCAAGGCATTAAAAACAGTCCAGTGTGCAGTGCAGTGGATGTGACCGCCCTGTCAGAAATAGTTCACATTTGTGCCATTCACAGAAGGAACTAACAATCCCACTAATGACATCAGGTAATGAATTTTAAGATATTTGTAATTATGTACTGCGGCATTTTCTGCAGGTCAGACCACCTGGGAAAAGAGTGAGCATCCGTGCAGTGATGAACTAGGATCCTCCAAGTGGTGGACACTTGTAGCATCTGTCAAGTGATGTGCCCATGAGTAAATACACACCAGCTCACAGGATAGATGGGACAGTCTCCAGAAAGGGTGTGACAGGAATCAGAGCCAGTGATGCCAAGTACTTGTGAATTCTGCTATTGTGTATCAGAAATAAACCCCGTTACAGGATAACACCCAAATGTGGAGCTCAAGGAATCACCAGCTGAGTCTGACAGAGAGGTGGAAAATTAAATCTGTCTCTTCTGAAAAGACCTCTGACCTTTTAGACTGAGAGGAAGTTTGGATGTTTGGGCTGTACACAGAAGCAAGAAACCATGAGCTGTAACTATGCATAAAGAAGTATGGATATTAGGAAAGGATAAAGGTTAATGCAAATCCATATTTGTAAATAAACCCTCCTTTTTTCAAATTAAAAAATGTATTTTAATCTTTTAAAGTAGATCTGGTTTATGGGTGATGGGCAGTTAATGCTATATACTCATAGTAATAAATATTCCACAATAATGTTAAAAGAATAGGACAAAGAGACATGCTCCAGGGCTGCATCTGAATTTCTAAAATTTAAGACTGAATCAATTCTCTGTTTACAGCAATCAGCCCACTCTTGGAGGGACAGACGTGTTCTAGTAAACTGCAGACGACACACACAATGAACAATTCAATTTCTTCAAGATTCAACAAAAGATAATCTGAAGGGTCAAGTTCCCATTGCTGACAGCTGCCAGGTGAGAAAAGGGATTTGCTTTTATTAAAGACACAGAAAGAATCAATAAGTTCTTATTCACTGGGATCTAAACAAATATATGCTGATGAGTTTAACATTTTGGAGGGGTTTTTTGTTGTTAATTTTTGAGTATTGTCTTGTTGGTTTTTTTTTTTTCTGTGAGGTTATAAAAGAACAAGACCACATTGGACGGGGCTTGGAGCAACCTGGGGTAGTGGAAGGTGTCCCTGCCCATGACAGGGGGGTTGGAACAAGATTAATTTTAAAGGTCCTTTCCAACCCAAGCAGTTCCGTGACTCCATGACTTTGCTGTTGACAGTAATGAGTTGCTGTGTACAACAAATCTCATGGCTTTGACTTGTTATGTTTACTGCTGTCTTACAATGAAACTATAGACCCTTCCACACTGTAATCCTATTCCAGGCCTACACAAAGGGCTACTTTAATACACTCAGGAAACTCAGGCAAACATTAGTGTTTTCAATAATTTTTTTTCCCTCCACTGCCACAACGGAGAGGTTCTCCCTCTTCACAACGAGCAACCAAACTGCCAAGCAAATCCTTGCAGAGCCAGCAAAGAAATAAAATACCATGAAGATGGGCAACTTCAAAATACATTAGGCTGTTATTAATGTTAAGTCTGTGACAAATCCATTAAGTCCTCTAAAGCTGCATAAATAGCTATCCATGGTGTAAAACCAGAATGGCCCAAATATCAAATGGTGCAGCAATTTATACTCCTATAGAAAAGGTTTTGTGTTAAGCCTGTGACTAGACTAATTTAAAACTACATTGCACAATACACTGTGTTCTTCTCATTTCCCAGCTAGTAAAAATATTGTTTATAAGGTATTAATCTCTAAGAAAAAAGGCAGATATTTTGAAAGTTCGCCAGCAAAAACTATGTTTGCATCAACTAAAAAAACCCCACTATCAGGCAACAAGCCAAAATCAAAACCTCACTTTGAAACTGATAATATATAATGCTTGGAAACTGACACTTCACCCTTTTACTCAAAATATTGCTGGACATGTGGAAGTTATTAGATACAGTAATAATTTCTACTTTGCATCCAGCCTACATTTTTCCTCTGGGTCACTCATGAAACATTTTTAATCCTATAAAATAGAAGCCTAAATCAAAAAGTATAGATTCCAGGTATCTGTTTTCCTCTCCCTGACTCAAAGCACTCTCCGCTGCACGTCTCCACTGCATACTGAGACAGTGCACACCATGATCCCAGATGTGCAAGACACACAGTGACAGAATTCCTTGGGTTAAAAGGTTCCTAAAGATGATCTCTTTCCAACCCCACTGCCATAGGCAGGGACAGAGAAGACACAGAGAAGTCCTAAATCAGTCCCACAGTATTAACAGTGAACGAAAGGCAAAACATCATCATCTGGATTAATGTGAAACTTGGGTAGTCCTCAACCAACTATAAATATTAAAATCCTTATACATCTTCTCACAGTCCAGGTATAATTATGACTACTTGGCCAAATTCCAGTTTAGCTAATTACAATCTCACATAAAATAATATCCTGTCTAATTTAATTGGAGTATGACATAATACAGGATTTATATTAATCAGAAAATTCTGGAATAATAATTCATTTAAGGAGCAATTTCATTACAGAATTCTATTAGTTGTAGTTTTCAACAAAAATGTAAGATGTAACCACCATCTTATTATATTTTTGGAGGGATCTGTCTTTGGGTTTTATATGATTCGCATTCCTGTAGCACTTGAGTATCTTCTATATGAAATCAATAGCAATGTAAAACCCTGTAACTCGATAATGAAGTTTCTAAAATGACAACAGATCTGAAATCTCTTCTCTAGCACCCTTGTTCTCTTCTGCTGTCATTTTAATTTCAGGGTTTTGCTTGTGTGGCTTTTTTCATGTTGTTTTTGTTCGGGTTTTTTGTTGTTGTTGTTTGTTTTTTATTTTACTTTTTTTTTTTTTTTTTACAACCACGCAAGCACTTGTAAAAGAAGTCTTGTAGAATCTAATATCAGATCTGATGCCTGGAAAGCATTGGCATTTTCTGTCATGGAGCTTTTAACAAGTGGATCAAATCCTTAAACAGCAATGAAATCCCTGCTGAAGCAGGGTGATGGGGTAAGAGTTTAATGTAAGGAGAAGAACTTTTGTTGACAACACAAAGCTGGAAATTAGTTCACAGCAGCAAAAAGAAGCATGAAAGAGACTAGCTGACATCCCTGCCCAAGACAGCTGTGTGGTGGCCACGGCTGCTTCCCACCTGCTGGTATGGTGAGCAGGGCAGCCCTGTGTCCATTCCCACCAGAAAAACTCCACTGACTCCAACAACATTGCCAGGCCAGTGATGCTACATGTTCTTTGGCATGTAAACACCTCAAAACAGCATCAGTGCACCAAATTATGCTCTTTGGGCTTGATCCTATAGGATCCTGAATCAGGACAGCACCTGCCTGAAGAACCCAAGCCCCTGATGTTCACTCTGCTGCTGGGCTGCCTACAACCTGACACACAAAACTGGGGCTCCAAGGTAAAAGTCTGATGCACATAGTGTTCTCAACCCTTTAAAATATCTGGTCAAGAGATCCCCAGTGCTCTGGGCAGTCAGTTCCCTTCTGGGCACAGGCATCCAGCCTGAACTATGCATAAATCACAAGCTGGATAATAAAATCACAGGATTTGTGTGGCTCTGGTAAATAAATGCAACCCAGAAGTTGCTGCTATGGAAAGTTCACAGCTAAAACAAAAGCTTGGTGACAGCAGGTATCAGCACAGAGCGTGCTGGGTGTGGCATGGCTCCCACCCCAGAAACACATATTCCCCTTTTATTGAATGTTGGGAAAATAAACTTATTATAGGAAGAAGCTTAGATAATTTCTTCACTGAAGTTAGATGCTTCTTTGACTACACTGACTGCTGCCTCCAGCAATAATGCCTTAAATTTCCCTGGGCAGGGTTTGATGACACAGTAATAAAAATGTCTGTGCCCTGTTTATACCTCGGGTGCTCTCCCTGCAACAGCAGTGATGAACAACATGTTTGATTTTTTCCTAGTATGGAGACACCCTTGCCTGTCATCACTATTTGCTCCTTGTTTTTTCCCTTTACTTTCATTGCCGGAAAAGCAGATTTTACAATTTATGGGGTGTGGCTGGGTTTGTACACAGCCATCAATCAGCACTCTGTGTCACTGAGGTATCTCTTTGTGCAAGGCTCTCTGCATATTTGCCCACCTGAAAGGGCATTCAGACCACATTTCTCCAGTGATGAACCCTGAACATCATTTCTCCATCTTGACTACACAGCACAAATGCCCATCTCATTCTCATCAAGTAAGATGAGGATTCTGGTCCCCAGGGAGCCCAAACCTCTAATTTCATTTCACTTAGCCTGCAGTCACAGGATATTTTTTTTCTATTGAATTGCTACTGTTAGCATTAAGATATATTGCCTACCAAATGACTTTTTTTATCCCCATCTCCCCAGGAGAAAGCTAACAGGATCTGTCCAATCTATCTAAATAGAGATGGGAGGGAGCTGGGAGGAGATGGCAGCATTTAATGAAGCAGTAAAGAACCAAGTATTTCTAAAGAGATGATAGACACTAAATAAGTAAATAAAAAATGGCAACAATGGCCTGAATGCCCAATTACATTGTCATGATAGGCTTATTTACACCAGTTGTATGTGCTTATTCTCTCTGGTTTCTAGGCAGACACAAGCAACCCTCAAATGATACAGTCCTCTGACTGAAGAACTGCGGAATTTTATTAGAAATATAAAAATCTACAAAAAACACTGCACAGGCCCATAGATCATCTGTTACCTGTCCCCAGAGCAGAATGGTGCATCTGAAACATGATGAAGGATGTGGCAAAAGATATCCACCTCAGCCTCAGGACACATCACAGCCTGCAGGTTCTCAACATCCCCTTAGCTTGGATGTCCAAGCACAACTGCTATTTACTTTTTCTTGTGAAATATGTGATTATTTAAGGCCACAAAACCTTGATGGGAAAGCTGCTGTTATTTGATGAGATGACGGACAAAGGGAACGAAAGACAGAGGAAACAATCTACTGTTGTTGGAATTGTAGAAGTAATGTATTTAAGAAAGAAGAGGGAAAAGGTTCTTGAATTTCCTTGTTACAGTGGTTCAAACAGCCCACACCCCCACTGTGTGCATTCTTCACCAAAACAGGGGCACAGACCCAATCTTTACATAAGCATGCATAAAATGGAACCTGAGAAAATCACAGAAAGTTGTTCTACCTGAAATCACTCAAAATAACTGTTTTTAGCTTAAGTTCAAGCTACCAGAACATCCCATACTCGTATTTAAGTGTCATATTAACCAAAAAGAAGTAATGAAATAAGAAGTACTTTTTACTTATTTCAATTAGTCCAGTCATGCTGAATGTGTCCAAAAGGTTCATGGAACCAGATTTCCAACCTTCATTCTTTATTTTCTGCATGAGATGATGCAGAAATTATGAATATATTGCCACACAGCACTTAGCACTGAACAAATTTAGGTGACTCAAAAAATCTCAATCAACTTCTAAGAACGCAGGACAGCATCTGATTGCAGTGTACAGTTTAGCTTAATACAACAGTACCAAAAGTCATTTGGTTTTCCATACTCTCAGTTTTCTCTATACCATGTGAACAATGAGGGCACAATTCTTGCCCTGAGGATTCTGTCGTGTGAAAGACTTTGCTGTGTTACAGCACCCACCAATTTAACATAAATGTGTCTGTTTTATTTTCCTCTTTGAGGAGAGAAAAAAACATATAAAGAAAATAGTTTGAATTGTATTATTATGCAAATGCAGTAAAGATAAACTCTATGTCCTCTCTTAACATATTTCTGCTTACCCACAGGTGTAATAAAGAGGTGACTACTGTAAGCTTTTCATGCCTCCAAGAAAAGAATAGACTAAAAGAGAAATTACTTTTCTAAACAATTCTAAGCAGCCAATTTGTTAAGCAAAAATGCAGTTCTCTCTGCTTGGAGCAACAGAGCAATATCAACAAGGCTGTGAGATGCCACATAGGCTGCATCAGGATTAATTATTTTATATTACAATGTCTGGAAGTAGGCAGAGTGAAGTAATTAAATGGAACTTTATATTTTCAGCCAGCAAGGGCTGTTCAGCCTATTGGCTTCTGTAAGTGAAGAGACAGCTTAAAGGAAGATGAATCTTCCTCCCTGGTCATACGTAACCTCTTGGAATCTGAATGCTCAACAATGAGTAAGGCAGAGCTGAACAGTTTGAAAAACAGCTGTGGTGAGACACATTTAAGCCGGACAGGATGAACTGCTCAAACCCCTATTTTCAAAAATCTTTCAAGAAATAAGAACAGATGATTAATAAATATCCTGTGAAAAAACATCGTATCCTACCAGGGAAACTAAAACATGGGTTATGGTGAAGTCATTCTGCACTTACTGTTATTACAAACTAATACAGTGAGAAAGGAAATTAACAACTAACATCTGAGCATCTGATCATGCTTACAAAACAGCATGTCTCAGCATTGGAACTGAAGCAGTTTTGATCTTTCCAGCAGCAGCTCAAGGCAGGTTGACTTTGGCATCTAAGATTATGTGAGCTCCCAAGGATGCTCTCAGCCTGTGGGAGGTTTGGCAGGATCTTCTCATTGGTGTGTTCCCCCATGTGTCCCCAGGCAGTGAGCTTATTCTTCAGTGTTCCCCTCACCGGGAACAAAAATGCAATTTTTGTTTCCTTTTCAGTTGCTTTTAAAGATATTTGGCACATTTAAAACTTTTGCCTCTCAAGAAATGTGACTGAAATTAGTACATAGACCCAACAATTTTAGGGGAAGTGGGAAGGAGAGATGAAGCAAATAGCTACCTGGCAAATGCATTAAAGTGATCCATGCTGAAATACTGCTGTCAGATTCCAGACTGAACCTTTCCAGACAGCCCATCAAATTGGACATGAAGGCTCCTTCCAGCCTCCTGTAGGAGAGCTTGCTCAGAAAACCAAAATCTGTCCATACGTCCTAATTTTCTGTTTCCAGCCAGGTAACATGATGGAAAAAGACCCATTGTTTGTACTGTCCTGACATGGCAGGTGATGTAAAGGGATGTTGCTGCTTTTAAAAAAGAATCCCCTACAAGGGAAATGACAGGTGGTTCACTGCTATATATTCAGGTTCACTGATGTAAGGACACAGAGCCTTGGAGTACAGATGCTACCGTATTCTCTTTCTTACCATGTTCTGCAAGAGATGCTATTTTTCTGGGAGACAGTCAGGCTGGACAGCCCATATTCTGCCTGGCAGAGTTACTCAGTTCTGCCTCAAGAGGTTCCTTCCACAGATCCTTTCTTCATCTGCTCCTGCCACTATTACAGCAGATTTAGCTGCAGAGGAGGGTAATTCAGCTGTTCCCAGACACCACAAATATTACCCTGCAACAGTCAGGGGAATCAGGCAATTTCTGCCTGTAGCCAGCTGCACCCAGGGCAGGTGTGCCACCAGCTCACCTTGTGCTACAGCTCTGGTCCAACAGAATCTTGCTTAGTTATGAAAACCAGGAACTGCCTCTTTGCCTTCTTCCACACAACCAACCATCCTCTCCTTGCTCCAACCCTGTCCTGTGAGGCTGCTTCTCTCGTTTCCTGAAGGTGCTGTCTGGAGGCAGCAGTCCCCATGTCCTCCTCAATATTCCCAATCAGAGACATGCCCTAACTCTTGGTATCCATCCAGAACCCAACACTCCCTTTTCTGCATGCTCTGGAAGATGATTATAAACTTAGTCTGTATCCTCCCTCATCAGTAGAGCTGCTTTGTTCCCAATACACGATGAATAGTTTATTCTTTTCTATAAAAATGAAACAATATCTTCACTTGTAGAAAGTTTCTTTCATGGTCCAGGGTCCTCTAACTTTTATAATCACAATTAAGTTACTTATTGCAATGAAATGATGTCATCTAAATAACTGGAAATCTGGCACTTCTGTCCTAGGGTTTCTTTCTGTATCTGGCGAAAGGGGGCTTCGACAGGAACACCTACTGCAAACACATTGCTTTCAAATATCCAGAGCATGATCCTTTAGCAAGTTTGTAAATCACTCCTCAGCATTACTGCCATCTCAGCTTTAAAGCCACTCCATCCCTGTGTGATACGTGAGTGTGGCTGTCTCACTTCAGAGAGATAAACAGTGGCTGGTGGCCGTGATTCCCCTCAACACCCAGCCCTCAGCAGCTTCGGATGGAGACAGCAAGGTCAGATTCTGGGGAGAAGTCACTCTGAGGCACAGTGAAAATGAAGTATTCTTCAAAAGTTTGAGCTAGAAGGCAGCTGGGCTTTAGCCAAGAGGGGAGAAAACTGTGATGCTCAGCATGAAAACCCTTTGCAGCAGTGAGCGACAATGCCCTTGTGAGGGGATCTGTGACTGCCAGGGCCATGGCTAGCACTGTGCATCCCTGGTCATGGTGGGAGCTGGGGGCCATCTTCAGGCACTAGCCCTGCTCCAACTCCACTGACAGATCTCAACAGTTGCCTGTAGGAACGGCATCTTTATGCCTTCCAAGTTCATCGCTGGATGGCAGAAAAGCAAAAAGTTGAATACTATTAAAAACCCCCACAATACTTTTCTGAAAACGGAGAGGTTATGTCAGACTGACTGGCTACCCAAACCCTTCCCCTCGTCCAGCCCTGCTGTCCTCTGGCACAACAGGAAGCCTGAATCCCATTTAACAGAGACTGATGACTCTCAATTTTAGGAAAGCATTAGGCTCAGTGGAAATGTGTAAGTAACTATGACACCAAGAAATTTCTTGGGTAGTGTAATAAATAATCTCCAGTCATAGTTTGCAATTTTAGAAATTAAATCTTCAGAATAGAAATTGCAAGGAAGTTACCCATGCAGATCTTGCTATTTCAAAAAGTTCTTCAAATTCATTTCAATGTGTTTGCTCGACAAACTCAGACTCTAACCAATTTCTTCAGATGATGGATAAAGTCCAAGGAAATTTCTTGTTACTTTGGTTTAACTAAAACCCTGTGATCTGATGAGATTGTGATGTTGACATTGTACCAGTTTTCAAGCATACAAAATCCTGAAGACTTTATCTAATATATGGATCATTCTCTCCTTCACCTTGTAGCAGACACATATTCCTGCCAGGAAGCACCACTGCCACAGCTACAGATCACACAAATGGACACTGAACAGAAACACCCTGTTTTCTGGCAGGGGCATTTCCATGTGGCTGACAACAACCTCCACCATCACGGGGCAGGCTACCAATGGGATAAGCAGTTTTAAGAAAATTACACAATGTGAAATCTGGATGTAGTTCTTGATGTGCTGCCCAATTATTCAGACAAAAGAATCTTCTGAAGCATTGCCACAGCAGGAAGATGCTGTCCATCCACTGGAGCAGGGATATCTCCCATTGGAATCCCTCCTTAGAAACCAGCAGAGCTTGCTATATCTAATTCACTTTGACAAAATCTCACCATTATTTCCACATCTAAGGCTGATGTGGATGTGTCTAAGAAGTTTGTAGCACAGGAATGAGCAGTGTAGTGCCAATGTATTTCTTTCTTCACTGGAGAGCACAGGGACATCAGAGATAGCACACGACCAGAGGAGGAGGACACAGTAAGTCTTGCAATAGATACGTTTAGAAGGATTTTAAATGGTGAAAAATTGGTTTCTTTCTTACTCTGGATAGAAAGAGATTTGAATTACCCTTGACTTTTCCAACTCTTCAGCACCTGTGAATTGAAGACAGATGCTATAGCCCCTAACAGCTGAGACCCATTTGCTGTTGACCCAGAATAATATTCGAGCAACGAAGGAAACATCTCTTGGATACCCCTAGTCAACTTTTTCATGAGTTATGCAAGGACAAGGCTTAGAAATACCTTAGTATGCCAAAATAGGAATTGTTCCTGTTCCTTTTGTGCCTTAATTTGAAAACCTTTCCCTTCATTTCCGTCAGAGTAGAAAGAGGCAGGTATAGCAAAATATAGGCTAATTGAGAAGAGAAAGGCATGTGAAGATGGGGGTGGAGATGCTGGTGGCCATGGGCAGTCAACCTCTGTGGTCCTGGGGGGCAGCAAGCAAGCTGCAGGAAACCAGCAACGGAATGCCATGTGGGATCTCTGATCCTGCACTGTATTAGCCCTCTGAAGGTAGGAAGTGAGTAAAAAAACATAAATTAGCAGTTTCTGTTTCTCCCTGTATTTATTTATCTTTAAGGCAGGATGCCCTGGTAATCAATGCCTTCTTGATTCTATGGAGTGGGCAGAAAAAATAGGTCAAAAGAGACTGCAAATATGTATAGATAGGTGAACTTGACCCAGGAACAATTCCACTTACAAGTAAATGAGCTTTTAAAAAATTACTAAAGTTACAGGCAGGGACAACTACCACCAGACCAGGTTGTTCTATCCAAGCCCCATCCAACCTGGCCTTGAACACTTCCAGGGACTGGACATCCACAACTGCTCTAAGCAACCTGTTATTCCAGTTGACAACTGGAATAGGCAAAGACTCTCAGTGTGTGCAGAATTTATATTTCAAACACAAACCTGATACATAACAGATTTACAAGAAGCAACACACTTCAAAGTCAGACACTGCAGGGTTTGACCACCCAGAAGACTAATTAGATAAAACTTCAGCACAGCAAAATCATCTTGGTTACTCTGATTATTAGGTAATTCTTCACAAGGAAATGAAAAGAGAAACAGTGAGTCTCAGACAGCACTCCCACTGTCTCTGTACAGGTGTTACAACAACTGCAGCATTTTCTGGGCTGCTTGCAGAGCAATTACCTTCACTGCACTGAAGCACAGCTTTTATTGCAAGCAACTTAAAATGGACTTTATCTGACAACTTTTGATGTTGAAATTTTAAATTAGCTGGGCCTCACAATCCAGTTCCTATGGGGCATTGTCCACAAAAACTAATAACAAAAGCAATAATAACCATAGGAAGTCAAACATCCCCAAGTCATATAACTGCTTCATAACATATTTCAACCTCTTCTATGAGCAACTTGTATTTATTCCTCCGAGTAAATTATCCAGTAGGCTGACATGAGACATGTAATGAAATTACCTTGCCGCTGGCCCTGTTGATTTCTTCAAAGTTTCTTTCATTATAGGAAATTAGTGGATCACTAACACTTAGTGAAGCACTTTTTGTTTCATGGGGCGCTTACAGAGTCTTATGGAAGATCTGCCCCTCAGACAGGGACTGAACAGGAGCATGAAGGTGATTCTTCAGTACAGTGCAGTAGCAAGTCCTCCGGCCTTTCTTTTCCCTTCTCTTCAACTTTCTCCTTAAAGGAAATTACACCTGCCAAGACTTTTCTTGCCTAATGTTTAATGAAGGAGTGCTGACCAACCATGGCTCCCCCAAGAGCCAGAAGAATGAAGCTAACCTGCCACTCTCTTTGTTGTTACTTGCAAAGCTCACCACATGATGCCTGGTGCAGGGGAAATCTTTCATTCCTCAATGTCCACTGTTAAACAGCTCTCACAGAGCAGGAATCCAACAGTGCGCTACTTCTATCTGTTCAACCAACTGTTGACATTACAGTGCCTCATTGCAGGGCTTGAAAAGTGAAACCTGAAAAGTAGCTTTTTGCATTGGTTTATGTGTTTGCCAAAGCCCTGTTCATGTAATGGAATACAAACTACATTATTTGCAGCTCATATAATTTGTTTAATGCATTGCGTTCAGAGGCCACATGTGCTAATGCACAGCAGTAAATGGGTTCCTCTCATCATGTTTGAGAGAGGAAGAAAACGTATTTTCTGAGCCAAATCCCTCCCTCAGTGCACTGTTTTCACTGACTTCAATCTGGAGAGGCTGCAGGATAAGGGATAGATGGAAGAGGGGACAAGGAGGAGACACTAGCTGTGCTCACCTGGATGGCAGCAGTCAAGTTTGTTCTTTTATGTCCTAAGCATCCCTGTCATTCATGGATAATGCCAGAGGGATGTGCTTCTCTCCAGAGGAGTTAATGCATTAGCAGCCCCTCCAGCGTCCACACTGTATTTCTGCCATGTCAGTATGTTTTGCTATTGCCAAAAAACTCTCATTTGGCAAAGAAAATGCATTTCCATTCTTTTTGAGAGCTCTTTGACTCGCTGGGTGTCCATGTAGCACTGCAAGATGAACACACACTCTGTCCTAAGATAAAGCTGTTTTCATCTTCCATTCAGCTACAGTTACTGCATGTCAATGTATTAATTACCATCCACAGTGCCTATTCATCCTATTACACTGAGGTATTCAATAAATACCGATTAACCTATTGGAGTCTTTCCGTAAGTGCATCTCGGAGTGAATGGGTTAACAAAAATACATCTTAAAACAAAATAAGGAGGATAATACAAATTCTGTAACAAATTTAGCCTCATTTACATCTCATATTTTAGCAGATGATTGCTTAAAAAATGGCATTAAAAGTCACACAACTCTCTAGACCTGCCAGAAAACACACTACACCTCTGAGCAGACTCCAAGGCCAGTCAACCTAGGACACACTTGTATTCTTTGTGCTTAATACTGCACTGAATATATATATTAATGGTGAAAAAAACTGGTAATAATTAGTATTTGAATAAAAGGAGATGTGCTAAAACAGCCAAAACATTATCTCCATTTTATACCTTCTTAAGCTTATAAACTACTGTATGGACTGTTCCAAAGGCTGGAGATAAATTTGGTAGCTACCAGTGTTACAGAAATAAAGGACAGGCAGGGCAGACTTTTATGCTGTTTAGTGTGGGAGAATCTGGCATAGAGCTTTTTTTGTTGCTACAAAGAACTGCAGTCCCCTGAAGAGACTGAAGGTAACCACCTCCACTATCAGATGCTAACCAGATGCTATCACTTGCTCTGAAAGAACTTTGCCTCCAGGTCCTACAGGAATGTACACCCTATCTAGTAATGCCTGCATATCAGCTACAGATGACAGGACTGACAAGTTGATTTTTTTGGTATTTAGGGCAGAAAAAGAAGTTTTGGTTCCAGCTGGTTTAGTCTGTTGATGAATCTGGGTTTTCCTGCTGCAGGAGGATAAGAGATCCCTGCTTCCCAAGCCAGCCAAAGCTTCCTCAACAGGAAATCAAAGCATCTTGCTGCAGGACTAAAAAGATTAAAGAAAAACACTTCAGCATTCAAAGAACAATAAAGAAATGAGACTCCTGTCCTGCAAATTAGGTCCTGAACAATGGTTATTTTTTAAGTTCACTGTTGTAAACTGCAGGAAATTGTAACTTTACATGTGGACTTACATCCCCAATAGTCATCCTCTAGAAGAACCTTTTCCCAGATGTGTAAACCACCAGGTTTTTGGGCCAATGCTGAGTAGCACATGACACAGCATATCATTCTCTTTCACCACACAAACATTAACAAATGTTTTTTCTCCAGCTCCCAATTTTGTTCCAGGATGTGCTAATGGACAGGTTAAACACTACCAACAACATTCAGCACAGACCAGCAGTACCAAGATTAATTTCCTCTCATCAGCTTGCTAAAGGCTTCATGCACATCTCCTGAATTTTCCTGGCAGAAAATGTCTTTTCCCCAACCCAGCAATGCGTTCCTTAGATCAAGAGCCTTTCAAGAGTGAGCAAAATGTGAAAGGGAGACATTTCTGCAGCAAAAGTTTTATAAGCTTAACTGTAAGAGTTATCAAGTAATAGCTGTGACATGTTATATTAAAATATGCAGATATGTGTATTAAATATATACATGCAATTCTGCAAAGATTGGACTTGATGATCTTGGAGATCTTTTCCAACCTTAATGATTCTATGAAAAACCAACTGTGCAGTGACAGTGCCTGACCTTGGCCATAGTGTCAAGACTGGTGACAGCACTTCGGTTTTCACAGATCAGGGTCAAATTAACCAGAGGTATTTTTGCTCCTACATGTGAACAGCAGGACAGCACCCTTGGCTGCATGTGGAGCTTCAGCAAAGGGCTGTGACTGATGATGCCACTTGTAGTAGCCCAAAACACTGGAGCAAGCTGAATTTTCTCCATTATTACAACGAAGTATGAATGACATGGAGAACCAGGTCACAAAGCCAGACAGGAGAACAAAATCACATGAAGAGTCTGTCCGGGCAGCCTCTTTCAGGAAAAACTTCAAAATCAGACTGTACCTGAAAGCAGTTCCAGCAGCCAATCCATCAGACCAGAGCCCTGCCCTGACACTGTAGGAAATCAGGATATGGGAGAATCCTGTGAAACACAGTTCAAGCCAAAATACAGTCTGAAAAGGTATTTGAAATGTTACCCTGATCTTCCAAGCTCTCAATTCACTTATTTAATTTCATATTTAAAAGATATATATATACCCCATGAAATCTCAGGGTGAGGATATTTTAATTTTCTTTTCACTCCACTCCTTTTTGGTGTTTTGCTGTGCAATCATTGTCATTCCCACTCCCTGTTCCATCACC
Organism: Sialia sialis; assembly: GCA_009812075.1. Classification (NCBI taxonomy): domain Eukaryota; kingdom Metazoa; phylum Chordata; class Aves; order Passeriformes; family Turdidae; genus Sialia; species Sialia sialis. Next base: position 2,820,073 of record VRYO01002774.1, read on the forward strand.
CTCTGCATTCTCTCCTCCAGCAATTTTTGGGTCTGTGGTATAGGGTGCTACTAATCAAGGCTGGGTTTCAGCTGGCCACAGAGCAGTTCACCATTCCAAGCGCTTCAGTATCCAGCAAAGGACCTGTGATCTTTACCACTACATTACTCAGGTTTGTATGATGAACAGAGAAACAAATTACAGAGCAACATATACTTAGCATATTTCCTTTTTTTTTTTCCTTCTGTTAAATCATGGCCACAAATTACTTCTCTAAGCAGCAAGTTTCAAATAGCACTGCTGGAATATCAGTGTCTTATCTGTGGTGAATGCTGTAGGAATCTAAGTGTGGCATAAAGCCTGAGTTCAGTAGTGCCTGTACTCGTTGGCAAAAAGAGAAACAAAAATTCTGCAGATGAATTTTATGTATTGCAGATGGAAAAGCTGACAGCAGGAGCAGTGCTTGAGAAGTACAGCAGGGCTGAGCTTGCCCTTATTTATGTCTACCAATGGCTCTTGATTTTCTTTCTGAAGTTTTGATCATCAAGAATCTTGATACTGAGTTTTTTATGGTGGTGCTAAAGACAGATATTAGCAACAGCTGAGTTTCACCTCAAATCCTGATGCCACTGAAGCATCTCTGAAGCTTTTTACTTTTTTCTAAAGGCTAATACCCTTTTAAATTCTTTTTAGAAGTATTAAAGCAGAACCAACCTCTGAGTTCAGCTCATTCAATTTTCTACTGCTATTCTTTTTTTAAAGTTTCTCTCTGGGCATCCTGGATTTGTCAAGGAGAATTTCTCGTGTCAAAAGCATGAAATAAAAATATCTCAGCTGTAGCTCTCCATAAATTGTATCACTGCACTGGGTATATGTACTGTACTTGATAATTTTCTGATGGCTGCTCTGGCATTTTGATTAAAAAATTAACACTGCAGCTCTGTAGTATTGTACAGTGTCAATAAAGTCTGTCCTAAATGAATAAGAACTGGCTGATGAACAGATCTCTAGAAGCATTTCTCAGAGGGATCCATTCAAACGGGGCTGTTTCGAGAGCCATCCAAAGCCCAAATCTGTTCAACATTGCCACTGAGATCTGGAATGAGCACAGAAATTCCAGCTGACAATCTGGACACCTGAGACTGAGGCAGTGGGAGGCAGGACTGTTGTGCTGAGCTTTTGGGTTTGGCCAGCAACCTGCCCCTGTGCATGTTGCAGCACTTCAATAACCATGCATACAATTATATACCAAACAGTGACCACATGGTGAGGAACAAGGAAGGCAGGGCAGAACTATGAAAAGTGAACCAGATGAGGTCGTTAATCCTGGGAAAAGGGTCAGTAAGTGACAAAACACAAGAGCAGCATGATCCCTGCCTGGATGGTGAGGAAAGTAATATAGGAGTGGAAGGATAACAAAGGAAGTTTTACCCTCTGCACCTGCTCTGGTGAGACCAAGGCTGTGTTAGGTAATTTTTTTTAATGAATCATGCAATGTTTTTAGCCTTAAAAGCTATGAATCTGCTCAACCAGTGGAAGAAAAGATGAAGAACACGTAAAACGAGAAGCAATTCAAAGCATCCATGAGGTGCCTGTAAAGGCAGAGAGACCATTCACAGCAGCTCCCTTAGATGAAAGTAGATTTTGAAAGGAAAATAAAAGTTTAGCAATTACCCACTTGGAAATACAAGGAGAGTAAAACTGCAGATAAAATATTCTGGACTGTATGTAATAAAACAACATCTGGCTCAAGATGCTACCGTATCATATCTCTGACTTAATACAAAGTCTTAGGCATTGTAACTGTAATTTTGCCCATTTTTAACAAAAAGTAATTTTTGCTTCATGAAAATATTACATTTGCTTCAAAAGTTCCTCAGAAAGACAAGTATGACTAAAAAGTAAAAAAAAACCAAACCCAAACAACACAAAGTTTGGGTCCAATTTTCATTCAGAAATGGCCTCTGGTTTTGCAAGACCATAAGGAAGCCACAGGAACTCCTGCAATTCTTCATTCCCAGCTCAAAGAAAATGAAAATTATACTTTTTAGACCCCTAACTACATGACTTGAATGTGCACAGAGAATCATAGAATCATTTAGGTTGGAAAAGCTCCCTAAAACCATTAAGTCCAGTTGTTAACCCAGCACTGCCAAGGCCACCACTGAACCATGTTGTCAAGTGCACATCCACACATTTGTTTCATGGTTGATGGTGACTCAACATGTGTCTAGGACTGTCAGCCATTCTGTGATTTCACCAATATTTGTATTCACTCTTCATTGACATAATTTTGTGTTTTCAAGTAACCTAAAATACTATTATTTGTGCATGTGAAATTGCTTCGGTGAACACTGCTGGTGCAGATCAAATAATTTTTTGAGAAACGGTATTTGCCTGGTTTATGCGTCAGTGAGTCATTCATACACTCTTATAAATATTTAAATATTCCAGTCCTGCAAGAGTGTGTGTAGACATTTGATATGGTTTGTACTACATCACCTCTGAAGCACTACTTCACATGGCAATTTCTTGCACTTAAAACCAAGACTAAAAAATCAATGCACCCTGAAAAACATTTTAAGATCAACCGTACATTGTCTTCTTGTGAGTTTTCTTTGCAATTTGTAGACAATAGATTTCCAATAACAACTTGTAATTAAATCACTTTCTCTTATTCAGTCATTGCATATTAAGACTGTTAACATTTTACAGATGGTATCTTTGGATATGAGAAATGGGGGGATGAAAGATCCTGGGTTTAGATTAGATATTAGCAAGAAATTCTTTCTGTGAGCATGGTGAGGCCCTGGCACAGGTTGCCCAGAGAAGCTGTGGATGCCCAATCCCTGGAAATACTCAAGGTTGGATAGGGCTTGGAGCAACCTATTCTAGTAGAAGATGTCCTTATGGCAGGGGGACAAGATGAGGTTAAGGTCCCTCCCAACCCAAACAACTCTGTGCTTCCCTATTGGAACAAATACTGGAGTTTGGTAATTGACATTTGAGTGTGCAGGTTCTGACATGGAAACAGCCAAACCAAAGTGTCAGACACACTCCCTGGCTTTCCATGAAAAAATCTGGCCTCTATTCTTGACCTGAAATGACAATCACTCTAACCACATCTACGTTTACTATTAATTCTGCTAACATTTTATTTGAGGAGGCTCTCTTAATTGAAATAATAATGCCAAAATATATCTAGTGGGTAAAGTACAAAGCTGGGCAGCAGCCCTGATTAAATGAATTAATGTCTGATCTGAACATGGAAATATTTCTCTTTTTAGCCCAAGGCAAAATCATGTCCCTCTCTCCACTGGCAAGCATGCATCCACATACAACATAATTATCCTTGATCTCAGCACTTTTAACTTTTTCTATGGAACCACATTTCAGCTTTTGAAGCCTTTTTTGCTTAGATTAAACTTGTCTTCCTTGCTGCAAATTAATTCTGATTTCTTTTTTTTTTTTTTTTCTGAGAAGATATCTTTTGCTTTGTTCAAAATGCAGCAAAACAATTGAGACCACACAACAAACCTGATTCTAACAGCTGTTTTGTGGAACTGCAAACAATGCATGGCACTTTGCTGGAACCCTGAGATGTATTTAAGACTTGAAGTGCAAAAGGTTTTCACAATGAGAAGAGCTTTAAAAGAGAGACGGAAAAACCAATCAACTTTTTTCTTCACAGAATGTATTTCTTTGATAGCAAGGGAGGGAAAAAAGACTAAAAGAAAGAAAATTCAAGAAAGTAAATTTTTAACATTCTAGAAATAGCTGCCCACTAAAATGCTGTACAGATGAACTCACTGGGATATCCCCACCTGAGGCATCCTACCAGACAAAAATTACATTTCCAGGTGCAGCAGGATTATTCCTGGTGCTCAAGCATGCATCTTACACTGCATTTTTAAGCAAGGCAAGGAGTTCTGAAAACGATCTAAAGTCAAAATATATTGAGCAGGGAGATCTCAGGAGCTGATCAAAGGCATCTCCATCCTTGACCACATGCCCAGAGTTCAGCCCTGCCCACTCATGAGTCTTTGGGCACTCTCCCCTGTGCTGAGCTGCTATGTTTGCCTCCAACACAACCAGCTCCATCCTCAAAATGCCTAAAAACCCAGCGTGGTGTCAGGGCTCAGCTATGGGAATGCTGGTGACAAAGTGCTGTTATAATGACTTGGATGCTTGTTGGGTTTTTCTGTCATCCCCGTTTAGCCACCTGGCACTCCTTGCAGGAATCAAGGTGAATTGTTTTCAGTTTCTTCTTTTTCCCTTGATTTTTTAACCTTTTTAGTTTTGTTTCTGCTATAACATTGCATTATTAAATTAGATTAATACACTAATAATGACTACAACAACATTAACAATTGTAACAACAATATTACTACTACTGCTCCTACTTCTACTACCACTATCACTGCTGTTACTACTACTACTACTAGATGTCTAATAACTTGCCTCCATCTTCAGTAACACATCTCTACACCATTCCTCAAGGCAATCAAGAATAGGCTGCTTTGGCCAGCTAAAGGAAACCTCATTTCTTTCCAGAGTAGCTCCTCTGACACCACATCAAACCAAAAGCAGAGGCCGTTGCTCCCCTGCTTGCTCAGCTGTGTTTGAAGTTGGGATATCACATCACTCACTGAAGAAGAAATCAATGCTGGTAAGCTAATGAATTATTTCCAAGTTTGTACCGATATCTGCAGGAACATGAAAGAGAAAACACATACTAGGGAGATGACAGCAGGACAGGCAGAGCACGGGGCACAAACTGTCAATATTTCAGACTATGATTTGATTCTGTAGGTAACTGTTGCTACAACATTGCTTAAGAAAACACTGCAAGCAAAACATTTTATCTCATAATGTACTTGTCCAATATAATTATCTGGGCTCGACCAATTCAGCTGGAAGGAAGCAGCAAAAAATACCTGACTGCAGTGCTGTGCCATCAACAGCTTCATGAATTTGTGAATAAATACTTCATCTGAATGTAGATTTTACAGGTGCAACTGCTGATGGAACACCTGGTTTGCCACATGTAGAGTGCATATATATACACACCCACACAGAGACAGCAAATATGGGTATTTGCTTTCTTCAAACAGTATTTATTTACCATTATCATCTTGTTTATTATGAGACAACAGAGTTGGATATGCTGATATTTCTACCAAGAACAGATACCCTGCTGAAAGCTTCCTCCTCACTCAACATCCTCCTCTCCCACTTGACCTCACAGGCCCCTTTTTATGTTTCATTTCCTGAATCTGAGTGAAGAGCTTTGCTTTTTCCCAGTCAGCATCTATTGCCCTAAAGTAGTTTCTAGTGAATCAGAAATACGCACAACTCAAAAATAAATCTGTCCACACTTCTCTACGAGTGAGCCTCTGGAGGATGGTGGAGGAATCAGGAACGGATTGCTCCCTTCTCCACACCCTATGGCTGTGGGAAATAAAACTTGGAGATTTTAGGATCACTGCAGTCAATCTGGAGGCAGGCTAACACTGCTTCTCTGCATTGGAGGTGATTTACCTGACACCCATGCCCAGTCCAGGCTCTCAAACTCATTTTTTCACCCAGTTAATTCAAACTCAGTCTGGTCTCCCGGTCGCTGGTGGTGGAGCTGGGAGAGCCCCAGGAATCAGGGCTGGCACCATCCAGCCTGTATCCAGCATTTCCCTGACCTCCTGCTGAAAGTATACATGTCTCATTTTCATATTTCTTCTTTGTGCTTTTTTGGTTAATATTAAGGACCTATAAAAACAGAAGATTAGACCTAAAACAGAATCAGGGAGGAAAGAAAAGCATGTTATACTCCTTAATTGGAGTTAAGAGAAGGGCACATTAATCCTGCAGCTGCTGCTGCATTCATCCCTGCATGAAAAATGTCCCTACTTGTCTTCTTAGGATAGCAATATATCCATAGATGACATGCCTCTCACCTTACAGAAACAGCAATTTTCTGTCTACATGTAACTTATATGCAATAGACCATGTCAATTAACAACTGGACTGAAAAATAACAATTTAGTATTTTTCTTTCAAACTTCCTTTATAGGTTGTTTTGGTCCGGAAAGTACTTAAATGGGCCATGATCTAGAATTTAAGGGGGTTTTATTGTTGGTTTAATAACTCCTTATTAGCTAAACAGTGTGGACAGGATAAAGGCATTTTGACTGAATGCATCTTTTCCCTCTCCCTCAATCATCTGTTTTACAAATTGATCTGTCCATATTGATGATGATGATGATGACAATGATGATACATGTAGATCTAGAAGATCACAGAGACTTTTTTTCTTAAGCTGGGCTTTCACATCTGCCAATCTGCCACTTGTCCATTAGGAAACACAACAGGAATGCCAGAAGTGTCATGCCTAATTCTAATGACCTCCAGTCAGATACAGTGCCAGAAGTTATATCCAAAACCCACCCATCTGCACATTCTTGAAAGTATGACTCAGCTGAGTGATACGCTTGCCAACTCACCAGACTATCCCCATGCTGAAAAATTAGATGCATGCACTGCTTTAGCTATTATGACAACTAAGACTTGCATTTATTAATCATGTATTGAATCTTTGTGACAGCTTAAAGAAAAGACAACAGATAAATAATCTTTCTAGTACTCCATTTTTGGCAGTGAAAAATCTCAAGATCATAATATCAGAATTTTTTTAAAAATTATGATCCTGAGACTCCTTATCTAATGAAAATTTATTAATGAGGAATTAGAAGACACCTACAAGTGGTTCCTACCAGAGCTGTCAGGAGAGTGCTTCATCTGTGTCATGCACTACTTGTGTATGATTAAGGCAATTTGGAGAGTTGACACTTTAATCTTGTGTTAACAGATATTTCTAGTCATCCTCATAGATGCAAGAAAACACTTAGCAGTTCTATTCTTGGGATTAAGGAACAAAAGAACTTCAGAAAATCAGAAGAAAGATGGTATGTTTAGAAGGAAGGCCACTATTTCTGTCCATAATCCAAAACTGTGCATTAAAATGCGTATGAAAATTATCAGCATGGATAGAAGTTATGACAAAAAATAGCACCTATTAGATGTAGTGTTTGTACTGGTAAAACCACATTTCAGAAAATCTAAGATTCTGGATTTCACTCATTCATGCACTTTTCATTTATTTACAGATGATCAACACAATGGGGAAGAAAAATAACATTTGGGTCCCTGAGGGTGTTAGAGAGAGAAGATGGGTCCAGGGAAAGCAAAAGACACACATGGAGAGGGAGGAAGAGGCCATTTGTGCCTCTGTGAGTTACCAAAAGACTACAAGACTCTAAAATGAAATGCAACTTCTAACACAGGACAAGAATGTCCAATTGGGACGCTCTTCACATTATCAAGGTCATTTTCAAGCCTTTCCAACAATGTGACACTCTACCAGAGCATAGAGCACCAAAACAGATGTGACAGAGTTTTTGAGAGGATAAATTAGATTGAGACTTTCTGATGTCACTGAATCCTGGTAATTATGTTACTCAGCTTGCTGAGCAGTCGTGCCCATATCTTGCTGCCAGCCTGTGGCAGCCACAATTCATGGCTTGGGTGAACTTCAAGCAACAAAAAGATCTCTCTAATAGGCAAAAAATAGGGGAAATGAGCAGGATGCTGTACCTTTAAATAGTAAATTCTGCATCAGCAAAATTCTGACAGAACAAAACAGAAATCTTATAAACAAAATTTTCATAAACAAAAGTGTGCCCTTAAGTGTTTGAAGTATTTTTGAGATTTTTTCCTACATAACTTAATAAAGTAAAGGGAAAAAATGTCCTTAACCAGATACTAAATTTGCTTCCAGATTCCTCAAAATTTCAGAAGTTGCAAGTAATTAACTTTCGTTTTAAATTAAAAGTTGGTGACCCATTAGTGGCTCTTGATAAAAGTTGGGATTCTGGGAAGACTGAAAATGGAGAAGTCAGTCTGGTTTTCAGCTTCAGATGGTGAGCAATTCTGTTCAGATACAAAATTCCTTGGACAAACAATCGTTGTTTGACCTTGTGTTTTGTTATGATAGTTTTGCAGTTTATCAATACTATTGCTACTAATTGGTTAATATTTTGTACTTGTCTAATTTTCATTGCCTCCTTAAAATTCACTGAACCAAAGCCCACAGAAATAATTTTTGAAATTTAGATTTAAGTGGATGCGACTTTGAGAACCCGTTGATCCAAATATGCTCCCAAATAACTGGATGTCAAGCTTTTATAGCTGAGTTAATACAATTTATGCCTTCTTAATGTATGAGATTTTATGTTTTACTGTATATCTGCTGCGTTGAATTAAATGCGTGTGTGGCTCAAACAGGTCCATGGTGACAGCTGGGGCTAATCTTAAAGCTAATCTTAAAGTTTTAAATAGCCTTCCAGTATTTAAAGGCAGCCTACAGGAGAGCTGAAGAGGACTTTTGACAAGGGTATGGTGTGATAGGACAAGAATGGCTTCCAACGGACAGAGCACAGGGCTAGATTGGATATTTTATAGAGAAATTCTTCCCTATGAGGGTGGTGGGGCCCTGGCACAGGCTGCCCAGAGAAGCTGTGGCTGCCCCATCCCTGGAAATATTGAAAGCCAGTTTGGAGAGGCTTGGAGTGGAGTCTAGTTCCAGGTGTCCTTGCAGATGGCAGGGGGCTAGAACTTGATAATCTTTAAGGTCCCTTCCAACCCAAACCATACTGTGATTATTATCTAAACTGGGTTTTTTTAATGAAAAGCTGTAAATCAAGAAAACAGATATTACCCTCTTTAGAACAAAATCCTGCTTAAGAGGTAACCAGCTTGTTATTGGCCCTTTCCCTGCACTCAACAGTCAATGGTTGAATCCTGCTTCATTTTTAGCCATGTTTTAATCACACCCAAGTTCTCTGTAGCTCACTGTCCTGATTACTGAATAACCCTGCCCACTTCTCTTGTTCTTTAGTATCCATAAGGAATGAGCAACCAAACTTTTTATCACCCAGATGAAGGAGACAGTGTGGGCCTTTTCCAGGGACGGACTTCAATGAATGCTTAACTCGAAGCTAAACCATAAATTTACGAAGATAAATAAATGGGATACCACAAGTGTTTATTATATCCCACTGTTTAAGTAGCTCTGTGGTCCCCAGATGCTTGCACAGGATGCTGATATTTGTATCACGACTGCACACTTTAATACACTCATTAACATGGAAACAAAATGTAGAAAACATAATTCTTGGGCAAAATATTCAGTAAACACCTTTCCCACAGCAAACTAACTCATATTATCACAGCACCTTTGGACAGGTTTCCATCTCGTTTCTTTAGGGTTAATCAAACGACATACTCGGGTCTAAAGACCTTGACCAGGCCACCATCTCTCCCTTGCCATCAACAAGAAGCACAACAAAACACAGAAAATAATAAACCTGACACACTGTACCAAAACTCCTGCTTCATGCTTACGCTGTGGAGATCAGAAACATTCGGAAACAGGCCTTCCAAAGTGTTTTCATGGCAATACAGACAAAAAAGGGGTCATCTTCACTGACCACTGTTGTCCAGGAAGACAACAGTGCCCTCATGGATATTCACATGCTTCAAAGAGATGGGACAGAGCAAAGCAGGGACTCACGGAAGGCTGTGTAGAGCTCCTGCAGGGTCAGGCGGCCATCGTTATTGTAATCATCAAACTGCAGAAGGTCTTCAAGTGTACAACCCAGTAAATCATCTTCCAGGCCCTCCTTCTTCATTAGCTGTAGCAAACAGAACAAGTAATCTTACATGTAATCTAATGCTACACACTCCTCACCTGGTAGATTTTCCATGAAATGGCCCTTGGGAACACAGATAGATAAATGGATAGATATCTATCATTACATATTTTCTTTCTATCAAGATATTCATATTCCTGCAGCACTTTGTGGACTATGGACTGAAGAGCCCCTTCCTTTACCAGCAGCACAGAAATGCATTTTCATTTTGAAAATGGACTGAAAAATATTCAACAGGGAAAAACAAAAGTGTGCTCCTCCTTTCTCCTCTGCAAGTAAGGAAAAACTTGTATTCCCTGATTTTAGGTCTAGAACAGGCAACTACTCAACATTGATGTGCTTTTCCAACCTTTATGGTTTGCTTCAACATATCATTTGGGTTCTCTGAATTCACTGTAGAACATGAAGAAAAATGTTGAACTGTTGCATCTTCCAGACAGGAAAGCTGTTGTATCTTCCTCTCCCTGTAGGCCAGGGAATCTTTTATTTACTATTCTAGTCTTGACCCATTATGTTGAAGCAATTTAAAGTAATAATGCTAAAAAAATGACCCTTCACCTAGCAAGTAAAAATATTCAATAAAAGTGAGATCAACCATAACTTCCAAGATGAATCCTCTAAAGATGGAAATTTCCCTCTGTCTACCCTTTATATAGGAAATTGATTAACTTTTCATAAGACTGACAAGTTTTTACTAGTCTTTTTGATTTAACATCAGGGAAAAAAAAGTAGAAAATACTTCAGCTGTGACACAATTAGTTGATTTATAAATCTGACTTTAAAATACATTAAAGATTTAAATGGAAAAAACATTCCAATTACCACCATTGATAATAGCCTTATATATCTATCCATGGTTGCAAAACTACATGGAAATTTCAGTGTTGAGTCCCGAGGGAAAATACTGGATAGGGTCTACCAGCAGACAGGAGGCAAACTAGCTCTAAATAGAAGGGGATGGGCCATCTGCTGCCATTGTTTTGCTCAAAGCAATTCTGTTGTGGAGAACAAACAAATGGGTGCTGAAGGACCATCCCCTCAGGAGAGATTCTCCTTTGGGGTGAATCCCTCTGCAATGAGCCTCCTAAAGATCCACCTTCAGGTCTTAAAAATTGCTTCTTACTGCAGCAGTGCAAGTTACCTGCCTGGAGTTTTTGCTTGCAGACAAGGTTATAGTGCTCCAGAGACTATTTTTCTTTTAAATAAAAGAAAGCAAGGGCACAGCACCATCTCATCCAGCAGTCTGAGGAAACAAGATCTCACTGCATCAGGTTCAGCCCAGCTTCCTCTGCCCAAAGGCAATGAAATTGCTATCCCTGGGGGAAATTTAAAGTTGCAGAGAGCTTAAAAAAAGAGAGCTAATGCAAATCAATTACAAATCTACCTGAGAAAGAGGAAAGAATAGTTCTGTTAAGACTATAATCTGGGTTATTAAAAACTGCTCATTACCTGAAAAAAAAAATGTCCCTTGAAACCTGGGTGGATAAACCAGTCTTGTAAGAGCACATAAAAACCACCTTGTTAAAGAGAAAAACATAGAATTGGCATGCTACAAATAAAATGTGAATCCTTCTGCTGTGAGAGCCCAGAGCTGCCCCACAGATGTGTCCCTAGCTTAGCTGAGACTCAGCCATGCTGCCACTAAGGTGCCCAAGACCAGAGCCACTCAGCTCAGGATTAAAGGCAGTCATGGCTTATCTTAACTGTGCATTAATCAGCATTATTTTGTCTTTTGAGAGATGATCTCACTGTCAACTCAGCCGGCTGGTGACCAGATTGTATGGAGAATGGTTGGGTGAGAGGGCTCCTGGCTGAAGCTGATCTAATTCTGGTCTATCAAACTGCCATGGGCTCAGATGTTCAGGTACATTTACTGATTTTGATAACAGTGAGAAGAATCAAAATAAGAGTATCCAATGTCTTTGCATGCACTTGTCAGAGAGACCTGGGCTCCAGGCACATTGGCAAACAAGCCCAGAGGTACTTTGAGGCAGACCTTATAGCACTGTCTGTGCTGCTCTGCAATAACAATTGCTTGCAGGCTGCCAAGCCTTTATTTCCATGAAAGTTTTAAAATCCCAATAAAATAAGTTTCATGTAAAAAGGGCAAAAAAATTAATAGAGCAGAATAGACACTTAGATGCCATTATGTAAAAGCTGGCATTGAATTCAGATAAAAGTGTTTTCTTCTAGCTACCATGTCTTTATGAAAAGACAGAGGAAATGCCTTCAGAGGAAATATTGCATGTATTCACAGCCCCGAGATCTAAGGGAATTTATGCTGACACTTTGCATTGTGTGGAAAGGATCAAGCATCCTGCCAACAGCCTGAGGACTAAAATGCAGCACAAACTGTCCTGGAGAGCAGTGAGCTCAGAGAGGAGCAGGCTCATGCCTGCAACACACTCTGTGCTCCCTGTAGTAAGAGTGCAGATGAGACACTCTGGGTGAATTACTCTGAATAATCTGGTCTAGTGGCACATGTCCCTGCCTATGGCAGGGGTTGGAATGAGATAAGCTTTAAGGTCCTTTCCCACCCAAACCATTTCATAGCTCTAAGAAGGAACAGCTTTGGAAACTGGAATAGGTCCCAGATAGGACTGGCTTCCAATGGGCTCTTAAAAGGCATTTGTTTCTAATTCTTTTTAAGAATGACATAATGGAATGGAAAAGACAATACAGGACTGTTTTCCCAGGTTTGCACATGCAAAGAGCAAGCTGAGGACACAGATCAAGTGCCCAGGATGGCTGTTAGGTTGACTTCACCAATGAGATGAATACCAAGAGCACAGCATGCCTGAAATTAAAAATAATGTTTTTTTCAAGCTCTTATTTTTTCTATCAATTTCTGCTAATGAACATTTCAACATATGCCCAGGGATTTTAGGACAACAAACCTGTTGAAAAACATTGCAACTCTGCTGTCACATTACACTAATGCACAGTTCAGAAGGCAGGGACAGGAATGGAGAGATTTCTGCCTAACTTACATGCACTTAAAAATCTAAATTAATTCTCCCCAAACCAGCTAACCTGAAATACTTCAGAAGATGTCAGATAGCAGGGCAAGGATTATTACCTATTTTGAGGAGTATAAATGGGGCTGGAAAACTGCCATTTTTTTTGTTTGGAGATGAGCTTCAAATGTTTGAGACAACATTGACCTCCTGGGAGATGCAGAGAAACTCGTTGCCTGTGCTAGATTTTCCTCCTTTCCCTGCAGCTGACTGGAAGGTACAAATGACCATTCCCACATGAGTACTGCTGTGTTGCATTCAATTCACACTTTGAATGAAAATCCACTTCATAATTCCATTTTCACTGAGCAATAAACCTACCTGAGCCAGTTCAGAGCTGCTGAGATGCCCATCACTGTTCAGATCCAAGTGCTTAAACAGCTCTTCAATGAGGAAGCGCTTCTGGGCTGCTCTGTCCTTGGCCAGGCTGCTTGGCGGGCTCTGCTGGCGAGCCTGCCAGTCCAGCAGGATGCTCTTGAGCTGGCTGTAGTCTGCCATTGTGCAGGTGTCACCTGAGAGACAAGACAGCATTACTGGACCATGTGCATTTACCTTGATCTTTTCAAAGGACTGAGGTCCTAAAGGGAAAAATTAGGCACATATGGCTGCATATTCAGCTTCACTCAGCTCTGCACTTGAGGAGCTCCTGTAGTCATTACCTTTTGTAATAGCTGGCAGATTTTCTAAATCCTGCTGTCAGGGATACTCTCCAGCATGTTACCTTCCATATTTTATAGGGCTTCAGTTACAGACTTCCACACTGAGTTTTGTAACTCCCACAAATATTAAATCTGCTCTATGCTTTTCTAGATGAATAAATTTATCCCATAAAGTAAAAAAAATACCTGGGGAAGCTGATGTTTGGGAAGTTCCACTAACGTAAATGGCACCTCAGAGTGTCACCCTACATCAAACATGGGGCTCATCTCCAGGACTCCTTAGGGGCAGCCTGGGGTGAGAGTCAGAGGAAGGACAGAGAAGCACAGCGCTGTGGGGAGCTCCTGCAGCTATGATGTCAGAGTGCCTGCTCTCAGCACCCCACTGCAGGCTGAAATAAACTCTGTCCTGCCCCTGACCAGGGAAAAAGGTTATTATCAGGGAAAAGCCCTCAAGCCACTCTCCCTGAAGTGACTCTGGCTTGGCTGAAGAAATCAGATCGAACGCTTCTGACCCTGCTCACACTGTACCTGCAGCATCCCGCTCTCCCTCAGCTCTTTTCCTCCTCAAGGAAATGCATCCACATGCCTAAAGTGGTGTAAGATATTATTACCCTTTTCTGCTTATCTGTTGTCTGGCAGAACTCAGAACAATGAGAAACAGCAACTATCTTTTTGTGTAAATGTGTTTGCTTTAGTGCAGAGCACAGCGGCTGGTGCCTTGCAGGAGCCTTGGAGCAGATCCTGGAACACCCTCAGGCTTCAGCTGCTCCACACTCTGTGGGTATCAACCATATCCCACCAACAGCATCAACACACCCAGCTGTTCCCCTCAGATGTCCTTATGTCTATAATGTCATTTCCCCACAGTGTAAATAGCCTCACTTTTTGCAATACTTGTTTTAAAACAAACTTTTTTCTTTTAAATCCCATCACTGATCCTGTTGGATTAAATCAGAAATTTAATCTTAAATCTAAGAGATTTAATCTCTTAAATCTAAGAGAACATGGTTTAAGGGACAATACCCTTGTGGATCAGCTCCCCAAAGACTAAACATTATTTCCCTGAAAAATAACAGAAGATTCTGGCACAGTGACAACTAATGTTCCTGTCCTTTTCTTGCTGAGCTGCAACATTTTAGACCTCTTGGTCCCACTCCAACCGAAACCCAATTAAAATTCCAGGGGGAAGGCATTCCTCTGATAGCAAACCCATCTACTGTCAAGTTTTTTCTTTTTCACCCTTCATATTTTCTGCTCACATCTTCAAAAGCATCATGACTTGAGAAGGTGAGAGAGGACACAGAAGCTGAACATATGCTCACCAGTCAGGTCAGTGCCCTCCTGCTACATGAACAAGAACTGCAAGGCAAGGCTTATTTCCTACCCTGAACTCAGTCCCACCTAGTTTGGAGAGTTTGTTGCTGCTCAGCGATATTAAGCAGCTGATAAATTTTTCCATCCCTCTAAACAACCTCCAAAAACCACTGGGTCTCACTTAGGATCAGTCTTGTTTAACAGAAAAAACAAGGCTGTTCAGCTACTATTAATTATGTTTATTATTCTTGACTTCTTTATTCCCAACCATGTCATTTGATGGTTTGTGAAAGCAGTATGATTTTTTTTCATTCAATCACCGCTTATTTAAGAGACAACCTGATTACTGTATCCATTTAATCAAGCTATTCTGTTGTAAATACTGTTTTAGCTACTGCAATATTTTTTTCTCTGAGCTGGAATTTTATTTTCAGTCAAAAGTTAGTCCCAGAAATGTATCTAGGACATGTATGAGGACAGGGAAAGTGATTAAATTTTCCTCCACTTCTGTTTCTCCTTTGTGGTTTCCATTAGTGAGCATCAGCACAGCTACAGGCAAGACACATGGTGTCTATCACCTAGGTGGGCTGACCCACTGCTGACATTGGGCTGGTTTATAGGTGTTCTGTTTGTCGTTAATTTTCATAACTGTTGTTGTTCTTGTTTGTCTGTTTAGATAGATTAGTAAAGAATTGTTATTCCTATCCCCATACTCTTTGCCTGAGAGCCCCTAATTCCAAAATGACAATAATTTGGAGGCGGTGGGGAGGGGGCTTTGCACTCTCCATCTCAGGGAGGGACTCCTGCCTCTTTTGGCAAATACCCATCTTTCAAACCAGGACAATAGGTCTTGGAGAGCAAAGCTCTGTATATCCTCTCCTTCCCTCTCACCCTCTCCTGCTGTCCTGACATCTGTAATCTTCTTACACTATGCCAAGGATCTACTAACTTTATCTACTAAATACTGTCTTTCGGCTTCTGCCAACTCTTCTGTTTTTCCAGGTATTAAAAACAAGACTGCTGAGCAAAAAGAATGTCAGAAAAGCTGTCTGTATGCCCTCTCACTTACCCCCACTCTCCTCTCTCTCTGCTGACAGGCCCCAGCAGTTTCCTTTGCAACACAAGCTCATCATTAGCAGTTTATCTCATCTCAGGCTGCTCTCCTTGGTTGGCCTTGCTAATGGATGTCTGGTTTCCTTGTTAGAGCTCCCCAGGGACTTGGATTCTGCTCACAATTGCAACCTGTATTGGGAGGTTTAGGTTGGACGTTAGGAAAAGGTTCTTCCCCCAAGGGGTGGTTGGCCACTGAACGGGCTCCCCAGGGAATGGTCACAGCGCCAAGCCTGACAGAAATCAAGGAGCATTGGGACAATACTCTCAGGCACATGGTGGGATTTCTGCGGTTTTCCTGAGCTGGACCTGATAATCCTTGTGGACTTCTGACTCAGGATTTTCTGATTCTATAATTTTAGCTGATCACCTCTTCAGAGATGGGTTTTGAAGCGTTCCTTCCCTTCCCTGTTTCTAAACATGAGAAACGCAACCACATGTGTTCCAGGTTCCTGTGTTACTGCCAGCTGACCCCCTGTGTGTACTCACCATCCCCACCACACAGCTGGGGAACCAACACAGAGACACCCACACAAATTCTGGATGAGCTAAAACTGCTATTCTGTCATGTCCTAAACTGATTCTTCAATTCCAGTCCATTATTTCCCTCTTCATGCTGGGGAAGATCCCCAAAGAAACAAGCCCTTCTTATCAGTTTAGAGCATTTTCAAACCCAGTGAAGCCTGGAACTGTTTGAATTAAAAAAACAAAAACCAAACCAAAACAAAAACAAGAAAGCAGAAGAAGAGTAAAACAAAAATCCAGCATATGAAGGTCTGATTGCTAAAATGTGGCAAATAACTATCAAATTTACATGCCCTCCTTGCTCCAAGCAATGGTGCTTGCTCTGGTTTGCAGCAGCAATGTAATTCATCCTGTTTAGCACTTCTGCATGCTTTGGGAGATAAAACATTGATTAGCCTGCCAAGAAACACAGAATGCCATTATGTTTTTATGTCAGAACGCAGTAATGATCTACATCTATCAAGTGCATCCTCCCTGTGAAAGGTCAGTGGTGAATGTGGCTAAATAGTGATGACAGATCATTAATCCAGCTACCTCAATAATTGGCCTCTTTAAAAATTTTACTCCTGGTTTCTGTGAATTGCCGCAGGTATTTACACTTGGATCCCACAGCAGTATTCAACCCAGTTCTGAGTAAAAGCAGATAACAGAGGAACAGCCAGGCTGGAGATGAAAGTGTCCTTCAAAGGAATGCAGGGTACAAAATAAAAATAAACTGAGGAAGTGAAGAGCTTGCTTTGATGGGGAAACTAACCTCCCAGTGAAATATTACCATGCAAGGTGCCTTACAATACTATGATTACTTGAAATGTCAGTACTTCTTTAAGTATCAAAAATGATCTGATAACACCTACAGAGCACCAGCCTCTGAGACCCTGATGTGCAGATCACCTAACACCAGATGTGAGCCTGAACATACACAGAAGTCTTTAGAGGATTTGAGTCCCACTGGTTCCTGAACTATTTTTCAGCAAACAATATGGGCTGCGAGACGGCAGGGGGCACCTGCAGCTCTTCCTAAAATCTGCGTGAGAAGCTGTACAACCATTAGCATCCAGGCTAAGGATAAGAGTGTGTGATTATCAAGAAACACACAAGAAGGCATACAAAGAGATTCTAACTTCTTGTGACCCTTCAAAAACTCTCCAGAAGTTTCCCCTGAGTGACATCTCCACACAGCTGGAGCACAGGTACCCAGTCCATATGCTTTCAGATCTGGGCTCAAGCCCTTGAAAATCTGCAACTGTGCTGCCACTCCCAACATACGATTAGACTCAGTGTGTTATCACCACAGGTGAGAGAAGACATAACCTGGCATCCCAGACCCATTTGGCTCCTGGATCCCACCACGACCTGCCTGAAATTCACCCACCATGGCAAGACAGCTCCTGCTCACTGTCCCTGGGGGAGGATGATGATAACAACTCAGTATAAATAACCCACCACTGAAGGGGGAACTCCAGTGGCACTAATTTTCTAGGCAATGCTTCAGCACCACCATATGTGGTAATAAAGAACAGTCTGGAGCCAGCTGAAGAGTGTAATTTCTAAGGCGGGAGGCATTGGGGGTGTCATTTTATTTGCCAGATCCTCTCAGACTATGTTGACTATTTTCAGTTGCTCCTATGGCAGTTTTCAAGCTCCAGGAAGAAATTCAGTGTAGGAGATGAGAGCAGGAAGACTTGTTTTCTCGTCCATAGGGCAAAGAAGATATCGTTACTGACAATAACGTCTCTAGACAAAATTAAAGGGGTTGGAGAAAAGTTCTGTTTTCGAAACAGCCCTTTCCTTGTATTTCACTCAGGCTTTATCTGGCATTGTTAGAAGGATCAGAAAATGACTAAACTAAAATGTTATGAATTTACTTCTGAGTATGGCTTCTTAATTGTTGTGTCATTTATGGTAAAATTCCTCATCAGCACCAGCCCATTTTCCTGCACGCAAAATGAACTTGTTGGCTGAACAGTGGAAATGTGGTCTCAAAAGAACCCACTGGTGAACCTGAGCTGACTGCTGAACATTATGTGAACTCTTCACCCCAATGATCTGTTGCCTTATGGGCTGTTTGTCTTGACAGAATAAGTTCACATAGGGACAGGAAAATTAAAGATGACTTCAGTTCTTCAGGGATCTTCTTGCAAATCCCCATTCTGCCATGCAAATTTTTTATCTGTCTCTTTCTATCTTCCTCTTCCTTTCGTTGCTTGTTTCTACACATGCATGGAGAGTTTAGCTGGACTTTCCTCCCAATTTTCCTGTGTGTTTGGAAAGAAGAAAATAACTGCTTTTCTCAACAATTACATGAACAGACTCCTCTGAACAAGTGCAGCTGCAGGAGGAGAATATCAAGAAACCATTTTGGAATTGAAAATGTCTTCCAATTTAGAGATATCTGTGAGTTTTGAATCTTCCCAACTCTGATTTTATAGGCTGTAAATACTACAGGTTGGACATTAGGAAAAAATTCTCCATTGAAAGAGTGGTTAAACCTTGGAACAGACTGCTCAGGGAAGAGGCAGAGTGATCATCCCTGAAAGAGTTAAAAAAATGAGCAGATGTAGTACTTTGCAATGGGATAGTGGGAACAGGGATATTTGGCTGATGATCTTGGAGGTCTTTTCCAACCTTAACAATTCCATGATTCTGTACAAGGTCTAAGCAAACCAATTAAGGATGAAGAGAAATTAACACAAATTTTAACATATAAAAATCTGTGATAACAACCATTTAACTTCTGATCATTCAGAGAAAGCTTCCTATAAAACACCAGGCTGTGCTCTGCAGCAATTACACTGCACATAACTCCACTGCAGTGTTCCTGTAACATCTGATAATAACACAGGGAGCTTTCTGCTGCCTTCAAACATCACAGAAGACCATCTCTGTGCAGAGGAAGCCACACACCACAGATGTGACATTTAGGCAATGCTCTAATTGCATCCTGTTCCCTCACAGCATTACCTGCCCATCTCCTTTACACACAGCCAAGTACCTCAAAGGCTGAGTACCTGTTTTACTCCTGATTTGAATTTACAGATTAAGTGAAACTCTGGTTAAGTTCCTGCTATGAGGAGCAGATGTTTAACATCATGCAAATTCATGAACATCCTTCAGTTGCTTCTGCTGAAAAAATGCAATTAACAATAAAAATCCAAACGAACTTGCTTATCTTAGGGATGTGTTTGAGCTAATATAATGTACATTTATCAGGTATCCATATATAATTTAGCAGCAACTGGGAGCTCACCAAATTTATCACAGAGATGGAATGGAATACATGCCATGAAGATACTATTAAACAATAGACATTTACAATCTGGAAGAGTTAAAGCTTGCCTCAGTGTATATTTGTTTCAATATTTCATTTTATTACTAGAGAAAGCACCACTCTATTACTCTGTGGATTTTAAAAATATATTAAAAACTTACAGCATGAGAATATTAATTCCCAGTTCTATAAACAAAAACTCTACTTATGCCTTAAACTATATACCTTCCAAACTGCATAAAGCTAAATGGATCATATGCCTCAACCCCGAATGCACTGGAAGAGATGGATGAATTTTCAGCCTTTCTGGGAAGCCCAAGAATTACAACTTGGTTTGCCAAGTCCAAAGGCAAGTTCTAGATTGGTGTCCTGCCTGGAAGGGAGCAAGAGCAGCCCCAGGGAGGGAGGCAGGAAGAAGCCTGCAGGTGGGAAAAGACACAATAAATGCAATTTATCAAATGCCTATCACCACCTAGGCTGCGTGCCACAGATTTATAGATTTTTAAAGCCAAGAGAGATTATGTGCACACTCTGAACTCCTGCACTGAGCTCAACAAGATTTTCTCTGCAGCAACTTCATAATTTCTTTGGTCTATAGCACACCACCCAGGAATGCTTTCAGCTCTAATTTAAGCATGTAAGAGCAATTTTTAAAATGATTACTCAGTCTCAGTGGGCAAACATATTTTATTTTTAATTGGTTTAGCTTCAATTTCCCTCCACTGAATTCTGTTACACATATATCTGGTACATCAAACTCATATTCCACGTCACCTTCCCATGGTTGGCTCTGCTGTTTGGCTCCTCTGACGTTATGCCTGTCCTCTCCAAGGAGCTGCGGGACACAACGCCTCTCGACTGGGTTTTCTCTTCTCTGGGAATTTTATCCTTCTGTGGTTGGCAACAAAATTACCGTGGCCATGTTTGCCAGAACCCTTTTTGGCTTGCTTCTAGTTCAGCAGTGGGTGGCTTTCCCAAAATTCAGTGCCCGACCCCTGAGCTGGCTCAGACCCTCCCTGGTACTACAAGGTGATACTGCACTGCCCACAAAGAGCCCAAACACATTCCCAAGCCAGGCATTTCTAGATGATTTGGTGGATGGTTGCTCTCATTCAAGCAGGACAACTTTCCCAAAGATACACTCAGACAGCATTCCCAAAAAATATATAGCATAAAGAAGATGTAACTAATAGCAATGCCTGGACTGGGAAATCACAAAAGGAAACAAGACTATTCTGATTATATTTGCTGCCTGCTGAGCATTAGCTGTCATTTTTGTGTTAAAAAATTAAAAATTATTGCCAAACCAGGGGGAAGAAACATCAGTGCAGATGAAGGAACACCATGCAGTCAAGGCAAACAACTCATAATTCCTATATTGCTTTTCTCAACTATTAGGTGAGTGTAAATATAACAGAAATCCTGAGTGAATTATGCATGAGCCCTATACTGTTTCTAGTGATTAATTTACCCAAAACATAACCTACTCTGCTATAAATCTATTACTCCACACAGAGATGTGATCTTACACATACACTCAACTCTCTGTGACTGTTGTGTACTTTCTTTAAATTTTATTTTGTCTTCAGATTGTATTGTTCTGCTTTTTAAAAGCTATTAAGCTAAATTAGTGATGCTGCATCCTAGGGTGCAGACAAGACAGAAGGGAAGCAGGAGAGGAAAATGTCCCTTATATGAGGACGCAAATAACAAAACAACAAATAACAACAAAATTAGCTTAAGAATGTCTAATTACTTAAGATCCCATCCCAAAACAAACAGTGCAATGAATGGCTTCAGTGATTGAGAAACACTACATTGAAAGAGCCTGGGAAGACAGTGAGGTTTTTATAAAGGGTAAGAAAGAGAAGAAAGTAAGACAAGAGAGGTGATTGGGCAGGTGCAAGGTATGTGCTGGGGATCTATAAGGGATACTGCATAATACTTCTTTCCAATATGGAAAACAAAACAAAAAAACCAACAAAAAAATTAAAAAGACCTATCTGTGAAAAGACGTACTCTCCGATAGTAACAGCTGAGCAGCACTCCTGTAAACAGGAGTGTTCTCTATTTCTGTTTCATCACTTCAGCAAATCAAAGGTAATTAAAGGCAAACCTACTCTGTATGACTGACATCTCCATTTGTGTGATTTGTACTTCCCGGGGTGAAATCATCCATCCCAGAGCTGTGATGCTGCGTGTGCCGCTCCATGGCAGCACAGTGGGACACTCCAGGAACCTCCACACTCAGTCTGTTCAGTGGTAAAACTAAACACTCTGCTTTTAGCAAGAATTAACTAGACGGTACTCATTTTACATATTTCCTAGTGCTTTTGCTGTAAGGATGGTTGGATGACAGGTTTTTTTCCATGAGCTGAACCTTTGGGCCACCAGCAAAGGCAGGAAGGCTGTGATCAGCATGGTTTCATTGTAATGGGTTATGAAGGAGTATTTGGAGGACAGCTGCAGGTCAGCAGGAAATTTTGGGGTGTTGGGAGCAGTTTGTACTAATCTGCAGACTTCTCCCTGTCCATATCTGTCCAGTCCTTTTACAGCTCTGAGATAAGGCTCTCTCCATGCTTTCAGAGAGCTCCTGGCATGGGTTTAATGCCCCAAGTGCTGCCAAAACACAAACACTAGAATAAACACGGTGTAATAGATCTGCTGGGACTCTTCTATCTGTACACACAGCAGCATCAGATGCTGTGTCAATGATGCCTCAATACAGAAAGAGTGAAAGCAGGAGATGGACAAGAAGTTAAGTAGATATCACTCTTGTGCTTGATGCACATGGCCACAGACAAGAGAAAACCCAAATCAAATATATCAAGAAGAGGAGTTGTTCGAAAGCCAGTAATATATTTTGCAATGTACCTGCTGTAAGCACCAGTTTACACCTGATGCTGTGCTTTAGTTAAATTCTTTGCACTTGAGATTGCTATTTTTAAATGAAGGGAATTAACCTGTCACACCATTGATGTTTAGGGAGTGCTGCTTTGTTAACACTGAAGCCAAATGCTTCAGTTGGTGATGCTATGCAAGATACAGTTTGACATTTTATAAACCTCTACCTTATTCCTCTTAGAGAAAGCAAAATTGTCTGGATTCCTCTGGGAAGTAACCAATGCTCACTTTTTTATGGCTGACTGGTACATCTATCAAATTCTTCTAGACAGCAAATGTGTTATTTGGAAGCTTTAATAAACGTTAAACTCCTCCGGCACTAATGTAAATCTTGCTGATTCTGTTCTGCTCTGAAACACCTTTCCAAACAATTCACTGGCTGTGCTTTCAGAAGGAATACTTCACTATCACTCAGTACTTGAGATTTCATTAATCTGTTTCCCTGGTAAAGGTGTTTTTCATTTTTACTGTCTGGTGTCTTATCTGTATAAAGTGTGCACAGGAAAAGTGGCCAGCAATGTATATTACAAAGGCTACCATGCACCATCCTTGGTGATGGATGCAGTCAAGCAAATTTTTTTCTTTTTCTTGGGTCTTTGTGTGCACAGGTTTTCTCTGATAACTTCTTGGAGACACTCATGTTTCTATCACAAGACCACAGGATCTGCCACAGGACAGCTTTGCCCTCTATCACAGAGTTTTTAAAGCAATTCTAAGCCCATTGCCTATGGCTACCTGTTCTCTCAAGAACATCCCTACTCAAGCGTGTGATTTTAACAACAGGGAGAGCAGAGGATATGTACACGCACAGGGAAGTAGTTATCATGACATTTCCAATCCAAAAGCAAGAGGAAAACTCCTTAATTATCCCCAGACTGTGCATCCTTCCACATCCTCAAAGGCATTTAAAGTAATCCTCTGCAAAACACTGCTGATTTACAGCACTTCCTATCTTCTACTTGAACTGTGGAGTCTCCCACATCCTCTTGCTGAGTACTAAAGGACAACACATGTAATTACAGTAAGCAGGACTATTTATTATTGTTAAGGATGTGTGTAATGGTCTGATAACGATGTGCTGTGCCTGTTATGCAGATGTCATTAGGAGACCTCTCAGACATCTCATTAGTGGACCATAACATACAACCTAAGGGCGTTACTGTAATTATAAAATGTTAACTTCTAAAGAGGAAAACATGCACACAAGGGAGAGAAAGTACCAATGGGGAAAGAAAGCATCAAAAATGAGTAAGATGCTTCACACAGAAAACTCTTTAATTAGTCCAGAAACAACAGATTAAAGGAAAATATTTACAACATGCACATATAGACATGAGAGTCTACCTACTCCTCCAGAATTTAATCAGGTCAAAAGTACTCCATTTAGTAGATATAAAGGTTTGCAAAAGAATAGTTGGATTTTTGTTATTATACACACATACATAGTGTCATAAACATTGGCACTCCAGAAAGCAATACAGTCTTCCATTAGGGAGAGTGAAATTGTGCCACATAATGACACAAAGGCCAAACTACATAAAGTGATAAACCCAATTCTTTCCATGGGACAAACAGTGTAGATGAAGACTCCAATGTCTATTGTACCAACCTGCCCAAACAACCATAGCATTCAACACAACCTCTGAATACATCTTGACATGCCTATAAAAAGCAGTAGCAGCATTTACAACTCTGAGAGCTCAAAAAGAGAGAAAAACACAAATTCATCTACTCTAACTTCCCATTTACACCACAAATACACATCACTGCTTCTTGTCCTCTCCCATCAGAGCCCAGGCAACAGAAACAAGAAGATCAGTATTTCTGCTCTAAATCCATGTCATGAACAGCAAATGCAACAGATCAAGCAAGAATGGATAAATAAAAGCTCACCAATGCTACAGGCTGAATTTTGGCAATGAATTCCTCTCCTCTTCCTTTGCAGGATTTAAAAAAAAAAAAAAAAATTTCTCCTAAGCACTATAATGATGAGCCATGATCTGAGCACTGGAAACGCTTTGCTACTGACAAGTCAAATAATCTTTCTATGGTTCAGGGTACCCGTTCTGGAGTAGATCTGCTGGAGGCCTGTCAAGATAACAATATTCCCACACCAACTGTTGGCATTGGGATTTTTCATCATATATGTCACTAAAGTACAGAGGGAAGCTTCTTACCACAGAAATAAGGGGAATGAAAACACGTTTTTCCTGAAGATTTTCAGCACTGAGAGTGACATGTTCCAGGGTAAAGCATGAATGACAAATCACTGTGTTTTGACCCATGAGAGCACTACACTGAGAGGGAATTAGCCCAGTTTAAGAGCTGAGACAAAGGGAGCAATGGTCCCAAGGGAGCTGCCTGCCCATGCACAGCACAGCTGGTGCTGGCACTTCTGTCCCTGTCTTGCAGGACTTCAGCTCATGCTCTGTCTCAACAGGCTCACTCTAGAACTCCCTAAAGAAAGAGGTGCCCCACATTTCCATCTCTCATATAGAAAAGAAATGCCTTCCCCATGGCAACACATCCCCAGTATCAGAGAGGGTTTGGAGGCTAGAAAAGAAAGAGGGAAGAAGATAAAAGCACATCTGTAGATTCTCCCAAAAGGAGTTTAACCCATTTACAGGACAGCGTTCAAAACATTTTCCATCTTATCCCCTTCCTGCACAGACAGCACTGCAGTAGACTCCCAACTATGAATTTGTTTCACATCCCAGGAAATCTTTGAATTTAATTCTCTGCTCCACATTCATACTACTCAATATTTATTTCAAATGCATTAGCTATAACACAAGTGACAGATCCAAAAGATGCATCCTTTGGCTCCCAGGGCTCTGATGCACTGCCATGGCCTCCTTATGCTTACAGTAACCTTTAAGTGTCACAGGGGTTTGGGCTTATTACCCACTTACAGCCAATCTTCATCGCCACAAATCCCAACTAGCTGTTCCCAAACAGCACAGGATCCTAATGAAACTCAAACCCCTGGAGAGGATAAAACTCGGAGGTTTATTACAGGGGAGATTAAAATTCAATATTGAAGCAGAGCAAATTGTTAAAATGCTGCACAGCTTTAGCTGTTCTTTGCTGAAAGAAGCAGTTAGGTAACAGTAAGTTGAGTTCAACACAGTTTTATTGACATAAATTCTATTTGTTGAGGGCTCTAAAGGAAGAATTGATGCTTATGCCTTGCACTTCTAGAAACTGGGTACTCAAAGTGACTTTCCTTTTCAGGAGACTAATGCAGCTCAACCTGCAGCACAATAAATCACTGCATTGCTGAGCACCTGTGCTGGCATTACAATGAGAACAAAGGTCTGGATACTAAGTGCTCTGAGAGTAGTTAACTTTTATGTAAGGAAGCCCTCCCCTCATGGCAAATTCTGTAAGATAATAAGGCTTGTTGATAACACACCGGTTTTCTCAGTGAAAACCTTCTCATAACATCTGGGTCTTTTGCTAACACTCCCTGCAAAGCCTCAGTGATAACAAGACTCAAATCAGTTTATACATGGTCTTACACAAATGCTTTTCTCCTTGTCTTGCTCTGGAGGATGAGCCAAGGAATTTAATGCTGTACAGGTCTCTCAGTCATGTCAGGTCTTTCTCATACACCATGTGGTTTTGTGATGTAAAGTGTCCAAGTTTAGGACAAAATTGGGGGAAAACCTCCAAAGGACGCCCCAGAGAATAAACCCCCCACGATTCCTTCCCCATCCCACCGGGCTCGGAAAGAATTTTTCCTCAGGGGGGAAAGTGGAAAAGCCTATTTATTAATGAACACAGGAGAGCACTTCCCAGCACCAAGAAAACGATTCAAAGTGAGTGAGGATGGATGAGCTCAGACAGTCGCTGCTGGGAAGAGTGAAAAGCTTCTTTGGCAGACTCCAGAACAGTCTCTGCAGGTCCCCGTCTGGAGCCGGTACAGATCTTTGAGATGAGGAGAAGAAGGGAGGGGAAAGGGAAAAAAAAACCAAACCGCAGCAGCCGGGGCAGCAGCAGGGGCAGCAGCAGGGGGAGGAGCCGCAACAGCTCCATGCAGACTGCAAGGTGGGGTGGGGGGCGGGGGCGGCAGAAAGAGGAGTAGACACAACACCAACTTGGGACAACAAACTAAGATGTATCATTCTAGGTTTCTTCTACTAAGCTGTTTGAAACAGGACAAAAGTAAAAATAAGAATCAATGTTCAAGCTTTAATTAAAATTTAGCCAAACCACATGGAGTTGATGAAATCAACTTGCACACCGTTGATCCTCTCAACTTACAGACCTGCCCAGCTTTTATGCATCTCGAAACCACAGCAGGCAATCAAAACAACACCAAGTCTTCTACCTTTATCACTTCGTCTTTAAAGGAAGTGAAAGCTAACATGGAGGCTGCAATTAAAGGGTGATCACATTTTTCTCCACTTGTCTGCCCTTTTTACAGAGGATTACTCTCACTTTCCTCATCCCAGTTTTACCACGAGGGATTATCACTGAGTTTGCTGGACTTAAATCTTCATTTGCAGCACAGAAAAGATGACTGGAATCAAGATCTGTGTTTATTTATTTCAAGATCTGTTTCCCACAGCCAATAAAAACGAACTAATTAACTGTTATAGATGGAGAATGTGAGGGTTGATTCTCACAACTAAGGGATAATCATTATGTGTATGTTAACAAAAGTTTTATTGATGTATAGCTATGTTATTGTGATTTGTTCTTCCTGTAGCTCCCTTTCCCCTCCTCTCTTGTATTGTTGCCACTGCAGGCCTTGGTAGTCAGGGCAGTTGGGAATGGGGCAGGCAGGTTGGTGGGGGGCGTGGCACAGCAACTCCTGACCTCCAATCCAATTGCAGGGAAGCAGCCTCCACCAATGGACAGTGAAGAAGAGTTGACTGACAGCCTGTGGGAGGAGCCATGAATGCCTGAGACCCCACCCCACCCCCCCCGAGTACAAAAAGCAGCACAGCCATTTTGTGAGTGAGCACGCGGCAGAGGATGACATGCTCCCAGTGCTGTGTCTCTTTCCTTTTTCGGTCCTTTGCTGTATTTGTATTTTGTTGAGGTTTAATAAACCTTTGAAAATTTTAAAAAGGGAGAGCAGTTTCACTCACTCACTCACTTACTCAATTTTCTGTGAAATGAAAGATACATCTCCCTGTGCTGGAATGACCTCTGTAAGAAAAAAACCACAACATTCAGACTCAATAGCTTTGTCTGCAGCCACTTCAACAGACTGAAAAAAAATTAACCATTCCCTCTGTTGGCTGATGCCAGCCCCATTAAAGGGACAAAGCTCCGAGCTCAAACTTACGCGAGCAAGTAAAGTAACATCTTGTGTTTTGTTATTTTTAATAGAGTGGCAGCCAAATAGCTGAAAACTTGAAAAATTAACCTTCTAAAATTTTATTCTCCATATGTTAGGATTTGTAAAACCACAAAATGTTTTGAGCTGCAATCACTGAAGTAGAAAATATATCTATGGCTGTCAGATAAATTTATTTACAGCTGAGAAAAATATATATTGCTATCTCACATAAGGCAGTATCCTGGCATCCCAAATATACCAGCCAATAGCCCATTGGTGTAATTCATATGTCAAGGATATTGCAAGTGACCCGTACATGAAATGCGATGGTGGTATTTATGAGTAGATTTGTCGCAGCAGCGTAAACTCATTGAATCTTATAAAAAATAAATAAAAAGATTACACACTGCATCTCTGCTAAGGGGTTCAGAAGGTCACCACCAATGCCACCTATGCAGTCAGAAATGTTTGTACCACAGACACAGTGCAAAACTACAGAAATGCATTCCCACACAGTAGTTTCCATGCAAATCACTGTGCCCACCACTTGTTACCTCCCACATCCATGGAAAACACAACATACACTAAGGTCCTGAGCCAACCAGCAAATGTCAGAGGAGCAGCATCTTTAATAATACTCATTAAAATCTGATCA
Source organism: Sialia sialis (assembly GCA_009812075.1). Classification (NCBI taxonomy): domain Eukaryota; kingdom Metazoa; phylum Chordata; class Aves; order Passeriformes; family Turdidae; genus Sialia; species Sialia sialis. The sequence continues at coordinate 2,848,561 of VRYO01002774.1, forward strand.
TTGTGTCCTATGACATACAAAGAACCTGACTGTTCTCTGGCTGTGCCACGCTACAGGTCACCTTTTTCCCATGTCTTTGAAAATCTTATTTAGTCCTTTTGACTTCCATCTCATTTACTCCCTTCTGAAAGAATCTGCTGTTCCCTCCATACATCCAGACCTGAGGAAACTGTTATAGGAAACCCCTTGGACATTTGAAGCTTCACAAGAAGCCAGTCCCAGAGCGTTCCAAACCCTGCCCTGATCCTGGAAAGCCTTTCCCTGCACGGCTTTATCCTTTCCCTGCAAGGGAGCTTTTGTCTCAGAAGCTTTGTGGCATACTATGGCATAATTGCTTTCTTACTGATATTCCAATGTCAAAACTTTAATTCATTGTATCTTAGAAAAGAATTCAATTTTCATGTCAAGTAGAAGACCTCCATGGTGTTTCAGGTTCCCTACCCATGGCAGGGAGTTGGTATGAGATGAACTTTAAGATCCCTTCCAATCCAAATCATTCTGTGGTTCTTTGATTCTAGGTTAAAAGACGTTTTAAGGAAGCTAAGTCTGAACTTTAAAATAAAACAAACAACCCATTATTAGATACCAGAGAGACACAGAAATAAATTTGTTTTCCCAGTTTTAATTTACTAACTCCTCAAAAGCCATTTAGGAAGGCTTTATCTGAGAAGGAGTCATGGTCCATGAACACACTTCCATGGGCACGTATTTGTAATTGAGGGAGGTGTAGTTAACACACATTTGGCCAATACCTCATTCCATGGTACTTTCCTCCTCACATGCTCCCTTGGCTGTTCCTCTGTAAGGGAGGGATGCAATGAATACCTCAGGTAAAAACCAAATCACACAGTTCAAGATGGTGATAATGGCACATTTAAAACAACACCTGCCAGAAGTACCTGCAGAGGGAACTGAATAATAAAGGACTGCAGCTACAGCATTTCCTTCAAGGAATGCTGACAAAGTACATTTGCAGGAGCCTTGGCACTGAGAAGGATGACAAATCAGGACACTTCCCAAGGAAAGATGTCACCGGCAACATCCTCCATCATTCCACCATGATGGCACTGCTGTGAGATAGTGTCAAGCCTTGTGCAGGTTGCGCTAGTAAATAAAATATGGGAGCAGCCCTCAGCATCAAGCATGAAACTAACCCCTTAGCTCCCAAGTCATCAGCTATTGCTTATCTGCATGTCAGCTTTTCTAATACACTGCCTAAAAGCTTGAAAATATCCCAAATCTCTACCAAGAGGTAGGGGGAGAAGGAGTTGAGGCCACCTTTTAACAGCACTTTTTCACAGCCATTAGGAGACTGCCTTGTACTATGAGACTGGAGATGCAGGTTTTGACTCTAAAACTTACAGCAATGAAATAATCAGCTGCATCTCCTAGATAGGACCTGGAACGTACATTGATCTATAAAGCTGGGATTATTTTTGTTCCTTACAAGTGTAAATATGAAGCTTAACTAAAGATCACTCAAACACACATCATGAGTCAGACCATGAAGACATAAAATTCCATTATTCCTCCTATCTGCTAAGGCCAGAAGTAAGGTTGGGGAGCATCATGACCTAGAAACTCAGGAATTTTTAAATCTAAACTACCCTGACTTTGGTGGCAGCACATTGCCCTAAATTCAACCATCTCAGTAGGGCATGCATATTACGATAATACCTTTATATACATTTATGCACACACATATGTTATAAATTACAGTAATTTCACACCTATAAGGCGCACCAGAGTATAAGGTGCACTTCCAGTTTGCTGGCAATTTTCCATACTTTGTCCATATATAAGGCACACCGGCCTATAAGGTGCACTCCTGGGTTTCGATCAAAATTTTAGTCAAAAGAGTGCACCTTATAGGCGTGAAATTACTGTACTCACCAAAATCGGGTAGGTCAATCAATAAAGCAATATATTAATTCGTTGATAAGGAACTAGCAAGCAGCACTGAGGACGTGGGGAGTCTGCACTGCACCAACACATCCGTCCTACCCCTGGTCACTGCCCCTTTTACAGGCAGTTTCTTGGTGGGCTGTGACATGCCCACTGTGCAAGTACAAGTCCAAGCAAGCCCGAACATGCTAGCCAGCCCTCAAGCAGCAGTGGCTACGAGTCCCCACCAGGTCTGGACAAGGCTCAGACATGTTCAGGTTACACTCCTAGTGAGCGGCTAACAGCAGTGACAAGCCTGCTCATGTCCACACAAGCCGCGTTTTCCTTAGACATAAAAATGGATACAATTCATAAATAATATACAAAATAGTAAAAATACATAAAAACAGAACCCAAACAATTTACAGCAAAATGATTTAAACAAAAATAATGAAATAATTAGATTTTCCTGTGTTTCATGTCCATGCTTTACTTTGGATTTAGTATTTTTGTTTATATTGATTCTATGGTATTTTCATAATGATACGAATCACTATGCAACATCTCACATATAATGCACACACAAGGGGACAGTGAAGCAACAGTAGGGCCCAGCTCTCTGTGGGTCTGAGAAGGACATAGGGGAGCTGCTTGCTGTCAAATTCAGCACTGGCAGCCTTATGGCCAAAAATTGTGCCCTAAGCTGTGTCAGCCAGGTCCCTATTAGGAGTGAACCTTGGGACATACACCTCTTATTGCAAGTGAGCATCCACTGCATGGGAAAGATTACACACTCAGAAAAACACATTCCAAATTAGAAAATAAAAATTCTAGGAATGGAACTGCACTGTTTTTCCTTTACTGCTGCATTACAAGGTGAATATTAGTATTTTCTGCAGAAAAAAGGGCATCTAATGAGTCAGAGCCAACAGCTTTCAAAACATCCCCAGGACCTGATTTGGACTTGTTTGCTTCATTATTTTCTTTCCCTTTGCAGTGTTTAAATGGTGTTCTTCATCAGGGATCTGTCCCTTTCATGGGGGTGGATGCCCTTTCTACTCATGCCATGGAGAGAAGGTCACACTGTTACCCTTCCAGACTTAAACTCTCCTAACCTGAATGCTGGCAATGCCTGGAAGCAGATGTCTTGGCAGGAGAACTATTTATGTTTGACACTTGCTTTAACTGCAGAGCCAAAAGAAATTTCCTTTCATTAAAATATATAATTAGGGATTCTTTTTAAACATTGGGAAAAATCCTGTCTTGTTTTGGATGAAGAATTTCTGCTTCTTTGACTTGAAACAAAAAGGATCTGTTTTGGCAATTTCCCACTACAATCATACATCAGTTGTTAAAAACATCTTGAAAGGCACAAAATTAAATGAAACACTTCTGGAGCCAATTTGGACATGTATTTGTTTTCTAAACAGTATTAAACTCAAACCAGTATCTTAAAATGATAATATAAGCACATCAAAGTCAATAGAAATAATGAGAAATGGCCTTATTCATACCATGATTACTATCAGTATATTCTTATCAATAGCTCCTAAATAACTTAATGGAGCTAACAGATTACAAAATCAGACTGAAATTAAAACTAAATATAAAGGCAAATCCTTGGGTGACTCTTTCCAACCGACCTGCAAGAGGGGCAATACTTCAACATCCACCCAAGTCATGGCTACTTGGAGCGGACAGGAAACATCCTTTACTTGTATAAAATCTATAGGTTATTGATTCCTCCTTAGTGCAATTACTCAGACCCAGCAAAGATGCTAGCCTGTAAAATGCAGTCTGTAGAGCTATGTTTGCAATCACAAGCTATGTTCTCTGCAGAATCCCTAAAACATAAACTAGGTTTTTATTTGATAGAGCACAAGGCTTAGTATGCAATGCCTGTCAGTGACACCATTCCCATCACTGATACTCAGTAAGCAGGCATGCACATTGCTCCATATCACTTCCCCTCTTTTCCACCACTCTCCTCAACATTGCTCAACAGGCTTGTGTGCTGAGGATGAAGATGTTGTGATCAGGGCTACAGCATGGCACTGGGACCCACCACCACATTCATGTCAACATACACAGCCCAGCTTCCCCCAGCTTGAACCTTGAGCTATCTTCAAATCATCAGAACCTTCTCAGAGAGCTGTCTTTGGTTTTAGATGGTCATGATTTTCTGGAGTGGAAAAAGCACAACTCATGGGTTGAGTCAGTCTGGTGGTGGCTCAGGAGAAAGGTATGATGCTGTCAAGTGTCCTTTCAAGGTGCAGGAGGTGTGGAAATCATAAAACAAATCAAAACATCCTCCAGTAAAACACACTTTACTGTGATGATGGCTCACTATGAGGCTGAGACCCAGCCAGAGTGCCAAACCATCAAGAAGGGCAAAATTGCAGGTAAGACAACAAAGTTTTGGAAAACATAGTTGGGAGTATAGAATGAAACATGACAAAAGTAACTAATATTGTCAGCGATACTCTCTGGTGGCTGGAGACTTCCTGCAGTGCTTTTCCCCCTGCTTACAAATAAAGCATTAAATTAACAGAAGTAGAAAAATACACAGTTCAATTAAGTGTCTGTTCACATTAATCCAGGGAGTTAAGACATGTAGGGATTCAGATGATCTGTGTGGACCAAGACAGACCTTTCCCAGTCCACTAGCTGGAATAAAATTTATTTTAAAAAATGCTCTAGTCTTGCAGGGTAAAAACTTCCAGCAGTCTTCCTATATAGACTTTTTCCTCCCAATTATTCCCAGGGACATTGGGCTTTCTGTGGTGCAACCAGTCATCAGGAAAAGATAGAGCTTCCCCCTGACCCGGCCCAGCATTCACCCCTTCTGTTGCTGGCACATTTGTGCTAGAGCAGAGGATTTTACAGATGCCAGAAATAAAGCAAAGCAAGATCAGGAGGATCTAGTCCATATACTAAAAAGTCTTCAGAAAAGTCTGCTGTTATTCCACCTTTATTTCCAATTTAAGAGCATCTCTTTTATAGGGACAATGAATAAGGAGCCATATAGCAATTCACGGCTGCCCTCCCTGACCTCCGAAACAAATCTGCCATTAGAGGAAATCGGATGCTGTCTTCCAGGGCAGAAAGCAAGACCTTGTTAGAGGGTAAGTACTAGGGACCCCGAACTTGGCAAGCTTTGAAATGACCCTGACTCTCACTGCAAGGAGGCTGCTAGCACAGGCAGTGAACAGTGAGCCCAAAGAAAAGTTAAGGCTAATGCCACATAGGACTTCCTCATGCCTCTGTGACATCCTCAGAAAAACACACTCCATGCAGTCACTGTTCCCAGAGGACTTGGCATCTCTCTCTTAAAAATTCAAAATATAAAAATATTTTTAAAGATATGTCCATTTTCTAAATAGGTAATCAAAATACTGTTTCTCTGGGTCTCACAGGAATCAAGCAGCTCATATCCCTAGTACAGTCAGATGATCTCATCAAAAAGCAAAAGATAATGTCTTTTGAGACAAGACACAGCAACATCCCCAACATATGTCAAGGATTAACTGCCCATGTCACAGGTGATAAAGTTCTTTACTGCCATTGATGACTGAGGTGTTCACACTGGCACAGGTTACCCAGAGAACCTGTGGCTGCCCCATCCCTGAAAGTGTTTCAGGCTAGGTTGAACAGGGCTTGGAGAAACCTCGTCTAGGGAAAGATGTCCCTGCCCATGACAGGGGGTTAAACCAGACTGTCTTTACAGGTCCCTTCAAATCCAAATAATTTTGTGGTTCAATGAGTAAGAGTATAAAAAAGATTACATAGCAGCAGGACAAAAAACAAAGGTGCTAAAATGAACAATAAAATACAGTAGAAAAAGCTGAAAGACATTCTAAACATCTTAATTAATATGAAAACCTTAAAGACCGAAACACCATAAATCCAAGCTTTATAGTCACCTGATTAAGGTTTGCTGCATTGTATACTGCAGAAAAATGGAAATGGTTATAGTATGCAGACACATTCAGAAGATGATAACACGGTTTTGTTTTCAAAGGTAAAGCAGGAAATTGTTCAATTTAACAATCAGATGGGAATTGGGGACCCACGCTGAGGCTGTTACTAGAGACAGAGGTGCCTGGCTTGAGCATTGGTATTTTGGGAAAAGAGATAAAGTAAAATAGTGAAAAAAGATCCAGTCCTTCAATGTCTTTAAAAAGAGAGCATCCATATTTCCTTAGCTACTGCTGCTGACATGACACGACAAGTCTCCTGTACAAGGTGTGTCCACCAGATCTAGACCAAAATTACAGAGGTGAGGAGCAAAACATCTGTAGGTCAGGAGGGCTGGGATGTGGTTTCCATCTGTCCTTCAAACTCCTTGTGCCCCAACACCCATCACTCCTCCTCTCAAGGCTGGAAAACCAAATGTAACCCAACCAAGCAGCTGTGCAACAACAGCTCCAGCAGAAACTGGATCTAGGTGCAGTACACAATAAATAATGTCCTTCCCTGGCGATATCCAAAGAAGCAGAGGCCTTCCATCCCTCTTTCAAGTTCTGGCACCTAAGTTGGCTGGTTCTTCCTATGCCATGGTATAAAAAACTTGTTCCCAGAGCACTGGGACACAATGAACTAATCTCCAAATCTTTTCACATATAATGGCTCTCTAGTGTCACAAAATTAAGCTCCAGTCTTGACCTTCCGGAGACAACCTCAACAAGGGCGCAAATTTCATGAAAACCACCATCCAGCTCTGCACCACTATTGTGCAATTTGGTTGAAATTAGTCAGAAAGTTCATAACACAAAAGGAGAGCACACTGCATTGGTGCCCAGCTATTGAAAACCAGCTGTGAATGATCCACATTAGGCAGAAATCTACAGTAATTTCACAACTATAAGGCGCACCTTAAAGCCTAAAATTTTGATTGGAACCTTGAAGTGCGCCTTATAATCCAGTGCACCTTATAGTCGTGAAATTACTGTACTTGAACAGTAGTGACACACTGGCAGCTTACACAGAGAAGCTGTGGATGCCCCGTCCCTCGAACAGAGCCAGGCCAGGTTGGGTGGGACTTGGAACCACCTGGTCTGGTGAAAGGTGTTCCTGCTCATGGAAGAGGGGGTGGAACTGGATGCTCTTTGAGGTCCCTTCCAACCCAAACCATTCTGGAATTCTCTGTATCTGGCCATTGAGAACCACAAACCAAGGTCACACCACTCTAAGTCTCAGCTCCCTGCCCAGAACATAGCACAGGTTATTAAGAGACTATTGTTTCCAAGCTGTTCCTTGCACTGGCAAACCAGCGAGATAAAAAGCTGATAAGAATATGGTTTCCATATCAGTGTGTGCATTACTCTGTGTCTGCAAGGAGCTTTGCTTTGTTTTCCACTTAATCCGGAGATATTATCAATAATGTCATCTATTTGTGGCACTGAAAAACAACAGAAGGTCAGCTAACACTGAGCCTCTTCCATTGATTATCTATTCATGGGATCGTAAAAAGAAAGTCACGCAGCTGGGAAGGGAGAGCACTTCTCTGGATGTGATTAGAAAGATGCTATTTTCAAAATTACGACACAACTGAACAGTGAGAGAAGATTGTACTTAATCAAAGAAATAGAAGAAATGCTACTGAGGTCATTCCTTCTGTATTTCAGAATTCATTTTATTTAAAACCCACATTTTCTCCAGAGATTATGCATGCATACACACACTCAATTCAGATAATCTGCAGAGACCTTATTTTAAAAAAGTTCAACCCAAGATTTTTTCAAAGTTTTCCATTCAGTGAAAGCATCTGCAGGTTGGCACCACACAAAGCACATGAACAGCTGCCCCCCTCCTGAAACACAGAGCAAAATTCACAGTACTGAGAGGAAATACTTGAGTTAAAACTGTGTTCCTTGAAAGATGCATCATATGCAGGAGATACATCTATATTTACCCAGCTTTAGCACCTGCATTCAAAGAACTGAAGTGTCCAAATCTCTTCAATAAAACTAGCTTTACACAAAATGGGTGGGATTTCCTTGAGGGCTATTTTCCCATTTCCTGAATGCTTATTTTTGTTTGTTTAAAATTATAGGACAGCTACAAGGCAGAGCACATTGAGAAACACGGAGTCATTCAGAGCAGACTCTGAATTCTCAATGTAATATTTTAATTAACCCGTAATTCTCTTCAAAGCTTTTTAAAACAAAAGGATACGTTTTATAAGCAAGGTTAGCATTTAGAAAAGAAAAATATCATCAGATTTCAGGCATATGCATGAATTTCACTGAATAAAAACATTAAAAAATTTTTAAAAGCTACGACAAAACACAAAACAGGGTCAAGTGCTCTGAAAGGAAAAACATTTTAAATCTTTATTTTGTTTTGCAAACAAAGGTAACATAGTATGAATAGAGATGTTTTCACTGTCAGTAAAACCAGGCAAAGTTCTACAATCAAGCCAACATACTTCTTTCCTTCAAAAGATATTAATAAATACCCTAGGGCTACCTTGCTGTTCAGATTCCCAGAGAAACCTATGGCAACCCAACCTACTGCACATCAAAGAGTACCAAGAAAAGTATTAACAGTTTGGGTGTTGATTAAGAAAATCAGCAGATGAGACAACTGATGCAAACCATCCTATTTATAAAATGATAGAACAGTTTGCGTAAAAGGGACTTTTAAAAGACCATCTGGATCCAACACCCCTGCCAGGGCCACGGACACGTTCCACTAGACCAAGTTGCTCCAAGCCCCATCCAATCTTGACTGGAGCACTTCCAGGCATGGCAAGTCCACAGCTTCTCTGGAAAACCTGTGCCAGGGCCTCAACACCATCAAAGAGAATTTCTTCCTAATATCTAATCTAACCCTGCCCTCTGTCAGTTTGAAGCTATTCGTCCTCGTCACTCCAGACCCCTTGTGCAAAGCCCCTCTCCAGCTCTCCTGTGGCCAGTTTAGGTACTGGAAGGTGTTTTAAGATCTCTCCAGAGCCTTCTCTTCTCCATGCCAAACAACCCAAATTTTCTCAGCCTTTCCTCACAGGAGAGGCAAAAAGCCCATCTGGCTGCTGGCAGCACATCCAGATACACTTGAAGGGCTTCAGTGCCAACTGGGAAGCCCAGCACTACGCAGATTCGTGGATGGAGCAGAGATGGAATCTCTCCACCTGATCAACTCGCCATCAATACACTGAAGGATTCCAAAACGGCTTTCCATTACTTCACTTTTGCCTTATTAGACTTCAAAAACAAATAACAAAACCCTGAAGTAAAAAAGCCTCTGCCCATAAATACAAATGCATTTAACTGAAGACAGAGTCATTCTGATCTTGCAAACATTCCCCCCGATACTACCAAGAGCTCCCTGCACCCATCTCACAGGGACCAGAGCATCAGTACTGCCCTTTTCATTTGGATAGGCTTTCATTCAATTAGACCTAAGAGCCAGAGAGCAACCTTTTTTACTTTACGATATGCTCAAACCAGTATTTACCCTGACACAGGTTCTGAATGTTCCCGAGCTGAGAAGCAGGCAGGGATTAAATGCTAATTGCAGTTACTGTCTCAGACACATCTCAAGGCAAATCTTTGTGACTAAAAGGTTTACTTTGTTGGCAGACTTGAGAGGGTTCATAATAAGTGATCACCAAATGTCACCAATTCTTCATAAAATACAACAGAAAGAACATTTTTTTCCTCAGCAAAAAACAATCCATAACCATCAAAGTGTAACAAGAGCCATAAATACACTGGAATATCTTTAGCCATAGTAGATTCCCTTTTTCTGTTATGTATCTAAAACAACACCTACTGAAAAAGGAATGAGGCATTCTAACAATGTCAGAGCTAATGACAAGCTCTCATGAACAGATACTGACTTCAACCCTGCTTCTAACACGATGATTAACACACCTACAGCAGCAAACATAGGTCTGAGAATGCACCCCCATCAATAGAAAGGACCAGATGAAATGGCCTCAAGTTGTACCAGGGGAGGTTCAGATTGGATACTGGGGAAAATTCCTTCATAGGAATGGTTGTTCAGCCTTGAACAGGCTGCCTGGGGCAGTGGTGAAGTCAGCACCGCTGGGGGCATTTAACAGATGTGTGGCACTTGGGTCATGATTTAGTGGTGGACATGCCAGTGGCAGTGCTGGGTTAACAGTTGGGCTTGATGATCTTGAAGGGCTTTTCCAACCTCAGCGACATTATGAAGTAACACAACCTTGCAACCCAAGAGAACTAAAGGATAGCTGGGAATGCATCTTCATCTCTCTTTAAAGAAAAACTTGAAGGAGCGTAAAAAAATAAAAAAAATTTAAAAAGGAAAATAAGTTTGTCACACAGACCTGTGTGCTTTACCAGGGTAATTCCCCAAGATGAATTTATGTCATGCTGGGGCAAATTAAAGCCAAACTGCCCTTTAAACATTCACTCTGCAGCCTATGTCACATCCTGGCATCTCCTGCTCCAGGAGGTTTAAGCTGAAGACTAGAAGTGTTTTCTCTTGCTAAATTTTCCCTGGAAATCCAAGAGACAAGGCTTCCTGAGGTAAACTATACACTTCAGCTGCTTATATCACTTTTCCCATTTTCAGATACCAAATCACATTTGGGCTCTGTTTTCATTAACAGCACAGAGAAGTGTCAGAGTTACTGCCATCCCAAATCCATCAGGACATGTGTCACTCATCCCTGGTGCAGTGACACATGCTGTGGGTATGCAGGCTGCCGCTCCAAGCATTTAATCTATTTCTGCCTCTGGGTTGCTTCAAATGAAAAATATTCTGTGCACAAACGGTGCAGTGCTGCATGCAGAGCTGTCTGTTATATTTATTTCACAAGCAGTTTGAGACATGATGCGAACTGAGTTGCTGGTAGGATTTTACTACAAGCAATCAAAGACTTAAGCAGACACCATCTATAATGACTTGCTTTCATCCTCACCCCCACTGACTCACCTGTTCTAGCAGTGAGCACAGCCACAGCTTCCAAATCCCTCTGCAGAGCCATTATTTGAGCACTGATAGAAACCAAAACTCACCAGGAGAAAACCAAATTTGTGATGGTCAGGCAGCGAACCCAAAAGGAGTTCTCACTGCACAGGGGACACCAAACTCAAACTCATGCCCTGCCTCCATGTGGTAACCTTTAACCATTGGAAGACTAACAGATACGTCAATCTGAGGAAGTACTAAAGTGTCCACAAGCTGTTTGGGAACAGCTACTAAGATCCATCTGTGTACCAGAAAGCCAAGAGCTCCGTGGACTTACTCCTGCCAAATAATTCCATCTTAACAGAGGTTGATTTGGGATAAGCCTGCAGAATCAAATGGCAAAGCTCTGCTGTTATTCTGAGGCTTACAGAGATACTAAGAATTACCAGTACTCTGAGCTCACTGGGCATATGACATTGATTTCTAGAGCAAAATATGACACATCAGTTACTTTTTTTCAGGCTGCAGGGACTTGGGGTGCAAAACCCAAGGGCTCCTCCATGACCATAAGCCCACAGCACCAGCCTGCAGCTTAGTTTGCTGGAACTGTACTCCTACTCCAAATGTAGGGAAAATGCTTAGGCTATGACCCCAGAAATTTCTCAGGATATCAACAAGTCCTCAGAAGAACCAGGAAAAACCACCTTCAGCTGAAAGCTGGAGGTTATGAGCAATTAAACCAGAATCCATTAACATGATGAGACACTAGACAGAGTGCATGACACTGTAGAATTGCTTTGTATTAAAAATATATTTGGCTACTTCTACACATGAATCCAGTCTGAAGATAAAGATTTATTTATTTAATATTATGGGATTTCTGCAGATGGTACTTCAAAGCAGCTCCTCAAAAATGCAAATTTGCCTGAAAGCTATGAGGACACATTTTACACAAATAAACATATTCACATTTCATTTGCTAAGTTGTATTTACATTCACTTTTTCACATATTTACCACAGTGCAGTTGTTGAGGACTTCAACAGTAAAGGCTTAATCCAATCATAATAACATTCAAAAGAAAAAAATGAAATCTCAACTTTGGTAAAGTTGTGTAAGGCCCCAAAAGTCCAAGTGCAACAAAAAAAAACTACATACTTACAGTATGCAAAAATTTACAGTAATTTCACGATTATACACCGCACCTTCTTCATTGAAGAATCCAGCCTACCCCAGTAATGCAGCTTATATTCAGGTGCGGCTTATCTATGGACAAATCCCAGTGAAATGCCAACCCGGAAGTGAGAGCCGGCCGGGGAGGGCGCCTGGGGCTGCCTTTAAAGGCTTCGCTGGTCTATGAAAACTGTTTGCAACTTGAGCACCTGACACCAAACCCCGCGCTGGCGCGATTCTGTTACTAACTCGTTACTTTGTCCCACATGGATCCTTGCTTAAAAAAAAAAAAAAAAAAAAAAAGAATGCAGCTTATATTCAGGTGCGGCTTATATGTGGACAAATCCCGTGGTCTACCTGGCTACCCAGATGTGCGGCTTATCATCAGGTGCGACTTATAATTGTCAAATTACTGTACTTATTCATATTGCCTCTTACTCTATGGTGTCTTTAAAATATGTGCTCAAACCCAGCAGTTGAGACTCCTGGGGTTATTTATATAAAATTTTGTGTGAGCTTTGTGTGCTCAATAGGTGACGGACATAGAAAAAATACAGCCCTCCTGAGAAGAATGAAAGCAACATCTTCTATCACACCCCACTCATGCCCTGCATGTCTTCTGCATGTGCGAGAATTCCTTCCTCCCTGAGCATGTGCCTTTTGCAACAGACAGGAAGACTTTGATGTCAGAGTCAGCAGAGGTGATTTCCCAGCACTCAGCGGATGAACTCTGGGTTTCCCTGTGCTGTGCATGCTGCTCCTGAGGGTCCCCACAGAGCTGCTTTCAACACCAGCCTCACATCTGCTGCTGCTTGCTGAGCACTGACAAATTCGGCTGTGCTGAGCCTGGCAAGGAGCTTTGCTTCCAGCTGAGACGTCTTCAATTGCTCCTCACATCACAGATTTCCTGTTGCTCCACAATCAGCACATCTCTGCTAAGATTTCCCAGAAAAAAATGCAGCATCTTGAGTTACAGAAAAAAATTTAAAAAGCAGGGTGAAAAGATGAGGAAGAAAAGAAGCAAAGAGACAAAAGGGAATAGAAGGAATCAACCAAGAACGCTCTTCCTTCTCTACTCCAAGGATCTTGGATACACTTTCTTGTAGATAATTTCTAAAAATCAGGATGTACAAGTCATCTCTAAAGGGCCCAAAGCGACCTTAGACACTTGTACATGGCTGGTGGTGGCTCTGCCCAGACTACATTTGGTTTGGAATGAACTGGTAAAAGCAGTTGCACACACCTTACACTAACACAGTATTACTTTACATCCAGTCCTTATATGACTCTGATTTCCTACCTGGAAACTTTTACAGAGTAGGTGGAAGTTTGGGATTTTGGAGGTTGTTTCTAAGGCATGGCAGAAAATTGGGAAAAGTGCTGGGGTTCCCTTTTCAAAAGCTGGTTGCTGAAGCTTCCAAAACCAGCTCTGAGCATCTTCACTTGCAACTGTCACAGCAAGAAGTTACACAAAAGGTACATAAGGGGGGTATTGAAGCATGCAGGCTTTGGAACTCACAGAATAAAAAGTGCATGCTTTTAAAAACAACAAATAGGATGTTTTTAAGTTGCAAAATTCACAGAGCTGGTTCGCAATGTTCACCTGCAGCTTTAGAAGCTTCTTCATTGGCATAAAAGGAGAATGTGCCTCCTCTTCTTCCTCCTCTCTTATCTTGTAAGGAAATTTTGATTTTTGCCTTAAGAAGAGCTGTAGTGCCTCAAAGACCCCTGCTGGGTTGGGGATGCTCCCCCAGCAAAGCACAGGATGCAAAAGGATGCTAAAAAAAGTGGCAAAAGGACACAAAAAAAAAAGTGTAGATGGGAAAAAGAGGTCAATGAGGTAGGAGGAAAGCACGGGTTTTCCATGGCAAGCAGCAGGCCAGAATTCCACCTGCTGGCCAAGCTGCTGAATCCTTGCCACCTGTCTGCTTACATAATGCTTTCTCTAGTTTATAGCTAACAGCTTGAAAACTGGTATAGAACATCAAACTCTAAATCAGTGCTGCATGCTGACACACCATATGTCAGCGTGTACTTAGGTAGTCACCAAAAGTGTTAACAGCAATTATTTAAAAATTATTACAGTTTATTCTTGCAGAGAATTCCTTCTTGCATTGACTCAAATCCTCCAAGACAAGAATTTTTTTATGAGCTGCAGTTTCCCTCAATTTTCAACCTGATTTTGTGGTCTTTAACTACTATAATTTCATTTTGGTTTAAAACAATGTACTTTATTACTGAGGTACTAATTTACAGTGCTGTTTTTAAGATAAATTACTTAGTGAAACAAAAATTAAAGATTTCCCTCCCAAGCATGGCACCTTTTCAGTGTTCCCTTGGTTCTGCAGAAGCAAGAAAACTGTCCTGTCTCCTGGTGCTGCTGTTTAGAACATCTGACCACCACACATGGGAACAGCATCCACAGAAAACCGGTAAAAAAGCCCTTTGGTGCCCTTAGGCCTTTCACTCAAGAGCCAGATGGAAAAAAAGCTGCACATAAGAGCCTTTTTTCAGTGTGCAGTCTTCACCACTCAGCTTGATGCTTATAAGTAAATTGCTAAAGGAAAAAAATTATAGTGCATAAATCCACACAAGAAATTGAAAATAAAAATAAGAGAGCAGAAGAGACAGCCTGTTCTCATGGGCTTTTCTCCTGTGACACAGGTAGACCTGGGAAGCTGCAGTCAGCCCTGATACAGGCTCTCCCTTGGATGAAGAAAGCATAACTAAAGAAAAGGTAATTAGAGTAATCAAATAGAGAATTATTTAGCAGCTAATTAAAATACCCGAATAATCATAACTTCTTCAAAACAGTCTGCTAAAAATAGGCCATTAACACCCAAGAAGAAAAGAAACAGCCTTTATTTAGTGCCTTGCACGGCACATCTAATGCCACCTACCTGACAGGGGATCCATGTCGCAGCCAGATCCCTGAACTAGATCCTGCATCCTCCAGACAAAAACTTCAGACCAGTCTTGCATCGAAACTGCTGATCCCTCATCACATAAAGAGTATACAGAAAAGTGTAAATCAACCTAAAACAGGGGGCATAGCAATCCTGCTCCCTATTTCACACTAACAAAATCGATTTTTCCATTTGTCTGCACCTTTTGCAGTATAGATCAGCAGTGTGGGCTGGAGCAGAATGAGGTTTTTATAGAAGCCAGTGGGAGCAGGGAGCCACAGTGGCACTGGCTTTGCAAAATCCTGCTTGTGTCATCCATCATCCTTCCAGTTCCTCACTGCTTTTAAATTCTGGGAAGAATTCACAGTACTAAAAGGCACAGAGGGAAAAATACTTCCAATTTCTATCTGTTACAGGTACTAAATTCCTACAAACAGCCCTTATTGACAAAAAGCTCTTTCCGTCATTGAGCTCATGCTTTCCTCATCAAAGATAACTGTAAACGGATGGTGGAAATACAACAGCAATAAATCAATAGCTGATGTTTTACTTATTCTGTGCTTTTTGTTATGAAACATTTGGGGGGTTGCTTTTTCCTACTCTAACAAGCATCAAGCCAAATACAATAATGCAGGAAAATTAAGACCAACATCTTCCAAAGTGCTGGGGAGTTTCCTCAAATAGAATCACAGAATCACTAAGGTGGGAAAAGACCTCCAAGATTACTTCACAGTATTTATCATTAATGTCAGAGTAGAAGCTATATATAAATTATAATCTTTTTTTTTAAACTTTAAGAAAATGTATGAATTTGAGGGCTAACATGTATCTCAGAAACATGTACAACTTCATGCAGCATATAAAGGCAGGACTTATCAGAGAAACTAATTCATAAATAAAGCTCCTGTTTACTCAGTATTTGAACTATCTCAAGAAAGAGAAATCTCACCTGGTTTGGCTTTACACAGCAGCTGCTCACTCAAAAGCTCCTACAGACCAAGACTATTAATTAGAACATTGTTTCTACAAGACTGCTAAGTATTTTCTTCAACACACTAAATTCGATTATTCTTGTACCTTTCTTTGAACAAGTTTTTAGAAGGTTTTTTAACTCTATAATTCAAAACCCACGACTAAAGGATACAAAAAAAGCAACAGCCATCTGCAGTGCTAGAGTATACAGTAATTTCATGCCTATAAGGCACATCAGCCTATAAGGTGCACTTTTTTTTTTGCAGCGAGGATCCGCGCACAACATCACGGGGCTGCCGTGGGCTCGGCTCCCCTCGGGGCTGGGCGGGCTCCCCTTGGCTTGGGGCTGCCACCACGGCTCACACTTCCAGGTTGGCAAATTTCCAAACTTTGCCCACATATAAGGCGCACCAGATTGTAAGGCGCACTTCCGGGCTTCGATCAAAATTTCAGTCAAAAGGGTGCGCCTTACACATGTGATATTACTGTAATTTCCCAAGCCCCTAAAAAAGCTCTTCCTGCATTTTATTTAAATATTGGTATTTCTTCTTTTGAAAACAACATTCATAATCCTATTCCCAACTTCCTTTGAACTTATTGATTGCAGATGCTTGTTGCAATCAGGCACATTTCTGAATTTGGGTAAAGCCACTGTTTTTTACAGCTTCAGGATACAGCTGAGGAAGACCCTGAGCTATCTGTCTTTCCACCGCTGATACTCTCCTTTGCCCTGCACTGATTTTTTAAATTCCAGCTTCCATTTGCAGTTTATCTTTCCTGACTGGTGCTCCAGCAGCAATGTGTCCTCACTGAGCAGCCTCTTTATGTAGGCACCTGAAATATGGCTAAAAATACTTGTCAGGATCACTGCACTTCTCATGGGCTGACTCCAGTTTATGTTTGGTTAGGAAATCTCCTCAAAGAGCATGGCAGCCTCCTGCCTGATACTGGGAGTATACAAATGTCTGCTTGGTGACCAAAAGGAGAAGAAAATCAGAATAACAAAAAAATGGGGAAAACCACTGAAGCTTAAAAAAAAATAAATCAAGAACTATGATATCCCATCCGATTATCCTATAAATAGCCTATAGTTTATCCTATACAATGATTTCACATTCCCAGATCAAAACATTTCATGAGGCATTTTGCAAATGTAGCTCCGGGCTGTTTTCTGATCCAGTGAACATTATAGGATGATCTGAATGAAATGTCAGTAAACAGATTAAATATATCTGAAGATAGAGTAATTCTACCTCATTACTTTAAAATGTCCGAGTTCCCCAGCTCCTTGTTGGAGACAATGGTCTTTCTGGAGCCTTTCCAAGGAAGAAGTAGAAAAGATTTGGGGATTCAATACTACTTCTTTTCTAAATATTGTTAATACTTTATGTATGTTAGTGTCAGTAAAAATAAGTTATCTTCACTATACTAAGTTACTGCAAAAGAACACTTGCCCATGGGAACCTCACTGCATAAAAGATAGCATTCCCTGAGCTCAGGCTACCAAAGACTTTCACTTATGTGAACAAGGCAGTACAGATGAGATGCCAGCACAAACTAGATCCACATTCATGGGTGTAACAGTATCAAATAGAATAATGAAGAATTTCTTCAACACTTCTCCAATCCTTCACCTTTTATGAAGGTGACTGAAAGGAAGTGTTAGGTAGATAAATGCACCAAGATTCAAAAGATGAAAGAGAATTAAAAAGTAGATGTCTGTTCACATAACACCTCAGCCCAGTGTGCAAAATTAAAAAAAAACAAAACAAATGAAAAACAGACACAGTGTTGCTGAAAACATAAAAAGAAGCAATTTGAAGAAATTAGATCTATTAGGGAAATTGCCATTCATTTAAGAAAGTAGTGCAATGTGACCTGAAAAAAAAACCTGCCAAAAATCCCATCAGGCCAGAAAGATGATAGATTTGGGAGAGAACTGCTCAGGAGAGCAGGGCTCCAATGATTTTCCTGGGCTGGTTGTAGCTGGAGCAGTCCTGTGAGCTGCCTGTAACATGTTTTGCAAAGGAAAACAAAGCATTTCTGTTTTAAAAGAGCCAAAGGAATTAACTATGACTGACGAGCCTGGAACAGCCGCCTGCAACCTGTTCACATTTCTAAAGTGAGCCCAGAGTAACTGTACTGCAATTTCCCCCAACTCATTATGTAAAATAGAAGCTAGCTCAAAGCCAGTGTGGGGCCACCAAATGCCTTCATTAGCTTTCAATTCTCTTCTAGTAAGATGCAGCCAAAATCTACTGGGTTCAAAGAGGCTGAAATTTTAGCCTTAACAGCTTTTTACTTCCTCAACACTGTATAGATTCATCAAGATTCTCCGCCAGTTAGTTTGGACCTAACAAGCCATTTCCCCATTAACATAAAACACAATGTGTCCAGGAGCATTAAGCATTTTCCACAAGGCCCTGTTTTACAGCCACTCCAAGAATTGCAATGCCAAATTATGAATCTAAGACAGATGTTTTCCAGATGTGCTGAACATCCTACTTAAATGCTGGGTGCAGAGCTCTTCCAGAATGCTGTAAGGTTTGTACCAGCTACATTTAGATAGGCTGACCCCTGAGTTTCTGCTTATGAGAAAGTATTCCTAAGAAAAAAAAATTCTCAAGAAAATGGGCTCATCACACATGCCTATAGGAGGGTGAAGAATGAAGTCTGATGGTAACCATTGAAGGGAACAAATGGGAAAGGAATGGGAAACTGTGGATAGAGAGGCGGATTGCTGTGAGCATGACTTCATATTATCATTATAAAATGGTTTGCATCAAAAGCTCATTTCATCCAATTCTAACACCCTGCCTGAGCAAGGACCTTCCACCACCCCAGGTTGCTCCAAGCCCCATCCAACCTGTCCTTGAACACTTCCAGGGATAGGGCTGCCACAGCTTCTCTGGGCAACCTGTGCCAGGGCTTCTCCACCCTCACAGGGAAGGATTTCTGCCTAAAATCCAATCTCTGCCCTCACTGATGGTACTGAGTCCACAGGAAAGAGCAGCTCCCTCACCACACACTACTGAGAGGTGTCTGTACAGCTTAAACAATGGAGTGCTTGAGACAGAGATGGTGCTCCACTCTGAATGGACTCAAGTCTGTCCCCTCCCTTCAAGCCCCAGCCCAGAAGCCCCTGAACATGTAACACCCACCCCACAGTCCCATACTGTCACAGCCTTTGCACAGCTCACAGCGAGTTCACAGCACTTGGAGCCCTTGCACTAAGTAGGTATTCATGCCACTTCATTCTTTTTCCCTAGTTATTCTGGAATTCAAGTATAGATACTTGACTACTTGCCATATGAGAATAGTACTGCAGCAATTTTAAGACTTACAACTCAAGCCGGAAGAATACAGCAGAACCCACAGCACAGTTACCCTTCAAAGACTTACACATTACATGACATGGGACATGCCAACCAAATATATATATTTCTAAATCTTCCCCTCGGCACAGCTCTGATCCAAAAACCAGACCAAATACCAGAGATTCCTGCGAGCCCTCAAAGATTTTGCTTCCAGTTTATCTGCAAGGCACCCATATGCTGTGCCAAGGGTGAGTTGCACATGGTTGATCCAGCTGTTTGTCAGTCTTTATTTAGAGATGGAACTCTTTATATCAGTTTACTCTTGGGCAGGCTATGAGAATCACATTTCTAAACAAGATTTTCTTTAATTGGCTATGCTGGTCTTCCCAGAGGATTATTAACATGGGGCTTAGATAATGCTCCCACTGATGCAGAGACAGAGACTCTCTAACCAGTTAAAAGTTTAAAAGTGGTATGTTTATTATGACACTGGGCACACCAGGGAGAAATCTCCCACAGGCATGTGCAAAATTCATGGGGCTCTCTCTTCTTTTATCTACAAAAGTCTTACATATTCATATAATTACCCAATACACCTATACATATACATTACCTAACCCCGCCTACCCCTGCTTCATATTAAAATTAGCTCAAAGTCCTTTTACACTTGTGCAGTTCTTTCCTTCAAATGGGTTGGTGGGCTTTGAAATGGGGCAGTGGTCTCCTAATGATGAAGTCAGAGAGTCTTCCTCACTTTAAACTTTTCACCTTTGTCTTGTTGGCAGGCTCTGTGGTCCCCGGCCATAGTCCAAGATCCCCACCCTGGTTCTGGCTGGTTTCAGGGCCCAGGTGCAGTTATGGTTTCTTCATTCTGACAATACCCCATCCTCCCATCCTGACACAACAAAGCCTAACAAATGATATATTGTCTTAGTTCTACTAGTCCATCTGCTAATTAACTGTTCTACATTGCTTCTACTCTAATCATTATGTATCGCTCCTATCCCCTAGCTAAGCTCTTAACCCTTTAATTCTTAATTCACCAGAGCAAGTAACTGCAAACCCAAAGTTAATTTGCTTTTCTACAAATATTCAGGAACATTTGCTTCCTGGCAACACTACTGTAAGTAAACCAATTTGCTAAAATATTCATGAAGAGCAAACTACAGGGCCGTGGATACAGCAAAATGCTTACATATGACAATACAACTAAATATGCACCACAAATGTTTTCACAGTATTTGACTTGCTCTAGATTAAATGAAAAAACAAACAAACAAACAAACAAAACAAAACCAAAAAACAAACCCATAACAATGACTATTGTCATTGCTAACTAATTGTCCTGTGCCTTCAGGATTCTTGTATTTGTTCAAACACTGCAGAGGGACCATAAGGCACCAACATCTCCAAACCTGCCACAAAACCTCCTGGTATGCTGCTGTGCTAGAACACGTAAATAAGGACTAATAAAAAAAACTCCACTAAAATTTCATATATTACTCTGAAATAATTTGAAAAATAAAATCCCCCTCATTATTCCTGATAAACAGAAAAACTCCCAACTAAATTGCCAGTGTGGCAGACTAAAAGCAAGGAAGGAAGAGGAAAGCCCTGACAAATCCTTACAGGAGACTGCAGTCACTTGAAGGGACAAACCCCGTGCACCCCATGGCAAACATCTTCCAGGTGAGCCTTTATTCAGCCCATCAGGCTGTTTGCATTCAAAATGTAAATGTGTTTCTTTGGACACATGACACCAACCAACTTTTTACTACAAAGGTTACATTTAAATATTTAAATACATAAATAAGTTTCAGTTGTGATCTTCCTCTCCATTGCATGGCTCATTTCTTCTCAGTTTTTGACTAGAAGAGCAGAAGAGACTGATCTCTGTTTTACTCCATCACACAGCTTCATTACCATGGGAATAATTTTTTTCACCAAGACCATTATGAGATGAGGAGGCTGCAATTGAACTTGCGTATTTCCACTATTTCCTTTCCCTTCCTGAGCCACAAATCCAAACACAGATCATCTCTTTATGCCAGGACAACAGCTGGGTGGCTTTCAAACCCTCCTGTCATGTGTGCCAAGGACAGCACAATCCTACACTTAAAGGCACAATGCTCCTCTTCATACCACTCATTACCAGTTTCACCTCTTCCTGGGCACAAGGTTTCTGTGTTCTGTAGCCATGGCCCAACCACACCCATACTTCACCCCTGTCAAAATGTATAGAAAAACCACCACATGCTAGGGGATTTTATAGGGACAGGGTATTTAGAGTTGGTATCATTAAACATGAATTCTAATGCCTATTTTTGTGACCTTCAGAAGGTCACTGGCTCTTCTCTAGACTGCAATTCCTCTTCTGCAATGTGTGGATTACTATTTTCCTGGCATGCAGAGGTGTTGTGAGGTCTAATTCATTAATCATTGTAAAGCATTTTAGGACACTTCGATGGAAAATGTAAAATATTATCAGTAAAGGCTTTCCATTTAAATCTCACCTGGAAACCTTCCTCTTACTCCTTAATTTCTGATTGATCTCCACTCAATTAGAAGTAATGGCATTGACGTGTAGACTCCAGCAGCAGGGCAGACTCCATAGGAAGGTGCCAGCAAGAGCAGAAGTGCTAATCCACAGGAAGGAGCCAGACGTTGGAGCCTGCACTGCATGATCCATGGCTGAATGCTGCACCCCTGGACTGCACTGGGACCACCTGAACCAGCTCTGGGCAAAGGGATGGGGCACAAATCCTCCTGCCACCCATCCCTACACAAACTCCCATCCCTATACCAACACCCAGCAATGACAGGACAAGGGGGAATGGCTTCACACTGTCAGAAAGCAGGGTTAGATTGGATATTTGAGAGAAATTCTTCCCTGTGAGGGTGGTGAGGCCCTGGCACAGGTTGCCCAGAGTTGTGGCTGTACCATACCTGTAATTATTCAAGGACAGGTTGGATGGGGCTTGGAGCGACCTTGTACAGTGGAAGGTGTCCTTGCCCATGGCAGGGTGTTGGAACTGGATGAACTGGAAGGTCCTCTCCAACCCAAACCAGTCAAGGATGATTCTATGATGCTTTTATGTACACCCCCCACTCCCATTCCTACAACTGCACTGATAAGTAACTGTGTACTTTACATTTGAAATTAATCCCTATTAATAGGATTTCTAGCAGGGAAAAAAGTTTCTACCCAAAGAGCTTTCAAGCCATGAGCAGACAGAATAAACCTGCAGATCACTCACCACCTCCCTATGTCAAGTTTTATTATTTGTGGGAGCAGTTCTGTTCCCGTGTGCGGCTCCTGGAGCGGTGATGGTCACAGTACGAGATAGTAATACAGTTTCATTTCAGGCAGACGAGCAAAGGCAGACGACCTCCCTCCTGGCACACTATGAGCCCCTGAGGAGAGAACAGCTTCAATTCTACATGCTAAAAAAACAACAAGGAAATTACAAAGGGCTTTATCAGTACCCCATGCTATGGAGTGCCCATTTTAACTAGGATTCCCATGACTGCAGGACATCATCTCTGTGAGGATTCAGCCCTCTCAAACATGTTAGCAAGAACTGCCTGTTAAATCTGTGTGGAGAGAGGCAGGCAGGGAGTGAAGCCTGGGGGATGCTGGACAAGATTTTTCCTTGCAGCCACCTAATTGAATCCACAGCATCCATCCTGCTGGTATACCCAGGCACTCAGAATCTCAATTTACTCCATAGATTTTTAAACTGAGCACCCAGAAAAATTAGCATTTGTGCTGAATAGCTTTTAATCAGCTATTTTAATCAGTTCTTTTTATCTTTAAAGCACTTCTAAATCTCTCTGCCTCAGTCTCTCCAGCCCTAAAATTTATTCCAGCCATTTGTTTTCCTCCATTCAGCTTCCAGCGCCCTTTACCATGATCTAATCATCTTAATCTTTAATGCTCATCTCTCCCTTTTAACCTTTTCAGTTTTCATTTAAAGCAATCTCTCTATCTCTCTCAGGTTTGGAGCTTTTTTATTTGTTCTTAAATTAAAGTTTTCCTTGGCCCCTGTCTCAGCACAGAGCTGGAGGTGTCCTATGTAGAGTCCCCTGGCATCAAGCTGCATGATGCTTCTCAAAAGGTGACTCATGGGGGCCTTAAGTTAATCAGCAATTTTTCTATTGATACAATTTATGTAATTTTAAGAAAATAAAAGCAACTTCAGAAGTATTACAGTATTTGGTTTCATTCATTTGAAATTACTTGGCATGTACTATCATTTCCTTACTGGGAAAACTATGGATGTAGAAATTTCATGGAATATTTCAGTTCGGGAAAGACCTTTAAGATAATTGAGTTGGGCAAAAAAGAAGAGAAACTTTTGCGCATCCAAGTTCTTTTCAGGATTGTGAGAGGTTCATCAATGCAGAGGCTCAGTAAATGTGTCTCTTTTTAATCATGACTTTGTAATATCATGCCCCACTTTGCTGGCATTTCTCCAGTTTCACACCACTTTTGGAAGGTTACTGGTGGAATGGTGAGAGCTAATATTAAATTTAACACTTTAAAAAACGCAAAAACTTTAATATTTTCTACATAAGACTCTGCAGTATTTAAGTCCGGTTTGAGCTCTGGAATTAATGTACAATAAACATGGAAGTGACTTGCAAAGACAAGGAATGTGGGGCATGATATTACAAAGTCATGATGCAAAGAGCCCACAAAAATAGATAAAAAAAGAAGGACAAACACCCCCTGACATAATGAATGTTGCAGATAACAGCACCAAAGTTGGCACAGGAACTTTTACTGGCGAATACAAACCACCTCCCTGCTTTTCTTCCCACACACTTTAATTTAATTTTCCATCTTCCTCCTCTGCTCCATTCCCCATCACAACTGCTAAGGCTGTGCTTCAAAAAAAGCTTCATTCTCACCTCTCAGCATTCCTGAAAGCACTGCAGTGAAGGTTTAGCAGTCCCAGGCTTGGAGCAGATGGCTCTCTAAAGCCACCTGCATCTCATTTCCCTGCCCTCAAGAACACAAAGCAGAAACTTGGGGTGCTTCAAATTGAGACCACCTCATGCCAGTAGGGTCTTCCTCCACACCATGGAGGTTTAGGCTGAGTTTTTCTATTTTCAACATGTAAGCAGTTCCTCTCATAATTTATGCTCATTGAAGGCAGTGCCGGGTGCTGGCATGGTCCTCCAGCAAGGGAGCCAGGCTCCCCATTCCGTTACCATGGGCTTCAGTGACTCCAGTTCAACCAGTACATCCTCAGTTATAAGGGGGAAAAATTAAAAGTGTTTTATTTTTAAATATCTTAATACTGCTGCTGAAATACCCTTTAATTCCTTTGTTCACTAGCTGATAAATAATATAAAGTTTTTTGGTTTTATGGGAGATATAATGGCCAGACACATCAAGACTGGCAACTGGAGATTAATAGACTGGGCCCTAAATAAGATGAGATACATAACTATCACCAAATAAAACTGTTCATGGGGATCATGGTCATGACTGTTGTAAGCAAATGCTACACAGTTTCATATCAAAAAAATAAAAAGCCATATCACAGGTACTCCTGCACTCCCTGAATGGCTATTGTCTCCAGCTGGAGCTATAAAAGCACCAAGAATGCTGGATAGGGATCACATTGGATAACTTTTTACACTAGCTTCATCCATGGTGTGTGTTCCTCCATTTCAGCTTTACTGACTGAATCTAAAATCTGTCACAGGTCTATGCAGAGTCCCAGCACAAGGGAAACAAAGATTGATTCCTGGCCAAGCAGAAGCAGGTTATGGCCCCACTGAGAGGAGTTCCAGTGGTATAATTCATCTTTTGATTGACCATATCAAATTCAGTGTCCATTGCAGTATTCCAGTCACAATTTCCCTCCCACCTGTGGGATTCCCCACAAAGGTCCCCAGCAAAGGTTTTCTATTACTAATATGTAATTAAAGATCTTTTCTTGTTAGACTTCTTTAGGATCTCTGCTATTTTTGATTCTTTTTCTTACGCCTAGACTTTCTGCACTCTTGTTATCAGCATTTAATTTCCATTGAAAGCCCACCTACATCAGGGAGTTTTACAACTGACTGTTAGCCAAGATTTCCCTTCCGTGAATTTCAGGAATGTAAACATTCAGTTTTCTCTTAAAATGGAAAAAAGTTTTCAAAATCTTAAACCTATTCCCAGAAAATTCCTATTGCCAAAGCTAGGAGCAGACTAGCAGTCCCTTGTTCATACCCTCACATGTATCAGTGGAATTTTCATAATTTGCCCTAAAGATTGATGCAGTCTTGTCCTGGTTTGGAGGACAGGTATCTGCTAAGAAAGACAGGAGCCTCTCTTTGAAATGGAGAATGCAAACCCCCTCCCTCCAAATTATTATAAATTTGAAATTAAGGGGCTCACAGGCAAAGAGTTGGGAATTGTCAGAATACAACCTATCAGTCAGGGTGTTGGTAGCAGTCTGATTAAATGGTGGCTGCAGTCCCCCTGGAGTGACAAGTTTGGTTCAATTGAAGCAATGATCCTGTACAAGGTGCAGTTTCTCTCCGATGGTCCAGTGATGATGTGGAAAAGTCCGGTTTTCCTCTGGAGTCCAGTGGAAGAAAAGGGCTACTTGGTGTCCCAAAATCTCAGTTTTTATCTAGGTAGGAAAGGCTTGGCTCCTTCCCCTGGCTGGAGTATCTTCCAATGGGATGAAGTAATTTTGTCAGTCACACAGTGGGACTCAATGGGCAATTAACAGAAGGAATTAACCCTGGAGGAAGGATGGGTTATGAAAAGATAAAGAACACTGCCCCAATGGCTTCAATGGATGGCCCATTAGCAGAATATCTCCCACGGAGATAGGGATCACTGCCCCACCTGATCACAACAGATGGTGATAGAATATATACTTTTGGTCACATCCCATATTGCAACCCAAGACAAGTCTGTTTATTAGCTATAAAGCTATCAATCACATCAAAGAGCAGTCAGCCTGAAAAGCCAGGTAAAATTGATCCCTCCCCTTCAGTGGAGGGAACTGAAGAAGCAGTGTGGGAATAGAAAGGAATCCCTCTAGAATTCAGTTTATTAAGAACTGTATCAGCTCTACTGACAGCAAACACATTCTTTCATTCTATATAGCATTTACCTCTCTTTATAACACTTTAAACTCCTAATATATTTACACTGGACACTGAAATGATCATTAGAGGCTTGACCTCCATGTCAAAGCCCCCAGCCTCCTCCCACAGGGATTAATTGCCTTCCTTCCCAGCTCGCTGCCACTGAAGCAGTCTGTCAGCACTGCTGCAAAGTTAAATTGGCAAATATTAATTGCCAACTGGGAAAAGTGCCATTAGTTCGCACTCAGATTTTTTCCAGCTGGAAAGACAGAGTGTTAAATGGAGCAGATTTCCTTCCAGCCTCCAAACCAGCAATGGAGCAGGTCTGCCTGTTCTGCAAGCACATAATGAGCAAAACATTCAACACCTTCCCAGGGATGTTTTGAAATGCTATTCCATAGAACAAATTACTTCTGGAAGTAACAAAGCACAGACTTAACACACAGACAACAAATAAAGTACAGAGAAAATAAACCACCACCACCTGAGGCTGAATTCATATCTATTTGAGATTACTGCAGTGATACGAGTTACCAGCCTGCTTGTTTTTTTTATCAGGTTTGCAATTTAATAACATTCAAGCATAGAAAATTTTCTGTCAACATGCAGAAGATTATCATTTTCTTTAATTAGAAAAAAACTTTTTGAGAACTGGAGGAAAGATAGAGCAGTTGAAAATTAAAGCTGCCATTACCTAAGGTCATGAAATCATAAGATTATGGGATGATATGGGCTGGAAAAGGCTTCCATCAAAACATTTAGTGCAGGGTCAGACTAGGTTGCTCAGGGCTGTTGCCAGCCAGGCTCTGAAAACTCCCAGAGATGGAGATGGCACCTGGGCAGCCTGTCCCAGCACTCAACCAATCTCCAAGGAAAAGCCATCTCCTTACATCAGGCTGAATATCTCGTTTCAGCTGTGTACTTTACTTCTCATTCTCTCACCATGAAGATCCAGGTTCCAACCGCTACTACTCTACCTGTGCATAAATGTCCTGAGAGAATACACTATTCTGACTCTGTGAATGTGCAAACACAGTCACATGTGCATGTGCACAGCAACCCAGCACACAGGCATGCCCACTTCAGAAGACTTTACATATAAATTCATGGCATGAAATATTGTTCTGAGCAACAGTGTAAATCTCAAACCAAACGTTGGCACTGTGTCTGTGTGTAACAGCAAGGAGAAAGGCAGGTGGATTTAAACAGAGATTTCTTATGAAATTCTGTACAAAATCTGTACAAAATTACGATTTATTATGGGACAAGAAATGATCTTGTATAAGGAGGAAAATTACTGTCAGATACTTGCTTAAAAGAAATAAAAATACATATATTTTAAGCAGTGGGACAAAATTATTGAAAAATTGATACTGACATTTCAGCAGGGAAGGAAGGAAGCAAGGAAGAGAATGGGACTGGAATACCAGACATGAAAAGGCACACTGTCTCTCCATATAAAATTCTGTCAGATTTCATAAAATTAGAACTTTGGTGCAAGTTGGACTGAAAAAAAATATAGTAATGTGATAACTGATAAAAGATTCATGCTAATCATTAAAGTATTGAGGTTTGTATAAACCAGAATAATAAGGTCAGAAGTGACACTTGATAGAGGAAAAATGTGATTCAATCATTCTGTTTTAAATTCCCTGTTATGAATATTATGTTTCTAGATAATTTGTATCTACTACAAGTTTATAAAATCAGACTTTCCAATAGTCTGATAGATTTTGCAAAATCAGACTGCCTGCCTTTTTTTTATCAATGACTGGCTATCTACGAAGACCAGAACTTCTCGATTTCTGCCAGCTTTATCTACCAAGACCAAATGCTTATCTATGGGACTGACTCATAGAGACTTTCACATGGATGTTCATTTCGGCCACCACTGCTTGCCTGGCAAAATTATGACAGCAAGAAAACAACAATTATTGATTACCACGAGGGACCACACTATAAGAAGAAGCTGCAAACCGAGATTTGGTGGAGCATGGAGTAGGCGGTGACCGCTCATGCCTCCCTAGCGCTGCTTTGCTCCGTCTATATAAAAAAAAGCAATCTAAATTCTGCTACAAATTGAGACTTTTGTTTCTCATTTATAACAATAAGCAATTTAATAGGTATATATAATGGAAAGTTCAATAATTTGGTCAGCTGAGTTGGACTGAATTCATGCCAGAGCACAAACTCAATCTGACCAGCTGCAGCACAAAGCTGCTATGCAGGCTGGCAAGAAAAGCAGAGGATAAAAAGAGGATGTCAGAGCCACAGAAAATAATGAATGAGCCTGGGCAAGCAAAACATGGCTGCCTTCCTCTAGCAAGGGCTTGGCTGATGCTTTGGAGCTTTGAGATTGCTGATCAAGGAGAAAAAAGCAGGAAGAGAAATAAAGAAAAGAAAGAAAAGAAAGAAAAGACAAAAAGGAAAGAAAAGAAAGAAAAGAAAAAAAAGAAAGAAAATTAAAAAAAGAAAGAAAAGAAAGAAAGAAAAAATTATTCCTAAATCCTGAAAATGGAAAAGCACAGCTCTAAACAGAATTCCCCTAATGCATGTAAACTGTTAGGGAAGTGTATTGCTCTGATGTTTCTGGAGGAAGGAAGAGGGTAAGGGAAGAAAAATTATTGAACGGTGTCTGCATAGCTTTTGCTGTCTCTTGGGTGCAATGCAGAATGTAACCAAAAGTATGTATTCTAGCACCATCTCTTGAAACCAGGTAGGGCAGCGATCCTTATCTCCAGGGGAGATATCTTCTGTTAATGGGCCATCTGGTAAAACCAGGTGGGGCAGTATTCTTTATCTTTTCACAACCCATCCTTCCCCCAGGGAGGTATCTTCTGTTAATGGCCCACTGAGTCTGACTGCATGGCTGATAAAATTACATCATCCCATTGTGAGATGACCCACAAGCAAGGAGCAAAGGATTTCCTTACTGGATAAAAACTAATATTTGGAACATCAGAGCAGCCCTTTTCTCCACTGGATTCCAGAGGAAAACCAGACCCTTCTACATGATCACTGGACTTCTGGAGGAAAACTGCACCCTTCTCTTGAACCACTGCTTCAACTGAACCACATCTGTCACTCCAGAAGGACTGCAGCCACCATTTTATCAGACTGCTACCAACACCCTGACTGATGGGGTGTCAGGGTGTATTCTGACTCGTCAGTGTTTTGTTTTTTTGTATTACTGTATTTTTATTTCAATTTTCCTAATAAAGAACTGTTGTTCCTATTCTCATCTCTTTGCCGGAGAGCTCCATAGTTTCAAAATTATAATAATTTGGAAGGAGGGTGTTTACATTTTCCATTTCAAGAGAGGCTCCTGTCTTTCTTAGCAGACACCTGTCTTCTCAAACCAAGAAACTGAGGGAAGAGACAGAGTAGGTGTAGACAGTCAAAATGAAAGAAAAATGAAAAGAAGTAGAAACAAGGGGACTACTGCTATGAAAAAGCAAAGCATAGTCCAAAATACCATGTTAAAATGATATAACCTCATTATCCAATGCATTTATTCAAGTAGGAACATTTTCAGTGGAAGTGCTCATTCTGGACATCCATGGGACAATTGTTACTGTGATCAGAGCTATCTTTCCAGTCTTCATGAGTAGTGGGAGAGCTTTTGGGGAAGAAAGAAAAACTTCTTTCCTCACCAGTTCAGCACACAGTAAAAGCACTTACATATTTATGTATATTTATGTATATTATGTATTTATGTAAAAATCACCAACACCCCAACGAAATGACTACGCAAACTGACAAAATAGTGAAAACATAGAAAATGAAAAAACCTACGACATGGTAGAAAAGTCTTAAATAGAACATTTTCCTATGGGAAAACCAAACTTTATTTCACACCAGGAGAGAAAACCAGATCAAGGAGAATGTGAATGGCTATCAGTGGAATTGATGTTTCTCCTGAGATCTCTGTGTTTAGGACTTTTGCTTCACAGTGTTTCCCTTTTGACTTCAAACTCCCAAGTGAAGTTTCCCACCTATGTATCATTTGCTTTATCAACTGAGGAAAAGGGACTGCATTTATAGTTTTGTGTATGGGGAACTGTGCTGCAACAGAGGCTGTAGGAATAAAGCCTGGGAGATCAATTCTGCTGAGATCTCTCGTTTCATTCACATTTCCATAAGTTTTTTTAATGTTTTGGATTCTCAAGATTTCAAGGAGCCATTTTATTCCAGGCTGAGCCAAGGAGAAATCAGTCATTTTCCCAGGGATACATTTTTTTCTGCTCTTCCTAATACTATTGCTGGTGCTGCTTCTACTCACACAGGAGTATCTGCTATCCACTAGTATTTACAAAACACTTCACACATCTGATAAATATGCTAAAAGATCAAAAAATCCTTTCCCAAAATACACAAAACAAATCTCTGCTGTTTGCTTTGTTATCAGTTGACTGTGGACAGACGTAGCTCAGCAAAAGTAGCATCAGGGTATTTGATCTCTGCCTTACCTTAA
Source organism: Sialia sialis (assembly GCA_009812075.1). NCBI lineage: Eukaryota > Metazoa > Chordata > Aves > Passeriformes > Turdidae > Sialia > Sialia sialis. The sequence continues at coordinate 2,879,288 of VRYO01002774.1, forward strand.
GTCCATCAGTTTGTCACTAATAACTGGGAAAACTGGCAGAGCACACACAGAGACATCCAGTCTGCAATGTCCCTCAACCCTACACCAGAATTTAAGTCTTAACTGAACAAGTCAATGGGTTCAAAAAACCATGAAGCAGCCCACTCATCAGTCTGATGATGCACCCAAATAATTAACTTACCGACTTGATTGAAAGCAAACAGAAAATGTGCATAGTGGTGTACACCTGAGCAGCCTGGTCTAGCAGAAGGTGTCCCTGACCACTGGGGAATGGGATGCTCATTAACATCACTTCCAACCCAAACTATTTTGGGATTCTGTATTTTGCACCTTAAAGGCTTTTCTCCAGTCAAAGTCTTACATTTCATGTTACAATTATAATGGTGCTTTAAAACCTGTACCTTAATTGCTGACTGAAAATTTTGATTTAAAAGAAACTACTGCCATTCTTGATTTAGAAACAGGTAACTAAAGTACCAATAAACAGAGCAATACACAGAAGGTTATTCAAGAATTGCACGGTAGAAAAAAGGGCTGAAGCCAAGTATTTTTACGGAGTCCTACTTTGTGGGATTACTCCCCACTTAAGGTAAACTTATTTTCTGTATGTTATCTCTGCAGACAGAGCTGTGAAGTACATTTTTATTTATTCATGTGGGAAGAGAAGTGAGCTTGTTTCTTTCTTCCCTTCCATAAAGCTGTTATTCTGCTGAAAAGCAGATTTGAGCAGTGCTTCCTGGCAAGAGTTCAACTGTTGCTTTAAACTGGGACACAAAACTCCTACTTTCTGACATAATTTCACGGTGTGTTCAGGGAAGTATTCAAGTGTGGCATTGTATCATCAGGCATTATACACCCACTGTAAGGGCTGATTACTGCAATAAGAACTCATTTTCTTTAACACTATATGCGATAAGGAACTAATAAAAAACCTAGGCCAGACGCACTGTCATATAGAGATGAGTGATGTCAAGAATGAAAGCCCCAAGGACTGTTTTTGGTAGTCAGGAAAAGAAAATCCCCTGAATTGCATGGGGAGGGGGAGTTGCTGAGCATCTCTGAAATTTTCACAGAATTCACAGAATGATTAGGTTGGAAGAGGCCTTTGAGTCCAACCCATGCCCTAAAACCTCAACTAGACCATGGCACCAAGTGCCACATCCAGTCTTTCTTTAAACACATCCGGGGATGGCGACTCTACCACCTCCCCAGGCAGACCATTCCAATGCTTTATCACTCTTTCCGTGCCTGCTTTGGTAAATTTTGAGGCTGCCTGTGACAAACTAACCCAAGGTGTTCACCAAATCCATGCGCTGATCAGCTGTGCTGTCTAATCTACAGCCAGATCTCCAAAACAAAGGACACTTTGCAATGCACTGCCTACATACTGCTGGAAAAATTTAGGTCACAAAAAGACCCAAGGTCTTCTCCAAGACACAAGAATGGCATTTTTTTCCTATCTCCAAAAGGTATCACAAGGACATATTAAGACTCTTCAAATGGGCTCCTGTTCCTTAAATAGGCTCTTGTAGCATTACGTTACCAAAGAAGATCTCATGATGGATAGCTCTGTATACAGCAAATCTCCATGGGGGCTTAAGTGAGCTGAAGATAAAGGAATTCTTTTTATATTTGATCATGTTAAATGTCACTGGATATATTTGTGACTATCCACTCAAATCTTCCTAGGTATATAGAGTCATATTTGACAATGAGCCATCAAGATACACTCTAGTGAGGCCCTTTATGAGAACTCTCATTAGAAGTGAAATAATTTACAGCTTTTTACATTCCCTGGCATTTTATCACATGCTCCTACTCCTGCAGTCTCCCTTGATGACAGGATGGTACATGGCATACAATATATTAATGGGAAAGACATGGGACTGGCTTTGGTGCAAAGATGATAATGAAATTTGTTATTGAACTAGTAAAAGAACTCCAGATGTATGCATCTCACTGTTAACCAAAACTATCTTTAAAGTTATTTAAGGTTTGTACCCATCCCTTATTTCATTTAAACAGCTCCTTTCCTTTGCCTATGTCATCGCCGAACTAGATTTTCATTTCTCAATGTTGCAGCAAGCTTTTGTTTATACCATGTTTTCTCAACATTTTTGTCTTGTTCGAAGCCTTTTCAAATTAATTGGATTGTAAAAAGTTATTACACTAGCAACTGAAAAACTGAGCAGGACAACTACAGTGCACACAATGCATACAGTGATGTTAATTATTTACCAGTTCCCAATATGATTACATTTTGCAAGGTGATGGCACTTGGGGGCTTAATAGCTGCATAAAACATTGTGTATCCCTGAAAAACTTAGCTCTTAGAAATAAAACATATCATTCAGCCATTTTCCAGGATTACAACGAGTGATGAAAGCTCTACAGAAGTATTTATTTTCAACCATGCCCTACCTTTGAAGAAACAGTCCTTGCTGTGGATAATGTAGATTTTCTTCCTCTGCAGACATGAGGCTCGATGCAGCTGACAGTGATTTTCATAGAACCTGCCATCAGATCCACAGATGGGCATGTAGTTGGACTTGCAATCCTCGACACACCTGCACTCGGGCTGGTTCGTGTCCCTGTTCAGCACACACATGCTGCCCCGGCCGCAGTACTTCTTCTCACAGGACGTGCGCAGGCTGTCCTGCCCGTAGAGCACTGGCAAGAGCAGAAAATGCCACCATGAGCCACATTTGCCTCAACAGACCACACATGGCTGCTGAAGCAGCACAGCCCTAAGGAGCAGGAGAAAAAAAGATTTTGGAAACAAAAAAATGCTCCCCTTTGAACAGCAGCAGCTTGAAGAGACTGCTCAGATCTGCGCTCCCAGACATCCAGCTCTCCCTTACCCCAACACCGTGCACATGTTCAAAAAGCTTTTTTGGAAAGTGATGTTCTTCTAACTCTTCATGAAACTGGGGCCCAGAATAAAATCCACTGAGAGCATTTCAGTGCCCACATTTTGACCATGAGTTACATTCAGAAAGCAACCTGAAACCCTACACTAGTCCAGCCACCAAACTCAGCAAAGTGCTTCAAGTGTCAGCACTCAGCTTCTGTCCACATTTAGAGTCCCACTCTCACCCTGGGAGGCAGAAGCTCTCACCCAGAAACAGAATATCCTCCAGGCTAAAATTTCAAGGAAAGCTCAAACAGCACTTAGAGCTTTGAGAAAATAACCCCCAAGAAAGACTGTTACTGAAAGGAATGTTACTGAATATCACCGAATGCAATGACATGGGAAAACGCTATCATTGTAAAAGTGACCATCAGTATTTATTCCTACACTCTGAGTAACGACATAGTGAAAAATAACTTTCTACTACTTTCAAGAATTCACAGGATATGATAATCTGACTATTACTGTGCTATTTGATATTGTTAAAAAGGTAAACAACCTGCCCTGGTGCTAAAACATTTTTTGCTTATGAAGTTTCCTCACTTAAAGGCTTACAGAGAACATTACTATAATTCACACAGGACAGGGCACTTCCAAAAAAGCTCAGTGCAATAATTAGCATTACACTTAACAAAGAGAGTTTCAGGAAATTAGATTACTCTATGCTAATTGGAGTTCACCAAGTTGAGCGTTACAACGGGGAATTGCAAAAGGCATAATTATACCAGGAATAAGCCTTTCCTTGTGAAAAAACACACTGCCAGCCTTGCACAGCCTTCCAACAGCCAGAGCCTCTGGCTGCCCCTGAATTAGGGACTCAGTCTGGACCAGAAAGGTGGTTTGGAAACAAATCCATTTCTTTCTACATTTACCACATGCAGGTTTGGCTCTTGGAAAGGCTTAGGTGTGTGCCAGCTCTCAGAGGATGTTCAGGTTCAAGCACTACTCCAGATGTGCTGCAGCACCCAGGGGAACGCATCCTACAGCCACATCTTCTAAGGTATAGCCAGGGCTTTTCTCTTCCAAGATTTTTCCAGCAGCCAAACAGTTCAGCTTAGGAGCACAGACCAGATCTCCTCCATAGCCCCTTATCACATGTAAAAGCGATACGAGAAGCATCAGTACCAGCTACTTCAATCCCATTTTATCATATTAAATTCCCTGCGAACATCAACACAGCCCTTGGTTGCCCAGCATTTCATGCCAATACAAAATGTCCCAGCACTGAAGCTCCATTTCATCTACTTGTGGGCAAGGGGTTAAAAGCATGTGCCCAGAGACAAGCAAGTTTCTAACAAAATCCCATTTTTTCCTGGTCCCCATTAAGCCTTTGTTTTTATCACTGTAAATCTGAAAGGGAAAAATGTCTGTTATTGGAGGATTAACTACTTGACTCAATAACTCATTAAAATTCCTCCAACTTGGCAAGCTAAGAAATATTGACTTTTTCTGACTTGTAATAAACTAGAAGGTCAAAGCATCTCTGAGCGGTGCAAAAAGTACAGCCCATGGAAGGAGTATCTGACTATTCTTTACTGACTTAACTAATTGTTCCAGAATTTTTGCAAATTATCCTCAGAAATGCAAATTTTGCGACCTCAGAGAGACCTCACTGTAAAGGTCATATTATATATCAGTGCATGCTGTAAATCAGAGCAGCCCAAAGGATGAGGACTTGAGGAAGCTCTGATCCAGTATCCTCTTCCTCCCCTTCTCAGTGGCAGGACCAGCATTGGTACAAGCACTTGCCTTTTCCAAAACAATGCGCCTCAAAAGACATGTTTTGGAGACTGTTGTTGATATTAAAGTTATTTTAAAATGAAGATTGAGCTATTATTGTCTATATAAATGTAATTCAGGTATAACTACAGCAAAGACCTGCATGGGCTGCCTTGATCACTAAAAATTGATCTCTCAGAGTTTGCAGCAGCCAAGGACTGTGTTTTGCATCTCACTGAAGGTTACTGCTGCCTCCTCATTCAAGGTAGTGCTCTGATTTACCACACCAGGTCACATCCGAACAGGTGACAGCTGCACCCTGCCCTGATAGCAGCAAAAACCCTCGTAAGAGCCTCAAGTATTTTTGGTATTTTGATTTGTAACATAACATTTGCATAACTGAAGACAAACATTTTTATTAGAATGGGATTTTTAAGTTTTTTAATGATACATCAAAAATTTGTTATAGAACCGGCTTATAAAAAAAATGTAAAACTCTTAATCTTTCTTCCATCTATCCCAGTTACACATACACAACCACACACTTCCCATGCACTTCCCTTGCCACAATAATTTTTGCTGATGACACGAAGTCAGATGCTGCAGCACAGCTTCCTAAACCTTCCTTACACCCAGCACATCTTCAGTAGATTCTTGAGTAACTCATGGTTGGAAGCAACTGAAGTTGAGCTACATACTGAGCCTGAGTTATGATCTGCAAGAAAAGTTTGTGCTGCACATATCGTTACTGCCATGATACAATAAAAATGGAAACAAAGCCGGAATTTCATAACAGTCTGCTCTAAGAGTTTCTGGATTTTTCGTTGCATGCCTGACATGAGAGTGGTGAGGCACAGAAGCTGTGGTAAATCACCTGGGGAAGGCAACAGCAACTCTGTTACTAGCCTAGTGATGGTATAATTTATTCATTTTTACGAAGCACAAATGGTTACTTGTCCTGGAGAATAACACACAGAATAAGATGTGGCACAAACTATTTTCTTTCAAGATCCATGAGACACAAAACTCTTTGTGTTTGCGCACATCTTGGAGCAGGATGGAGAGGAACACATCAGCCTTGGAAGAGGAGTACAGAAAATCAGTAATTTTCACCAGTTTAGATGCTCCACATGAAACAAAAGGCAGGATAATATGGACAGCCTTCTCAGAAGAAAAGATAGCAAGACTTCCTAGATAGTCATGTTATTTCAGGAGGATTCACAGAGTTTAAAAAACAAATCTGACCCCAAAAGGTAAGGAAAATAGACTCTGGAGAGGAGGGTTGTAACAAATAGGTGCACCAAGGACACCAGGATGAAGGGAACTGCTGAATCTGTCTGCAGTTTAATACCAAATGAAAACAAATTGTAATTATTAATGCCAAATGAAAACAAATTGTAATTGCTCATCAGAACTCGGTAACAGCAAGCAACCCTGAAAAAAACACCAAGGAAGCACTCAACACTATAGAAAAAAATTCTGTATCAATTTTTACATCTGAAAATGGGAATTAATGTTACTTTCTGAATCTGTCAGATCTCTGAAAACCACTGGAGGTCATACCATGAAAAGGTATTTGAAAATGAGAAGTAACCATACTATTCTTAGTGTGATTAGCCGAATTTTGTCCCATTTCAAATCCATCTAACCACTATGAGATCAAAAGCTTAATCAAATATTATTTTTGGATAGTACTGTGGCCTGTGAGGGTACTAACAGGGAAAAAAGAGAAAAAGAGATGAAAAGATCCAAACTATGTAAAGCATATACTGAGGAAGAAACACCAACAGAGTTATGACAATATTTATATTTAGATCCTTGCCATTAAATTTTACCATGCACAGTTTTTCTGATAGTTCTCTTCTCAAAAGTGTTGTAAGGAGGCAATTAATAAAATTGCTCTTTATTAAATGTTCATTTAAATTTATCTTTGATAGGTACTGCACACTGAAGGCAATTTTATTACATTGTTCTTGTGCAGCAAGTATAGACACAAAGGTAAATGTGTGCAGTTCCCATTGGCATCACACATCTCCTTGCATTTGTGAGCTGCTTAGCAGGTCCCTACAATCCACTGGACAAGAGACAGCACAATATTAGTAAAAGATAAATATATTTCCTGCATTGATGAGAAGGATTAAATGTTTGGGGCCAGCCTGGACACCGTTTGGAGCAACCTGGTCTAGTGGAAGGTATACTTGGCCACTGAAGCCAAGTTTGAAAAAGATGAGCTTTTTAAATCCTTCCAAATCCAGACCATTTCATGATTCTGTGATTTAATTTGATGTATCCTTGGGCACCCATATTTCTGGGGCTGTGAGAAAACCAGTGAAGCATAGTAGCAACATTCATGTGCACATATTTTATTTGATTGTAGTTTTAATTTTCTCAGTATTCCACAGCCAAAAAAAACCCTGAAAATTTCTCTGATCTGGATCACATTAGATCACATGAATACTTTGGTTCCTTTAGCAAAACTCCATATCAGAACAAGAGATTCTTCTGAAGGAAGGCAATGAAATTCCTATGGGTTGCTGCTCAAGATCAGTCTTGCTGCCTTTAATCTTTCTCATGAACCTTTGTCCTGCTTCTTTCACTCCTACTCTAGAAAAAGCCTTCCTTGTTTTCAGTGAGTGGGCTTTGTGTCATGTATGTTTCTGCTATTCCTTCAGTGAAATTCTTGTGGCAGAGACTAGGGGGAGGTTACCATCCAATAATAAAATAACTATGGATGACTTGCCTATTTTCTCCAACGTTACCAGTGGAGCTACAATACCAGAGGGAAGCTGAACAGTCTGGGTCTTTCCCAGGTGTTAGGCCTTAAATTTGTCCATGGATGTTGCCTTTGGCTTGCTCCCCTCTCTCCCTGGGCACACAATCCAAGGCTTTCCCCTCACAAGATGCTCACACCTCCCCTGGTCCCTCACCACCACCATGAACCAGAGACCTTTGTACAGCTGCCCCCAAAGCTCCTTGGAACCAGGCAGAAATCTCACTTCCACATATTTTTCAATATTGAATTCTAAAATTTCACAATTTTACCCTCATTTGGATCATTTCCACTTGGAGGAGGGTGAAATCGATAAACCAAGTGCACTGGACATGCTGCAGTGGCATAGAAGATGCTTGGCCATCACTTACAACACCTATGTAAAAACATCTTGCAGTTTTACCAATGGTTCAAAACCAAAAGACCCCCTGTTCCCATCTGAGGAGCATTCTTCGGTCACACAGAAATCTCTTCTTTTTCTATTTTTTGACTCATTACTTCGCAGTAAGACTATTTATCAGAAAATAATTTGTTTACTGTATGCCTATTTTCCCCTTATATATGCATAAATGGAATATTATTTCAGATTGGATATAAAGACCTTTCCAGTCTCCTATTTATTTTCCCATTCAGACATCAGTTTATAAAGATCATTGAGGCCAAAGAACAGAAGCAGAAAGACATTTCCTCATTGCAGTAACAAAAAAAAGAAAATTATTCTGATTATTTTTTCTTAATTAGAAGAGGAATAGATAAGCTTTTATAATTAATACCCATTTGGCTTCCTTATCACATTATTCTTGAATTCAGCTCTGTGTAAATTTAAAAATTGTCTGACTGGCACCAAACTGTTCAAATGCTGCTGCAGGAGGTTTCATCATGGCAAGTTAGAATCCTCCATTAGTGCCACCACAGTGTCAGCACTTCCAGAAGCATTCTTTCTTTAAGCAGTGCATGTCACACACTTCAATCTTACAAATGAAGTCATATTCTTCATTAACATCTTTAAAGCTTTGTTTAAACACAAGCCAAAGATGTATAAGAGGTAGAAATAACAGAAACTATGGAGGTCAGCAGAGGGTACAACCTAAATATACAGTAATTAAATCACAGAACGGTTTGAGTTGGAACAGACCTTAAAACTCATCTCATTCTAACCTCCTGCCATGGCAAGGGACACCTTCCAGTAGGTGAGATTGTTTCAAGCCCCATCCAACCTGGCCTTGAACACTTCCAAGGATAGCTTCTATGGGCAGTCTGTACCAGGGCCAAAGCACACGCAGAGGGAAGAATTTTTTCATAATAGCTAATTTAAATCTGCCCTCCTTGCTTCATCCCCTCGCTGGAGATAATGCTGTGAAGGAGGAAAAAAAATCAGATCATTACTCAAGCCAAACCATGGAGCACAAGCTGCATTCAGGTATGTGCGTGGCCAGGCAGAGTGAGTTGCTTCTAATTGCAATGTTAGGAACATATATAAAAAAATACAAACATCCCACTCAAATTCTTGAATCCAGATGTGCCCCAGCAGCTCCCTTTGCTCTAGCACAAGAGACTGCAGCACTCCAAGCTTTAATTCAGTGCTGGTCAGTGAGAGTGAGCAGAAAATGCCTCAGGAGCTTGCAACAAGACTGAAACATCTCCACAGCCCAACACCAATCAATAACAATTTGCAATCCTCTTTCCCATTCTCTGTTATCCTTAATGAATTCCTATTCCAAGTCTAAGAAATAAGAAAAACCACTATTTTTAAAGCAATTGCGTGCAGGTTTTCTGCCCCTAGTGCTAATTTTGTAATCCTCCACTAGTTTAATTTTCTGTTTGTTGTCTAATCCAAGACACCTGTGTTTTGTGGACACTCAAAATATTTTATCTCCATCTGAAGCCAACACTAACACATGGAAACTTTGATCTCATATAAGAAAAAGTCCTTGTGTGTGTCAGCAAGTGCCCGTCAGACCTAACAGCCATTGTTAATACCCAGACTTTTGAGGCTCTGTCCCCAGGGCAAACCTATTTCTCATCCCTGCCCTGAGGATTTCACTTTTGCACCAATAATGGAAATTATTCTGACCATGATTAAAGATTTATTTCCTCTGAATATGGTATTTCAAGATCTCTTCTTACTCCTGAGGTAAACAACCCCAGAACTTTTTCCTGTGCTCTTCTATAAAGGAGGACAGCAGAATTAATGCCATTCCTTCTGCATTACAAACCTTTTACTCTCTCTGTATTTGCTCTGTGCTGAAAGAAGCATTTTGAAATGCATTTACTTGATGGAAGAGTTATTGGCTACTGAAACTACTGAAAGGATAATGCAGTAAGATGAAAAAAACTACTAAAAAGCTATTTTGAAAGTGAAAAGCCTTTAAATTTCATATATGCTAAAACTTGCTCTGAAGGTACCAGTGCAGAAATGAAGCATTAGCACCAAATGCCAAGATTAGCTGCTTTTCTTTTTTTATTCTGAGGAATAGAATGTATCACTCAGGTGATATATTTCTCAGGTTAATACTCACAATCTAAAAAAATAATTCAGAAGAGATAAAAAATAGACAAAAATCCAAAAATCCATAATTAATGGTTTATTCAATGACTGTATTTTGTTTCAGATAGTTTTAATTTAATATTAATTTTCTTTATTTGTAAGGCTGGGCATCTGGTTTGGGAAATTGGCCAGAAGGAAGAGAGAGAGCCTCTTCCCCTCATCCCCACAATGAGCTTTTTTCCTTTCAAGGCATCAGTGCTGCTCCACAGCCATGCAAAGAGTCCATCCAGGATTTCCCCAGCTACCAAACAAAGAGCACAGCCTGCATTCCGGGTGTGGGAGCCCTCCTCAGTCACCCACACCAGGAAAGCATGGGGAGAGCTAGATCTGAAAGGCTGGATATGAAATAAGAGTACATGTATTCACTCCCTTCCCTTTGACAGTGCTCTGTACATGGAATAAAAACAAGCAACAACTGATCAAATCAACTGAACACTGTTTCGCTTTGAATACAAAGACACCAAATGAAAAATAGAGGGTCACATTTAATAGCAGAAGAGAAAAAGCTTGAGATAAAAAGCTGGAATAAGCAGCAATCATCAACATCAGAGTACACTGGGCAAAGGCAGCATTATGGGGCTTTTTATTCTTTTAAGAAAGGGAACAGAACAAAAGGCATTTTGGTGCAGGGCATGTTGTGGAGCTGATGCACATGGATTTGGCATAACTACACTAAGAAAGGAGTACAAGGTGAGCACAGACACCTGGGAGCTCAAAGCAGTGGTTGTATCTGAACACAGGTGAGATGAATGCCATGAAAGCCCCAGGAAACCAGTAGCACCAGTTTAAAGCAGAGAGATGGAATGTCCAGCATGAGCCAAGAACAGGTAAGCGCCGTATTTTGGATAGGAGACTGGAACTGGGCTTTTCTAACACCTTGTATTTCAAACTCATTCCCTGATTCCTCAGAAAAATGAAATAAATCTCATTGTAAAAAGGTGGGACAATTCAAGAAACTCCCTAATCTGTTCCCCAGTCCCTGTATTGCCACTTGCTCCTTTGGATCAGCACACAGAGCTCTTGGGCAGCCTGGAGGGAACAAGGGAATAATGCAACAGATCAAAAGAAAGAGGCAGCATTTCCACCAATCTTTTTGGGTGACTGACCAGAAAGGAAAAAAAGCAGTGAGATTCACTATATGTGACTCTTCAAGAGTAAAGGCAATAAATAAATACATACAAATAGCAAATAGGAACATCCTGTGCCAAGGACACAAGTCTTTTCCATATCACATAGAGCTCAAGTGATGAATCACCAGCAGAGAGGCAGCTGGTACTGCCCTGTGACAAGGCACCCAGGTGCCCCCACTCTGCAGACCCCATCCAGGACGTGCCAGTGCCTCCCCACCAGCCAGGCACGCTGGAATATTCTGTGGCTCAGAAGCCTAAAGCTTGCAAAGGAAATGCACGAGCAGCATCACAGGGATGACTGGAAATGCCTGGGGAAAAAAAGTTTACTTCCAAAAACATTTGCTTTAGAGACAAAAATTGCGTTTGATTCCCTCCAGCCTGGATCTTCCCATCACACCATGACTTGGAAAGGGCTGACAGTCCCCAGCCATGGCTGGGCAGTGCATCCCTGTGTGCGGCTCCATGGGATCCACTGCATCACAAAACTGCATCAACCCGTTCATAACAGAACATCACATCCATCAGCCAAAATCCAGCTGGCATTTTGTGCTCACAGTAAATAGGATTACTGGCAGCAATGAAAACTGAAGTCCTCTGCTGAACAACACACTGGGGATGGCAGCTGCTTTCCAGTCTTGGACTGCAAATACCACCTTGCCAAAGCTTTCTGTACTAATGGGGGCTATTTTCTCTATAGGAAAGGAAAAGGCAGGAGAGAACTCAATTTTCATGCTTCCAAGTCTCCTATTGATGGGCATGTGTTCAACTGCTCCTGTTCTGATTAACACCCAGCATGGGAGATTCAAACAACTTCAGAGCTGCTACAGCTGGGGTTGTCCATGAGATAGAGCTCATGCTTTAAAAAAAATTTTTATATATATATATATATATATATATATATATATATATATATATTTATTTATTTATTTATTTATAAATATATATATTTAATATATATAATTTGAAAATTTTCTGCACTAAATAATGTAGCACAGCTTTTACTTTTTAAAACCTGCATTTTTCAATGAAATATTTGTCTCTATCTAAATGACAAAGTAAAGCTCCCAACGATTCATATTCATAATCCTTACTGACACCATGGGAACTGCATCTGCAGAGCAGGTGCCCACAGGGATCCTGGATGGCGATTTACTGACTCCAACACGACCTGCAGGCGTTAAATGGTTGCCTCCATGTTACTCAGGTGAAAGAACGTGCAGAGTCCCGATTTTGGAGGAAAAAAGGTCTGAGAGTGTCAATAAATAAAAACCCCTCCCTGTAAAATGGAGTGAATGGCCAGCTGGCAAGGAGGGGAGAGGGGAAGAAAAAAAAAACAGAGAAATAGGCAAATTGCTCTCTGTGTGATGGCAGGAGTGATCCTGAACTGCAATTAAGTTTCCAAAAGTTCACATTTAAAGTCCTATTTGCCTCAACAATGCCCACTGTAGTAGCTAAAAAGTATAAAACAATTTAAAATTATGGCATCCCTTCCTGTGTAAGTGTCCCTCCATTAGAAAGAAGGCTTGGATTCTCAGAAATGAAGTTTAGGGGTGAGGAGAACAACCATTTTTGTTGGATTTTTTTGTGTGAAAACCCAATGTATGTCCCTGATCAGTAAGGAACCTGGGACAGGGGCTCAGTGTCCCCAGGCTGCACAGGCAGCTTTGTGGGCTTGAATTCCCTTATAAAACCAGAGCTACTGGGCTCCAAGAGCTGTCCAAAACTTCCTCCCACAGGATTTGTTACACACATTGGTACTGGCAATTCCAATTGATTTTATACTGAAATGTTACTGTGGGATGAGATACCGCTGTGTGAGGTGTAAAGGTATTTAACACGATCATCAGTAGCAAATACATAGTTATTAAACAGAGGTGTGGGAATAGAAAGATGATATTCAACATTCTTAAAGCAAATACTGCATTTTGAAAGGAAAACCAAGGATCTCATCTCATCTCATCTCATCTCATCTCTTCCTGGGCAACTCTCCCAGCACAACTATTCCACATGTGCAAACAACAACAAAAATGCCTGAAAGTCTTGGAAGGCATAAACTGGGATACAGAAAAAAAAGCTGCCAATGCTGAACTTTTTACCAGAGGGTCCAAAGGGAGTCCACAGCAGGGACATAGCAGAATGCATTAAATCTCAATTAGATCATAGCACACAACAAAGCACGGAACATTCTCATCATATTTGCTCACCCAAGGATTAAGGGATTTTCTTTGGAGAGGTCTCTGCTTGTAAAGCATCTTGGGGCTCACATGGCTCTTGCCAGGGAAGAACAGGCACCTCTCTTTCCTGTCTTAATGAACTGCCCCATTAAATGGACTCATAACAGTATTTTACACATATGTGTGCCAGTGAACTGCAGCCATGAAGAGACACAGTTCTATATTTTTAAAGTGCTTCCACAGCACTTTAGGTAAATACATCTTACTGGTGACTGTCTGCATATGCCAAAATGTCAAAAATGAAAGCGCAGAAAGAAAAATAAGAAAACAGATGAATAAGGAAACTATGAAAGAAAATAAAACTTTGAGGACATATTTAAGATTTTAAACACTACTGTAATAAGGTAACATTCTAGCCACTTGTAAAGCAATTATTTAGGCAATATTATGAAGTCATTATTTGTAAATGTGTTTGTTATACAATGCTTAGTATTAATAAGACCTAGTAATTATGCCTGTAAACAGTATTACGGTATTATAAATGTAATATTGGCCAGCCAAGTGCCCTCAGAAGCCTGATGTGCAGCAGTGGGCAGCAAAGCTGAAAGCAGTATCCAGCCCAGACTCCCACTGGCTCCTGCTGGCTGGACCTGCTGCATGAGCTTCTATAGCAACACCTTGTTCTGCAAAAGGATCTGCAGGAGAATTCATTTGGCCACGTCAAAGAATTTTACTTCCCATCCCCATCTCCCCTGAACTAAACTAAGATTTGCTTCCAGGCCTAAAGACTTTTTCTATGAAATCATGGAATCATGGAAACATTTAGGCTAGAAAAGCCCACCACTACACCATGTCTTCAAGTGCCTCATCTAAATGTCTTTTAAATCCCGCCAGGGATGGTGACTCCACCACTGTCCTGCGCAACCTGTTCCCTAACAGTGCCGTGGGGTTTTCCTGTAGCAGCACTTGCCACAACACCTGACTACAGTAATTTCTTCCACCCAGCAGCTTCCACAGCTCTGAGCTCTGTTGCCTCCACTCCAAGCAAGACTCATGTCTAACATCTTCCAGCTCTGGGTATTTGAGTGCTATCACCAAGGACATGCTTCACCCAATGCAAACAGTTTGCACCTTCCTCCTGAAGATCAGTTAATGAAGTGCAACACTTCAGAGCTCTTTCATTAAAGTGCTAATGCTTGTAAAATCAATATGCCAGAGAGTGGAGCTTTCTTCGTAATTAAGTAAGAAAAATAGTCTTAAATTTTATGTTGAATCCAGATGCAGCAACAGGAGTGCAGACACACTGTTTGGAGCTGCGTCATAATTTACAAACACCTGCTATTAGTACACCTTAAAACATGCATTATTCAATAAATCCTGCAGAAATTCTTAAAAGCAGCAGTGCCTTGACTTGCTTCTACAAAAGCTCTACAATATCCAGGCACAGCACTGACACCTTTTAAAAGATTTTTCTTCCTGAGGAGAAGTACCAATAGTTAAAATCGCAGCAGGGCCAGCAGCTTGGCAGGTCCCCATCACCTCTGGAGTGTGCTGCTTTATTTTTCTCCAGGCAAAGCCATTCCCTATCAACACAAGAGTATTCAGTCAACTAAGTGAATAGCTTGATGAATGCACTCCACTGCCACACATTTGGGCTGGAAAACTTCAAAGCATGGCAATCATAATATTTTCATTACAGACAGGAGCTATTATTCCTCCCCACAATGAAGCCTGGAAGACAGGCTCTAATCCCTGAAAGGGAACATCACACTGGCTTTCAAAAACTCATCAAGGACACGGAGTTCACAGCTATGAAACCTTCCAGCCCTGGCTGGTCAAACCTGGCATCAAAGCGCCCACCCTGCTCCAAAATAGCTCCAAGCTTCTGTTGTTGTAACTCCCTAAATGGTAAAGCTATGTGGTCATAACCCAAATTATGTTACACATCCCCTGACTGCACACAAGGAGATTATGACTGCTCAGCGCACTCAGCACACACACAGTCACAAGGGAACACTAAAAGCAAATTCTGGCCCTGTCTATCATCCATAATTCAAGAGAAATCAGGGTTAAAGAAAGTGCATAAGCAATTGACATAATTTATATGCTGCAAGTGGGAGAGTTGGCAGTCTCTTGCATCATAAAGTTTAAGTAATAGTAGTTTAACATCATATGTATCCACAGCTGTATTGCCATTAGTTCCATTACACCATGGAGCAACTGTCACACCAACAGCTTGCTTCACACAGGATTCCACCAGGAATGATCAGCCAAGCACAAACCACTCAGTACTAACAGCAGGAAAAAGGAAAAACAAGAAAAAAACTAACCAACAAAATCAACACACCTTGAAAGGTTTAGTGATGCAGTTGCTATCGAAAGGTACCTTTAAAATGAAAGGAGGAAAGAAAGGAAAAAGGTAATGAGCAGTGGCAACAAATTTTGGAGATGCTGTTGCCAATTTTGATCACTATCATGACATTCACCATTTCAGGACATGATTTCTTCTTGTTGTATACTAACAACAAAAATATTCCTTTTTACCCAAGGGATTATCAAATTAATTCAGTGTGTGTGCGTGATGAGGGGTATCAATTGATTATTCAATATTTCTTATGAAAACAAAAGAAAGCTGGAACAGTGACTGCTTTGTGCCACCTTTCTCAGGTTCACCCACAGCATACTGTTTTCAGTGGAAAACCTAAATTCATAGAAATTAGGGATCCCATGAGGATCAGGAATTGGAAATGAGGCTGCCAAAAGTTCCACCTGAAAATGAGCTTTTTAAACCAATCCATTCTCTGTCTCATCAGCCCCTCTACACTTAGTCATAGGATGACTCTGAAGCAGCATAATATAACTTAAACTGTCCTCAAATGTAGAGTTGAATTGAGGGAAGCCCAAGCCAAGCCTACAGTCTGGCCACAGCTCCTGCTATTCAGAAAAGCTCTTTTTAACAGAGGAGTTTTGCAGAAATCAAACAAGAACTCAAAGACAAAAAGCCTAAAGTAAAAGGAGTTTATGAAAAATCACCTGGTTTCACGGTACCCTGAACTTATCAGGACACCATCAGCACTCCAAGTACCACTGTTAGGCAGTTAGTGCTACAATACCAGATTTTCAGGGGTTTTTCTTTGCATCCTTCTTGTTGTGCTCATATGGAAAATCTGGCTCAGTTGTGTCAAAAATTAAAAAAAATAAATTCTAAAAAAACCCCATCAGCACAGAGCCTGAATCTTTGGTCCAAAAGTAATTTTCTACATCCGATGTGCAGATTCAGCGCATCCGTGTTTATGTCACAGAGGACGAGGCACATCCCAATTTAATCCTCAAATACAACTTTCTCTCCCTGCTGACAACAGTAGCAAAAAAGTGGAGCAGATATGGTGGCAAGAGGTAACAGCGGTTCCTTTCTGTGTCTCAGAGCAGATTATGGAAGTTTGGCAGAGAGTTGAAGCCTCAAGTAAGAATAACCCATAAGATTCAATCTCTCCTTTTTACCTTCAGCAGCACCAGCACTTCTCAATTTCACTGCTTCCCAGGAGACTATTCTCCATCCCCAGGTGTGCTGACCGTGCTCCATATTAGCTGAAGGAACAAGAAACCCTGAGTCATGGGGGCTCTTTAACCTTTTTTTTTACTTTTCTAGGTCACAATATTCTTATCTGAGCCTGCAGAGCGCATGATCCAGACAAACTGCTGTCTTTCTCCTCCATTTGCACCCAAGAGCACACTTGCATGAGGAAAATAAAAGGTGCCCAAGATTTGAAATATGGCAGTGAGCATCCCTTTAACGCAGCCATGGAAACTGCCAGCAAAAAGTGCTTCACAGGGGATTTACAATGTGGATTCTTCTGCTACACGACGTGGGGAGAGAAATCTGCAAAGAAGGCAGATCATAATTTAAGTTTATTTATGATTTATTCCAGTAGCTGGGGAAGACTTTAAAGAGGCATTTCCAATGCTTCTTTGAACACCTGAACCACCACACACCCACAAAGCTCAGTAAAAGCCCTGGACTATGTTGCAATTTGTAAAATGCCGAATTTAATGACTGGAAGTAAAGCATTAACACCTACCACAATGTAGAATATCCTCAGTTGGAATGGACCCACAAAGATCACTGAGACCCAAGAGAAACTAAACTCCTCACCCCTTTTTTATTTTCTGGAAGCATTATTGGGGTCCCACCCTTAACAATAATTTCAGAATCCCTTGGAAGTAGTGTGGGAGTGTCACCATTAAGATTGGTTGGAACACAACTCCTTGTATTCCCTCCAGACTGCCAAGCTATATTTAAATCCCTTTTCTCAATCGGAAGGAACTTAAGCAACCTGGAAAACAACAAATCAATGCTACTTGCATTGTTTTTCATGTGAATCCACATTAATGCTGTGTCAGACTCCATCAGCATCAGAAGAGGCTGCAACAGCCTTTGCCAGAACAGTTGTGTTTTCTCAATGAAAAAGGGAAATGAGTAAGAGGGATGAGAAAATTATCTATTTCCCAGAATCTTTTTTGCATTGTACCTCGCCTGTAATTTGGGCAGGGCTCCTGCCCCTAGAAACAAGAACTGGAAGAGAGAAGTTGTGGCTGCTCTATCTCTGGAAGTGTTCAAGGTCAGGTTAGATGTGGCTTAGAGCACCCTGGTCTATAGGAAGGTGTCCCTGCCTATGGCAGGGGGTTGGAACAAAAACTTCTTTAAGGTTCCTTCTAATCCAAACTGCATTCTATGAGAATAGGGATTTCCTTACAGTATACTCGGTGGATGGAGAATTAGTTTCCTCATCAGTGAAGATGATCCCAGTGGGAGACTCTACTCTGCACCAGATCCTGATGTTTCCAAGCAAATATGGAGCCAAAAATCAACATTACGCCGTCACAGAAAATTCTTGCAGCTACCTCCCCACAGTCTTTTAAAACCTGATAGCCTGTGGCATCTATTTGCCACTGTTTAATCAGCTCTGCTTAATGAGTGAGACTTGTTTGCAGCATTTTCAGGGTCAAGTTAACTCATTTCAGAAGAATACAACTGCACTTACAAGAAAACATCAAAAACAGAGAGTAAAAACATAGAGGGTTTATGAACATCCTTTCCTGATGTGTCCAGTTGCATTTGAAACTGCTTCAAGTGAGATCTGTAACAGTTATGTGAGCTGGTCACTGCTGGGCGCCCTGGGAATCCTGCAAGCTACAGGGACAAGTGGAAGTGTCAGTCAAGAAATTACAGACAGCAACAGCAGAAGCCATATGAGTGGCATGATTTAATCCCTTGCTGCTGAAAACTAATTGGATATAGGAAGGGAGAAGATGTATACAGTTGTATGCAAAGGGAGATGAGTAAGGAAAGGCTCCAAAGCCTTTTCCAAATTTGGAAAGTAAATGTTATCTCACTGAAATTCAGAAAAGTCTGCAAAATAATTTTGTCTTCTGTAGAAAAGATTCAGCAGAATGTAAAGTATAAAATTAATCTCTTTGTACAAAAGATGATTTAAATACATTCTATTAATAAAATTTTGTGCAACTAAGAACTTTTAGCAAAGATTGAAAAGAGTGTTCATTAAAAGCAATGAACATTACAATAAACAGTAAAAATACAGTGGAGATTTGCAGACCAAAGTTCTCTATCACACCTAAATTAAAACATAAATCCATGGCAATGTATTCTCCCTGTTAGGTCTCCTAAAGCCTCAACCAAAGTACACTACAACAGACTGTGGAGACAGAATGTCTCCTCAAATACAACAAAAACAGCATTGCTGAAGGACAGGCGAGCTTATGGCTGTTTCCTGTGCATCATGGACTTTAAGGACGCTGATATTTAATAACCTTAAGGACCAATGAAGAATGTTAAATAATCCTTTAAAAAACACCTATAGGGCCTTTAAGAAACCATAAATAAAATTCCATGAGATTTTCAGAGATTTGCAACACAGCTTGGCTGTGCACTGAAGGGAATCCCTTTGGCTGCAAGCCAGAGAGCCTCATCCCAAGCATCCGAGCAATGCTCCCAGGTCCTGCTCCTGCTGAAATCACTCACACACAGACCCTGCGGGAGTTAATGGTGCAGCAGCAGGCTCACTAGTGCCAGAACACGGACATGCAGATTTTCTGGCTTGGAAACACCAGGCTGAGGTCCCTGCAGGACCCAGCTATGCTGGCAGCAGCACTGGCATTAGCACTGCCAGGACATCCTAAAGTCCGACTAATTCAGACAAATGGCAACACATTCTGGACAGGTGAAGCTTTAATCCTCTCCTTGAAGCTCCACAGCCCAGTCAAATGACAACAGTTTGCAGACTATGAAAGCTATGCATCTGAGCTGGATTATTAGAAGGATGAGACCAGCCGTTTTAACAATTAATTTCTGTGTGGTATGCTTTACTTCTGAATATTTGAGCAGTGTTTTTTTTTCACCAGATATGCTTTTGTAGCCAAAAAAAGTGCTTGAATCCATTAAAGCATCTTTGTTCACACACAGTGCTCAACTTCTTTGAAATATCTGAAGTTTTAACAGATTGATTTTGCTTCCAGCAAGTCTCCCTGCATGTAGTTTTGCTGAGTGTGTAGACCTACACACTCAAAGAGCTCCTTATCACCGACATGATCTATTTATGGAAGAATGGACAAATATCCATTAACACAGAGTTAAAACCTAGGAGACAGAGCATGGTCAATATGGAGCAAAGAAATCAGAGTAAATAGCAAGAAACTTTCTTTGATGTAGAATCCTGCTTTCCACTGCATTTGCTTTGCAATACAGCAGGTGCAAGAAAGATAAATGACAGAAGGGACAGGAATGCAAAATGCTAATACCCATTCACTTTGTCTTGTTTGTGGCTTGCTGTTTATTCATGGATTTCACATTAAGTTTACCTCTGGAAAATCATATAGGAATTTATCACCATGCCCATTCAAAATGCCATGTAAATATTAACTACCCTTAATTGCAGTGTGGTTGGCATTAATGAATGTTTTCCTTGATGCTAAGAAGTTTCTATGCAGGCAAATTGAACAAATCCTTCTAAATCCTTCATATTTTCATGTTACATCAACAAAACCGTTAATTTGGGCTATTCCAGAAGAAGGTGGAGAAGCAAGACTCAGACAATCACAAGGAGGGCTGATTTTTTGAGAAAACAGACTTAACCTCCTAGCCTTGTGCATAAACATCAAAATTCAGTGTTTAATGTAAATGGGTTCTTGGCACAGTGATGAGACTGGAAATCATGATCTAAAGCATTACACGTGGATTGCTTCTCTTATCCTAAACTATTCTGGTGCCCAGATTTTTGTCGTTCCTTTCCATGCTGAAGTAAGAGAAAAACATTAATTACCAGAAGTAAAGAGAAACACTGTCCTTGCCAGCTGAAAGAACGAGTCTTCATACACCTTTTCTGTAAGACTCAGCTGTCTCTAAAGATGTGGTTTTTTGTTTTCCAAATCCACTATGCCCAGTGACAAGTGGATGGCAGATGTCACATAATTGACATTGCTGGATCCTGACACTGCAAAGCAAGGGGGACAAATTAAGCCTTCTGCAGAAGGTGTGCACAGTTTCCCTGTGATTTTCTGGAGAGATTCCCAAGGCTGAGCCGTCCGCACGCCTGAGGCTCAGTGCACAGCCAGACCTGTAGGACAGGTTATTGGTCAGGTTCATGTCAGCAACCTTGGTGCAAATAAGAACTAAGAGTGAGACCACAGGATTGAGTGTGTTAACTTTCAGAATGCAAAAAGTATCACAAAATAAACCTAACATATTAATCATTCTTTTTAGTAAGGCTTTTACAAGATAAATGATTGCTGGTTTTTTTCCCTTAATAAAAATAGTTACATGAAGAGACAGCAGTATTCATATTTATAATGCCTTAAACAGACCCTAAGGGTTTCATGTCTTCAATTTAACTCAGGCTCTAATAATCATGAAAATCTATGAAAATGACAGTTGAGCCAATGTAAGCTTAGATGCCTTTTCAAGATACAATTTCCTTCATATTGCAAAGATACTCTTCACATCAAACCAAGGTATGAAAAAAAAAAAAAAACAAGCTACCCCTTGAAGTACTCCAGAACATATCAAAATATTTGAATACTTTTCAAAACACACCTTGGGACTTTTTTCTGAATATAATTAATACCGTTCTCTTTCAATTATACAAATGGATAAACACACTGAAGTGTCAAAAAACAGTGTTTGGATGGCTTGTCCTTTTGAGAACTTTACTCTCTTTGCTGTGTTCCTCTGTCCTATCTTGTCACCTCAACCATGCGTTTCTGTTGGTGGGACTTTTCTCTCTAGGCTCAGTGACAGCAGGATCTATTGCAGCATGAGAACCTCTTCCATTCCAGACTGGTCCTGGAGGCTTCTGGTCACATCATGCCTTGGGTCCAATTTCCAGCACAGCTGAGTAATGCAGGTCTTCCTATCACAGCTTCATCTGCTCATCTCAGCTCACCTGATGCTTCTGCTCTTCATTAATCAAGAGTGTTGAAAGCTGCCTGTAATGCTAGATGCTAGATGCCTCCTTCATTCATTTTCACAATTTTGATGCAGTTAGATCTCAAAAAGAAGTTATTCACAGCCCTATTACAAGGCTCCCAGCAGCAATAATTTGTATATCTCCTGAAAGGTTTCTAAATAAACACAGCTTTCAAATGCTGATGGGTATGAATGCTCCTCATTCCCGGCAGACCTTGGTATTACTTCAGCAGTTGAACTGCAGACTTAGACAGCAAAATAGGCAACAGGTGACAAGATGAGAGAAAATGGTATCAAGTTGCATCAGGAGAAGTTTAGACTAGGTATCAGGAAAAATTTCTGAATGAAAAAGATTGTCAAGCATTGAAACATTGCACAGAGATGTGGCAGAGTCACCATCTCCAGAAATGTTCAGAAATGTGTGGACATGGCACCTGGGGACATAGCTGAGTGGTGACCATGGTGGTGGGACTTGATGATCTCAAAGGTATTTTCCAACCTTCACAATTCTACGATTCTATGAAAGTGACACAAACATTTTTCACAACGACTAATTAGCACCATTGTGATTTACCATCCCATTATTCCCTGAACAGATGCACCAGATACATTTCTGAAGGAGTTATTTAAGCCATACAAGGCAGAGTCTGGCTTTGTTGAAGGGATTTTGGCAACCTGCAGTCCCAGACCAGTAAGCTGAAGATTCTCACAGGTTGTCTGAGCTGTAGCTCTGTGCCAGCACCATGAGCAGGACCCCAGCTAGACTTCTTGCCCTTTCATCTACCTTTCCCTTTCAAGGACATTAATTTTTTTGCTAAACTAACGTGTAGGTTAAGATCCCAACTCATCACCAATCTCAGGTACCCCTAGGACAGCTCCAACAGGATTTTCTTCTCACCAGAGGAATCCACATCCTGGGCATGTTACTCATCACCACCATGGCATTTCCTACAATGCACACCCAGATATCCTTCTGTACATGTTGCAGCTTGCTTTATCATATCTTGAATCTGTGCTTGACCTGGTAATGTCCTAGAAAATGTCTGGGTGCCAGCTTCTCTACTTACTTGGAGAGCTGGTGCCATATCTCATGGAGAAGGAAGAGACTCTATGCATCAGCAAAGGGAATACATGATACACTTTCAAGCCTGAAAAAATTCCTTCCAGCTCTTTGAATGTGTTGCAAATTTAATTGCAATTTCCTCCGTGATTTTATATTTTGAGTTTATAGTTAGATCCTCTAGGCCTATGAGGAATGATGCTAAGTAGTTACCTAGTAAGAATGTTGGAATTCATGTTCTGAAGTTACTTCATTAGTTTATTTCATGCTTTCCAGATGATCAAAGCACATCTAAATTTTTGATTAAAAGGAAAATTTCACCTTTTGCATGGTAGAACAGCTGGGTTAATTGCCAACATTAATCTTATATTTGTTTCTCAAGAAGCCACCAAGAATTTCTATCATAACTTAATAAATATGAATCAAGGCATAGTCAATTTCAGACAGCAAGGAAAGCTGGGTCCTTCTTTCAAGCATTTATACACATCAACAGCAGTTCGGACCTGCTATTTCAGTTTTACATTTTGAGATGATCAACCACCTACCTCCAGTAGCTCCTTTTTGCACAGAATGGGAAACCTTAGAGCACTGTAAATATGGAAGTTTTAATTGGTAAGAGGCTTTTATCCAATTTTCCACTTTCAGCTTGATCATTTTATGTTTTAGGGAAAAGAAATGACATCTTCCTTTAGAGCTAAAAATATGTACCATATCCTGAAGCCTTTAATGAAGCCTGGATATCTTCCTAGAATTTTCCTTAGTAGTCCAGTAGCCTATGGGTCATCACATTGATGTCCAGATTAGAAAAGACACTATAGGAGTCATGAGGTGAAGTTTCACAGACTGAACTTAAGCAAAGAACATGACTTTAAACAAACCTTCCACTACAAATGTGTATACTGAATTTGAGATCTGGCCTTGGTGAGGTGATATCCACAGATGCATTCTGGTAAGTCAGATGGAAGATACGGGTAAGGAAGAGAGGGATGCTTTGGCTCCACAAAACCCACAGTTTCAAGCTCAGATGGTTGGCACCAGTCAAAATTGCTGAGGGGTATTTAACCTGTGGAGTTTTAATCTGAACATGAATCAAGTCCAGCACTGGGAGAGGAGCATCAGACAATGTGCTGATATCACCCATTTCTTTGTGCATTGACAACATCAAAATAATGCAGCAATCCTACTCCTACAGACACCCCCTTCTTCCTTGTGCAGAAGTGACACATTGCATCTAAAAATGGAACATCTAAAAATGAACAGAAGTGAACTTCTAACAAAGGCAGTATTGATAAAATGTCAAGAGCAAGGGCTCTGCTCCCAACTCATGTAAATACACTTGGAGAGAGAAACAAGTACAGTAATTTCACATCTATAAGGCGCACCGGATTATAAGGCGCACTTCCAGGCTGTTGGCAAATTTCCGAACTTTGTCCATATATAAGGCGTACTGGACTGTAAGGTACCTGTAATTTTTTTGTGGCGAGGATCCGCGTGCAACAAAGTAACAAATTAGTAATGGAATCGCAGGATCGTGGGGTTTACTGGCAGGTGCTCAATTTGCAAACATTTTTCATTGCAGCCTCAGGCACCCTCCCTGTGCCGTGGGCCCCGGCACTCCCGCCCGCCCCCGGCACCAGCTGGCGCAGGCATGGCACGACTCTTGAGGCTGCTCTCGCAGCTGCTGCTGCAGCTGCTGGCGCTCACAGCTCGCACTTCCAGGTTGGCAAATTTCTGAACTTTGTCCATATATAAGATATTCCGACCATAAGGCGCACTTCTGAGTTTTGACCAGAATTTTAGTCAAAAGGGTGCACCTTATAGGCATGAAATTACTAGTAAGTATGCTTCTCAGCTTCCCCCTGGGGTGAGGCACATCTTTCTCAGCCCAGGTCCCAGGGAATGGCAGAAGGGAGCACAGAAAAAGCAATTAATTGCTAGGCACAAGATCTATCTGTGCTGCAGAGCATGTGAGGCTGCGCAGGACAGTGCACAGACACCAATGCTATCCCAGCAACATCCTGCACACTTTATGTCTGAAACATGAGAAAGAATAGAAAGGATGAGTATGATTCCCACAGAAGAAGTAGAAATACTGGGAAAAGGATGATAAAACCATGGGACTGCAGCAACGCTGCACTGTGTTATTTAAAGTTCCATTAAAACCATTACAGATGAGGATGTGCAGTGAGGGATTTTCATGCACTTCTACACAAAGTACACTTCAAGAGACAGAGCTTTTAATGGTCTCTGGTTTCCTCTGTATGTGCAGTGTACTTGTTTCTCCAACCTCAACTCCTTTCAACCTTGTTTTATGGAGAAAGTCCTCCAAAAGCACTAAGTCAGTATTTACCAGCTTAGTACTCTGATGGTTCTGACACCCCTCCCATGAAACCTAACTCACAGCATCTATTTTGTATGTAATAAGGAATTTTGACATTTTTGATGAACACAGCTCTGTAGATGGCATATGGGCTTCCTATTAACTGGACATTGGTCTGGTTGGAAAAGCAGCAAGGAAAGTTAAGCTTTGTTCCCACTGTGAAAGGCAGAGGTGTTTGAGAGTCAGATGCATCAGTGTACCTATGTTGCTTCACTGTGGTGATTCTACAAAGCCATGGCACAACAGCTTGTCCAATGGGAAACTGGAATCTGAGCAAGACTGACTAGATCACCCCCAAAAAAATAAATAAAGGACGCAAAAAAGGAGGAATTTACACAGAGGCAACAGAGTAGTTTTGCATGATGGACATAAGTAGCAAACTCTACTGGAGTACAGCAGAAGACTTTGGGCTTTCATCAGCTATTCCAAATAACACCTCTAGCAGAAACTGGATCGTAAGATGAGGTTTCCTTGCTTGGCACAGGATCCTCATTTCTGGATCAAGCAATTTCAAAGCAAAACAGAAGAATGGAGCAGAACTATATTAGCAAATATTGGATCAAATAATATGTATTTTGATGTTTTTACAGAAAAAGAAGCAATCCTCAGAAAAAGGTTTACTACCATCACAACCATAACAATTTGACATCTGTGACAATACAATCATTAAATTTTTCTAATGCAAGCTATATTTTCATTTTATGGAGTTGTGGGTATTAGCCGGGTTTCCTTATAGAAAAGACTCTTTACTTGCAATGTTTTAACTTAAAAGAAGAAGGACAACAACCCTGAACAGAGGCTGGGCAAGGTACAATAGCACGGGGACATCCTTGAATCAGTTTGAAGGCATTCACAGAGGTACTGAAACATTTATCAAAAAGACATAGTTATAAATGTGTTTTGGAGTCTTAACTACATGGTCTGCCAATGTATTAATTTTCTGTTTCCATTGCAATGTGATGTTTACAATGTTCCTTCATTCAGTTTAATTGTCTCCCATCATATTTACACCAATCACACTTTATTTAGAGATCAGTACATAAATAGTGAGATTTTGTTATTGATGATGATGTTTGGTTTCATTATAATCTCACCATGGGATGTATTTTACAGCCTTCTGTCTCACAAATGATTGAACATAACTGCTGCAATATTACAGCCCAAGTAAAATTAACATCCCCTTTTACTTCTGATCTTTTTTATTAACTGTCATGCTTTAAAGTTGCAATCAAGCCACTGTACAAGCACAAAACTTCACCTGGCTCTAATCACCTGTTTTGTGCTAAAAAAACCCCTTAAAAATTATCAAGAATACAACTTGGTGTGCTATCTCACAAGGGGCACTGTCTCACCAGGTGTATTTTAAAGCCTACTTTGTTTGTCACTGCAGTGACTGACAGATGTACTCATTTCATTTCTATTCATTGCTATTGGATTCCAAAGTCATTATTTAAATTTTCAGCAACATCCTGAGTGCTTCCTTGAGACATGTGGATGCACAGAGGAACTTCAAGTCATTGATTTCAAATTCTCTTGATGGAATTGCTTTAGAAGTAAAGCAAGAGGCATAACAGGAGTTCCTCTGTTTTAAATAATTGAATTGATTCACGTATTGCACGTGCTTCAACAAGACTTGAAATGGTTTTTCTAGAGGAATTAATGACCTCCATGTGGAGCCACAGAGATGTGCTCATTGGAATCAGGTATGGTAATTACATTGCCCCACTGAAAAGTAAGAAATGCATCTTAAATATTCCTATCTCCAAGGAAATGTCTAGATTTGGGATTTAGAATTGATGTTACAGTTAAATCACAGAATCATTTATGTTAGAAAAGACCCCCAAGATCATTAACTCCAAACTTCGAGTTCTTACAAAAGAAACCCCTGGCTGAACAAAGTTAGGGATCCTTTAGTAGACTGCACAATAGTATTAATTAGTAGAAGTTAAACATTTGAGGAAAGAGAATGTGTTAGCCAGTTCAGCTGCAGATGTCAATTGATTCTATTAATTAAGCATACCTTTGTAAAATAATTAAGTTTTAAAAGTCTGCAAAAAGACTCAATTTTACTCACATCTTCTTTATGAAAAGATCATTAATATTTAAGACACCAAGACCTGGGGCTGGTTGAGACTTTCCAGTAAAGCAAACAGCCTTAAGGTGTCTTTTGAATGTGGGCAAGAAATTATGAGAGGTCATATGCTCAAATTATATTATATGCTAGTATTGCTCAAATTATTTACAAGTTTCTCTTTTCTCTGTCACTCTTTCTGCTTGTACTGTACTGTTTCTATGCAAGAACAGCAAGAAACTTCACACTGAACTTTTATTCTTTAAGACTCTCTGGAGTATCCTTATTCCTTATTCCGAAGTAATCTTGCTTTGCCTGCTCCCCCATCATTATCTCCTCTCTTACCTCTGGAAACAGGAAAGCAACATCTCAGGAAAAACTCTTAATACTCTTGAAACAGGACGTGATTTAAGAGCCTTATGGACTGATCAAATTTAAACCTGCTTGGCTGGCCAGAAGTAAATTATTTTTGGAAAATTACAAGCCTAGGATGATCCGTCCCTGGCAGGAATTAGAGCATTTTTCAAGACATTGCCACCACTTTTACGCTTGCCTGGTCCCACACTCCCAAAAAGCTGCTACCTCTTCAACACATCAGCTTGATACCCCAGCCAAGTACAGAAACTGCACCATTTCCAAGTACCCCCTTTCCCTTCCCATTCTCACACTATTTATCTGTTTCTCTCCCCCTCTGCATCTCCTTTCTAGTAAGGTTTCTAAAAATGAGGAACAACAACCAGGCAGCTAAATTGGTGAAATAAAGTCTTTACTAATTTTAAATTTAAATGCTTTGGGTTTTGCCTTTACTGGGCTTTATTCTGATAGAAAAGTCTAAGATCAGTTTTTGTCACTATAGAAAATAGCCTTAAAGTTTGAAAATTCACATTGGGATAAGCTGTCCTTATCACATAAAACACATTCTCATAGTGACTTTCGACTGTCTGTACCACTGATCTTAAAATCCAGCTGAGAAAGCACTTTCTTCATAAGCAAATCACCAGGACCAGAGACCTCTGCAAATGAGCTGCTGGCTGGACAGTGGGACTTGCTGTCAGGGATACAGAAGGGAATTCAGACAACTCTTCATTGAAAGTATCAGTGCATAGCTGCTATTGTATTTCATACTGAAAATATCATTCATATAAATCACTTTATCAAGTGATTTTTCTGAGTTAGCGAAGTATTTCCCAAACTGATTGCACAAGAAAGTACTTTGCCATGTCAGTAAACTCCTGCACATATTGTCAGGTCATTTTTTTCAAACTGATAGTGGGAAAAGCTTTTCCTTATTCTCCCTGCCATCGGAAGGGAACCATCCCAGAACATCACTAGGGAAGGCCAAGAAAAACCCCCGTAAAGGATGCAGAGTGAACTAGAGATGCACGTAATTATACAAACATTTGCAGGAATACACAACAGCAAACAGCAGCAACTAATCCCACAAAATCCTCAAAGGGAACAGGAAGATTTTTCACTCTATAAAATGTGATAATGAGAAAACAATTCCCAGATGCTCCACCAGATGAAATCATCTTGTTTCAAAGTTTATAATCAAATATGTTAAATGCATCGATCCACTTTCAAGATCAGTGATAATGATCTTAAATTTTTAATAGAGCCCTTCATCCATGGGGATTTGACGTGAGCTTACACAGGCACTCCAGGACTGCTGCAGTCACCTGTGGCTTGAGATGTAGCAGTTGTTTAATACCACTGCATATGCTGTAAACAACACACTGTTGTACAGAATAAGTAAAGGACACTGTGTTGGTTTTGGCCTGATTTTTGGTAGCAGGGATTTACACAGGTGGGCTCTGTGAGAAGCTGCTTCCACCATGTTAGGTAGAGCCAATCTGACAGATATGATGGACATGTTGCTGGTCAAGGCTGGGCTGATGAGAGAGGTTGGTAATGATTCTTTGATAACATGTTTAGGAAGAAAATCAAAATGAAGTGAGATGTGGAGACGCAGTGGGATGGGGAGATGTGCTATGACGTTATTGGTTAGAAGTTTCCTGTTGTAGACCCCCATTGTTCAGGGACTTTGTGTGCCTACATACGGGAGTGTCAGACCCATTGCCTACTCTTCATTTCTGCAGCTGACCAGTCACAATACTGCCCATCCTTGCAGGCAGTGGGCAGACAGAGAC